>JAEAOA010000681.1:177500-334256 GCA_016746295.1 Potamilus streckersoni
ATCTATACGGAAATCGAGTGGTAATAGTCGATTACCACATGAAATTATCATAATAAAACATCGTCGATGAAAAAATAAACGTATGGTTGCCTTCGAAACACGCGTTGTATAAGACTAATGTGTGTTTTACATGAAATTAGTAGCAATATATATTTAATATTTACACAAGACTTTTGAACAGCAACTTGTCAAAATATCTTAACGTCTCGGTTTTTTATATAATAAAACTGATATGAGAACTAGGTTGCAGCGTATTAAGACAATTTCCATATGAGATTAATGCCTTGTCGATATAACTTTGTTATAGGCTCATCATCAAATGTGTGTTTGTTATATTTATCCCCTGATATTATATTATCAACAACATCAGAATGGGAGTCTGTGATTAAAGCTAGTTTATCAAAAAGCTCATAGATTTTTGTGTCAACAAGAGACAACTAAATATTGTTTCTGCTTTTGAAATATGTGCGATATTGTTAATTATGGAGCATATTCGTCATTTGAATAACTCGGAAAAGAATTATATTATCTTTAATGTAGCATCCGCTGCTTTGTTATCTTCCATGTCATATATTTCAAACAAAATTTACTAAATATCTTCTTTTGTCTTTTTCAATAACTCAGTTGTTATGAAATCATTAAGCAAATCATTGTTGAATCGGATTTTCTGAATCAGATCTAACATGACAAAATGTTCAACTCTGAGATCACCTCTAATTTCCCTAAGTGATTTGTTGTAGATAGCTATTACCATTTTACACGAAGTAATTTATTATTTTACTTGGCTCGATTCATTTCCTTCTTACTAATAATGTAATACCTGTTGCTGACACTATCAGCAATAACTGATTTCCTCTTCTTCTTGTTGATGCTATTACATAATGTAGGTTAGCACGCCCATTTTTTTGCTGTGATATTATCTGGCTCGTCTGACACAGAAAAGTGTTTTATGATAGTTCTTGTAGCATTTGATCAGCTCATCCCTGTCATCATCTAACAGAATAGATGATATGCGGGACAAGGCGATTATTTTTGTTTTAGTGATTATGAAACCGTTTCTGGAATTTTATTTCACCTGATGTAGTAAAGGTATTTACAGCGGCATCCTTATCAATCAGCACATAAAATTGCTATTGACTGGATCAGCAAAAAAATATATATAATTATCATATACTTCAGATGTGATATCGTTATATATGCTATCTATTAAATCATTACGATCTGCGGATGAAAATGGAGGATCAAAACATGCTGATTCCTTAGCAATATTACTGACTCTATCACGATAAATAATTTCTTTCTTATCGATATAATTAAGTACAAAACTTTTAAGAACTACATATTGTGTCATAATTACGTAAGCTGCTGCAAAAGTCATAAGAATTTGTGATTCTTATGTTTATTATGTCATTCAAGGGTAGATTTACGTATCCAGGAATTACCTCTTTTATTTGTTTGTGTTTTAGTCATGTCAGTAACTTCCCAGCTTCTTTAAATAAAAATTAACACAATTATTACAGAAGTAATATACAATCTTTTATAATCTCCATCACTATTCAGTTTGCAATAATAATATCATCAAACTCCCGATAAAAGTTGCATCGGGCAACATCATCTTATAACTCAGTCCTAGAATCAAGATATGATATTGCGTTTAGTGCAGCTCCTATTGTATATGATATATTTTTCTACTTGTGAGAGAGTCTATTAGAATCTAGATATGCATGAGTTCGCATGTTATCATCAATAAAATTAGCTGACATTTTGAACAGAGTTCTTTTTTCATCGTGTTTTTTCAAAGCTAGGAAGTATATGAAATATTCTACGATTACAAATAGTGTCCTTGAGATTACGCTTTTTAAAACTTTTATTTCACCAAGCATATCAACCTCATCATGGTCTTTATAGTTGCTCTTGTTCTGGGTAGCACAACTTAGAAAGGTTGTGCCTGGTAGTCTCTTACAGGACATTATTTATTCATATTTGTATTCATATAATTTCTTCCATAGTTTATGAATTATATCTTACTATTTCCCTATATAGCTAACTTTTCCTGTCAGACACATCAGCCGTGCTAAGATGTGGTTTCGTTGTAGCACCAGATATAAATATGTACCGCAGCTGCGGTAAACAAATAACGATGTTCAAAAAAACACATAGGGTAGAAAGTGAAATTTTCATAGACTTACATTGATATGGTATATCGACAAGAATATTTTTTTTATATTTTATTGAGAAATATCTACCCAAATAAAATGCATACAAATATATATTCAGGCCATCTCAGCCAAATTCCTTTCATCACTACTTTTACTAGATTCCCATATAATTGAACCATTCTTAACTCGGAAAACGTTCTCAAAGAGTACTGTTTCATTTTACTAAATAATTTTGGTGCGGCTTATTGATGATATTTGGGCTTGAAACTCTCAAAATTGCTCAAGAATAACAATATTCATTAAAAATGATATCTAATCATATGGAACATGAATAGTGATAACTTATCTCCTCGTAACTATTTCAACTTGTTACAAGACTAATTGCCAGCGGTGAAATAGACGTCGTTTTCAGAACATTTTAAAAGAGTGAAATACATAGCTTATAACGTTGGGTCAAAAGGGCTTTGCGTTAACAACTTTTGATTCAGCGCAAAAGACTAACAACAAACGAGATTGGTCTATTTAGTTTTCCTAGTCTAAAGTTAAAGAATAATAGGAATCAGTGTGATTATTATAGTGTTTGCATTAGTAATCTGAAGTAATGGAATGGTAAAAGTATAGTTTAAGCTAAAACAAAACTAATAAGAATTGGAATAATACAGTTTTCTAAAATTTACTTCCCTGTGGTTAAGTAGACATCGTGTTCAAGCCATTATACGTTGATGAAATAATTAACTTCTAACATCAGCTCAGACATTTAAGTTAAACTCGTTTGATACGACGCAGGACACCCATACCTACGGATCCTTATTTTTTGTCAATCTGTCATAATCAAGTGAAAACAATATTAAAAGTTAAATGAACACTGAAGTGCGACAAAACAAGCATCCAACCGAAAGAGATATGCAACATGATTACCTTTTATCCATCATTCACAAATCAAAACTGATAAATCTGCAGACCAGACCAGCGTCGTGGTCTTATATTACGTGGTCAGTAGTTAAACAAAACTGCTTAGGAAAACAAACGATATTGGTCTATTTCGTGCTAATAGTTACACAATCTTATGTTATGAATCAGTACGACTTATACAGTGTTTGTACTAATATTCAGAAGTAACCGACTGCGACACGTATAATTCTATAGAAAAAAAAATAATTAAACATTGGAAGAGTATACAAGATTCAAATCTGATTATCTTTTACCAAATTATTTTTGAATCACCAACAACTGCAACGCTCTATAATCAAGGTAATAATTGTATAGAACTGTGTTCTGTGTAAAATAATTCAGAATATGCAAACATTGTATTATGTACTTTAAGTGTAAACACAATTTCCGTGGTATAGATTGGTAGGATATAAAGACAATATTATTTGCTATATTTTATTGAGAAGTATCCATCCAACAAGTATGCCGTCAAATATGTATTCAGGTCATTGAAGTCAATTCTCATTTCATTATTACTTTTACAGGACTCTCATAGAAATCGTATATTATTAACTCATATAACGTTTTGTATTAATAATCAGACGTAACAGAGTGTCACACGTATAAAGTTAATAGAATAAAAACTATTAAGGGTTGGATGAATATACAACTTTACCTTTAACGGAGGAAAATAAAAATAACAATTTGATTGCGTAAAATAACGTTTCCTTCTATAAAATATTCCGGTAAAAGTTAAAGGAAGTAATTTCAATCATCAACATGTAGTGAATTATTACATGTGGTTTAGTATCTCCTACTGGCGTCGTCTTAACTGGTGATGTTATTCAACCTGTTTGACCTGTTTTCCTCTGTCATTAATCAGCAAAATATGTTTAGTAACTCAACGTTTTAACGATATATTTTCTGCCCAAAATCCAATAGAATCGGAAAAGTTGTACTATATTTTATTCTGAAACATAATGCCTTTCTAACATAATTTTGAAGTCGTAAATGGTAATTTGCATACTTTCAAATATAACAGAGCATACAAAATATTAAAATATTTGTAGGATCTATAACAACTTGAATGGAGATAGGGTATGAGATATGTTGTACTTTTAGTGTAAACAGAATCTCCGTGGTGTAGATTGGTAGGATATGCCGACAATACTATTTCTAATATTTTATTGAGAAGTACCCATCCTACAAGTATGACGTCAAATATATATCCAGGTCATCGAACTCAATTCTCATTTCATTACTACTTTTACTGGACTCTCATAGAAATCGTACATTGTTTGCTCCCATAACGTTCAGTATTATTAATCAGACGTAACCGACTATGACACGTGTAAATTTAATGGAACAATAACTATTAAGCATTTGATGAATATACAACTTTATCTACCTTAATTTGTTCTACCAAATATTATTTCAGGTTCAACAAATGCGACACCCGCATCTCAAGGTAATCATTCCATAGATCTTGTGTGACGATAAAATCTACCATTTGACATTCAAGGGATCACTGGGCTATATTATATTCGGAGAACAATACAAATAACAATTTGATTGCGTAACAAATGTTTCTTTTTATGAAATATTCCGGTAAAATATGAACGAATTTATTTCAATCATCAACTTGCATCAAATTAGTACATGCGTTTTATTATCTCTTCCTGGCATCGTCTTTAAATGGTGATATTATTCGACGTGTTTGTCCTGTTTTCTGCTGTTATGAATCTACAAACTAAGTTGAAAAAAACCAACAGGATTGTTTCAAATACTTTAGCGATATATTGTCCGTCCGAAAGAAAGCAGATAATGCAAACATTGTTAATGTTGTGCACAAATTAAACGTTTCAAAGAGTTACCATGCCAAGGTTTATCTTTTGTCCGTTTTAGTTAAAAAAAAATAAGAGAAATTAATTTAGAAAAGTATATCGACTGTGGTTTTTTCGTCCAACTCTGCAAACAGAAAATAAACATCATTGTCATTGTCGTCGTCATCGTCGCAGCAGTCCCCATTCTCTATTTCTCTTGCGGAAATTGAGTGTGAGTAATAATTTCTGATCTTTATATTAGATAACAAGCTATTTCCTGACTGAATACATATATCTTTAGAGATATGTTTATTAAATTGCCTCTACACAAGGATGCACACTAAACCATTAATAAAATCTTCAGTAATGACAATTCAACGCATTATCATTTTTTCTTGTCGGTTAGCGGATTACTTCGTTGCGTCCTTGTAAATTCTTACAAGCTTTAATAATTATATATATGTTTTGACCCTAATCAAAAAAAGATCCAAAGAAATAAAAAAAATAGTACTGTATTTTTCTCTGAAACATAATGCCTTTCTAAACACATTTTGAAGAGGTAATTGGTATTTTGCATACTTTCAAATATAACAAAGCGTAAAAAGTATTAAAACATTGGTAGGATTGATAACAACATGAATGGGTCTGAGGTATGTGATATTATGTACTTTCAGTGTAAACATAATCTCCGTGATGTAGATTGGTAGGATATACTGATAATACCATTTGTTATATTTTATTGAGAAGTATTCATGCTACAAGTATGACGTCAAATATATATCCAGGTCATCTCAGTCAATTCTCATTTTATTACTACTTTTACTGGACTCTCATAGAAATCGCATATTGTTAACTCAGAAAACGTTTTGTATTAGTAATCAGAAGTAACCGACTGTGACACGTATAAAGTTAATCGAATACTAGCTATTAAGCATTGGAAGAATATAAAACTTTTTCTATTTTAATTTGTTTTACCAATTATTCTTCCAGGTTCAACAAATGCACCAATCCCTTCTCAAGGTAATCATATGACAGATCTTGTGTGAGGAGAAAATCTATCATTTGACATTCAAGGGTTCACTGGTCTTAATTAAATTCGGAGAACAATACAAATAACAATTTGATTGCGTAAAATAACGTTTCTTTTATGAAATATTCCGGTAAAAGTTAAACGAAGTAATTTCAATCATCACCATGTATCGAATTAGTACATTATTTTAGGATCTCCTCCTGGCGTCGTCTTAACTGGTGATGGTATTCGACGTGTTTGACCTGTTTTCTGCTGTCATGAATCAGCAAAATAGGTTCAATAAATCAACAGGTTGGTTTCAAATACTTTAACGATATTTAATCTGCCCGAAAGAAGGCAGATTATGCAAACATTGTTAATGTTGCGCATAAATTTAACCTTTCAAAAGAAGTTCGAAATCTTGGAGAAACCATGACTTCTGGAACGAGAATCAAGGTTTATCTGATGTCCTATTTAGTTAAAACATAAATACGTGGAATTAGTTTGGAACAATATAGTGACTGTGTTATTTTCTGTTCCACTCTGTAAACAGAATAGCCTATTAGTGTAAATATCATTGTCATTGTCGTCGTCATCGTCGCAGCAGAGTCCCCGTTCTCTATTTCTCTTGCGGAAATTGAGTGTGAGCAATAATTTCTGATCTTTATATTAGATAACAAGCTAGTTCCTGATTGAATACATATATCTTTTGAACAATATGTTATTTTTGATATTACATGTGGATTGTTTTCCATAATACCTACGATCAAAGAATAATTGTAAGAATATATTCATTATAAAATTACATTGTCTTTAAGAGCTTATCATCCATAATTTTAACCTACTCAATATACACCAATCTTAATGTCCACAATAATTTAATATAAATATTTCTAATTACCCCATTTTACCTTTTAAATTCTAACTAATCAAGGTTCTATAATATCAAGTTAATATTAAACCATTATAAATAATTTATAATTATAATTTATAATTCCTCTAAAGGACTTTATCTATCCATAAATACAATATACAATGTTCCAAATTAAACATATATTAACGTTTAATTTGAATACCTAAATTGATTTATACATTTATACAGGTAACAAAAACTCAATTCAAGGTTTATTTTTATAATCACATTATTAAAACTTTCATCTAAAAAAGTGATTATTAAGTCATTGTATAATAGCAAGAAATTCTATCACTATTAATGTATTATTTAAAATCATTTCATAATTCTTTCTTACAAAAAATAATTCTAACAAAGTACATAAAAAATCTTCTAATAATAATTATTTTTATTTTTCATTGTCCTTACAGTTACACAAATATGTCTTTAAACAAACAAGTTTCAATTCAAATGCTCTATTTTAATCAAGCAAGAAATTCTAACATAATGTATTATTTCCATGAAACTATCTTTCTAATTCTTCTTAAAATTAATTTTGCAACTTAAACATAAAAATCTAAGTAAGATAATAAGTATTATCATTTTTTTTGTGGTTACGATTACTTCTTTCGCCTTGTAATTTAAGTTTATATTATATGATTTTTAATAATCAAAAAAATGATCAAAGAATAATAAAAATGTATAGTATTTTCTCGAACTAATCCATTTTAAACATTTTAGAGGTAATTGGATTTTGATACTTCAATATAACATGGTAAAAGTATTAAAATGTAATTGACGAACACATAATGGTCTGGTATTAATTGTACATTTAATTTTACTAATCTCCTAGAATTGGTATATCAAAATATTTACCATTATATCATCTTCGAGAATAATGTATAAGTTAGTAAGAATATATCAGTCTTTAGTCAATTTCATTTTATTAACTTTATAATCTAAAAAACATAATTTAATCGAAAATACGTTTTGTATAGAATCGTAAAACTTGACAGTTAAGTTAATCGAATACTTATATTAAGCATTGGAAAATATAACTTTTTCTATTTAATTGTTTACAATTTATTTTTCAGTTCAACAATGCACACTTAAGGTAATATAATAATCTGTAGGTAAAATTATCATTTGACTCAAGGTCACGCTTAATGAAATTACATGTAAGATACAAATAAATTGTTCTAAAAAACGTTTCTTTTGAAATATTCTAAAAGTAAAATAATTTCAATCATACCATAGTTAATTATAATTTTAATTCTAGTCTTAACTGGTGATGGTTCCTGTATGACATGTTTTCTGTGTCATTATAAAAATTGTGAATTCAGGTTGGTTCAAATATTTACGTTATTTATCTGCCCGAAGAAGGCAATTATGTCAAACATTATTTGATAAATTTAACCTTTCAAAAGAAGTCGAATCTTGGGAAACATGATTTGGAAGATAAGTTGATCTTTCATATTAATAAAAAATCGTTGAATAATTTGAACAATTACTGTCTATTTTCTGTTCACTTGAAAATCAAATACATCATTATAAATATTGTCATTTAATCGTTCTGAAAACTCATTTCTACATTCTCTTAGAATATTATTGAACTAATTTCTGATCTTAATATTAATAACAAGTTATCCTTACTTATTAAATATTTTTAAAATTCTTTTAATTAAAGGATTGTTTCATAAAAAATATTATTAAAAATAATTTAAGAATATATCATTATAAAATTCATTCTTTAATATCATTAAAATTTAAATTGCAACATTGATCATTATATCTACCAATTATCTCATAAGTTTAATAAAAACTTATTCTACATTACTCCACGTTTTTACCTTCAAATTAATGAAAACATGGTTTTATAACATTTAAACTTTATAGATTTTGACAAATAATTTTTAAATTTAATTACTAAGACTTTTTATCTCAATTATAAAATTTTAATTAATAAAATAAAATATTAAATAATTAATCTATTATATTTTTGTATATGTATTTCAAAATTACTTAATGGTCAAATAGCTTCTTATATTTACTTCATAATGATTTGCTTTCTTTATAGAACATTTTTTATATAATGAACTTATGATATATAATTTTTAATTTAATTCATGCTAAAGTCTCGTAAAAATAAATTGACATGCAAAAGTATGCATAGACCAATTTCTTTTATGGGATTATTTTATTTTTTGATTTCTTACATTTCATAACAAAATATTGTTTTTTATAAAATATTTAATTAATTCTGTTCTTAATTAAGCATAGTAATTCTGTTTATATACATTTTGATTTAAACAACTGAATGCTATATTTTGATTCTTCAGTTAATCCTATCAGTGCAACTTTTAAAATTAATAAATATCTTAGTAAATTAAATTAACGATGATATTTTTCTTTTTAACGTTACTTTCGTTGCGTCCTTGTAATTCTCAGCTTTAATTTATATTATGTTTGACCTAATAAAAAAGATCCAAAAATAAAAAATAGTACTTATTTTAATCTGAAACAAAGCCTTATCCATTTTGAAGTTTGTATGATGCTTTCAAATATAACAGCGTAGTTTTAAACAGGTAGAATTGATTAAATGAATGGGGAATATGTGATTTTATTACTTTCAGTGTTAAATAATCTCCTATGAATTGGAGATTATAGTAATACTAATACCATTTGTTATATTTTACTGAGAAGTATTCATGCTACAAGTATGAGGTCAAATATATATCCAGGTCCTCTCAGTCAATTCTCATTTTATTACTACTTTTACTGGACTCTAAAAAAAAAAAAAAAAAAAAAAAAAAAAAAAAAAAAAAAAAAAAAAAAAAAAAAAAAAAAAAAAAAAAAAAAAAAAAAAATAAAAAAAAAAAAAAAAAAAAAAAAAAAAAAAAAAAAAAAAAAAAAAAAAAAAAAAAAAAAAAAAAAAAAAAAAAAAAAAAAAAAAAAAAAAAAAAAAAAAAAAAAAAAAAAAAAAAAAAAAAAAAAAAAAAAAAAAAAAAAAAAAAAAAAAAAAAAAAAAAAAAAAAAAAAAAAAAAAAAAAAAAAAAAAAAAAAAAAAAAAAAAAAAAAAAAAAAAAAAAAAAAAAAAAAAAAAAAAAAAAAAAAAAAAAAAAAAAAAAAAAAAAAAAAAAAAAAAAAAAAAAAAAAAAAAAAAAAAAAAAAAAAAAAAAAAAAAAAAAAAAAAAAAAAAAAAAAAAAAAAAAAAAAAAAAAAAAAAAAAAAAAAAAAAAAAAAAAAAAAAAAAAAAAAAAAAAAAAAAAAAAAAAAAAAAAAAAAAAAAAAAAAAAAAAAAAAAAAAAAAAAAAAAAAAAAAAAAAAAAAAAAAAAAAAAAAAAAAAAAAAAAAAAAAAAAAAAAAAAAAAAAAAAAAAAAAAAAAAAAAAAAAAAAAAAAAAAAAAAAAAAAAAAAAAAAAAAAAAAAAAAAAAAAAAAAAAAAAAAAAAAAAAAAAAAAAAAAAAAAAAAAAAAAAAAAAAAAAAAAAAAAAAACAAAAAAAAAAAAAAAAAAAAAAAAAAAAAAAAAAAAAAAAAAAAAAAAAAAAAAAAAAAAAAAAAAAAAAAAAAAAAAAAAAAAAAAAAAAAAAAAAAAAAAAAAAAAAAAAAAAAAAAAAAAAAAAAACAAAAAAAAAAAAAAAAAAAAAAAAAAAAAAAAAAAAAAAAAAAAAAAAAAAAAAAAAAAAAAAAAAAAAAAAAAAAAAAAAAAAAAAAAAAAAAAAAAAAAAAAAAAAAAAAAAAAAAAAAAAAAAAAAAAAAAAAAAATAAAAAAAAAAAAAGTATTGCATAAAGAGAAACACAATCCATCTTATATAGGGTATTATTTTTATTTTTTGCATTTCCTTACAGTTACAGCAACAAATATGTCTTTTCAAACAAACAAGTGTTACATTCAAAGATGGCTCTGCTTTCTTAATCAACGCAAGAAATTCTGTTTAACTATCAATGATGATTGATCTGAAACACAACTGAAATGCTATATTCTTCTGATTCCTTCAGATAACTCCCCTAACTCAGATGCACACTAAACCATTAATAAAATCTTCAGTAATGACAATTCAACGCATTATCATTTTTTCTTCTCGGTCAGCGGATTACTTCGTTGCGTCCTTGTAAATTCTTACAAGCTTTAATAATTATATATATGTTTTGACCCTAATCAAAAAAAGATCCAAAGAAATAAAAAAAATAGTACTGTATTTTTCTCTGAAACATAATGCCTTTCTAAACACATTTTGAAGAGGTAATTGGTATTTTGCATACTTTCAAATATAACAAAGCGTAAAAATTCTGACGTACGTCTCTTTGGTAGTAATTTGATCACATTACGATGTAATGATGTAACGGTGTCAGTTTAATTTTGTGCTTTTTGATATAGAACAGTTTTTTTTTTTTCATTGTTCGTTGAATTCACAAAGTGGTGATATCAGTTAATAGACTAATACATTATATTGCGATTATTGTGAAGTTATGAAAAGGAGTGCATGCCAAAGTCATCGTGATAAATCAATACTGCTGGTACATTTGCAGATTGAACGACTCGATCGTCATTCGATGCAGTATTTTCTTTTGGAACTGTGCATTATTAATTCGGATTTTATTGATAGTTATTTCATCATATTTTCATATTATACCTTAGATAAGTGAATTATAAGTTTTGTTGTATAAAATATTTATTTTACTCTTTCTGTTACTTATTTAAAGACTTAATAGTCGTATCCTCTGTTTATCATCACCTTTCTCAGCAGTTTAAATTACTGTTATGCTGATATATTTTGAAACTTCATTGCAGTTAAAGTCAGTTTTCAATGTGCAAAATCTTTGGTAAAATATGTAATTTTTCGACAGATATGTTAGGCGTTTGAAGCTAAATTAATATTAACTATGAGTGGATGTGATTATGATTTTTAACGTACCTTTAACTGTTTGTCAGTCATATAGCTACGATGTCTGCAGTGTGGTAGTTTATAGTGATGTCTAGCACTGGAGAATTATGCCGCAGACATGTGGCATGATGCCCCACCCAGTCACATTATCCTGACACCACGCTCTCCAGTCCTAACTCTAACCTTTTAATGCTGAGTGCCAAGCGAGGCAGCTGATAGTGCCATTTTTGTAAGTTTTTGCTATGATTCGGCCGGGTTTCGAACCCTCGACCTCCCACATCTGAGGCGGACGTTCTAACCACTAGGTCACCGAAGCGGTGTATTTGTGAAATGTGAAATATGTGGAAATTATTATCCTTCATCATGCGTTGTTGATAAATAGGAAATATCTCACCTCGAAATCAGACTGATGGATCAGACACGAGACTTTGCAGAACTTGTGATTAAAATAGCTGTCCACCTGGTCAAATTGTTAAATCCAGCACATAAAAAAGATTCGTCTTTAGTTACCCCCCACAATTTTATTTTACGACTATTAATACTCTTATAAGCCAAGAATTACACATTTGGCCATAGTTTTAACAACATTAAGAATTCATTGCATGTCACAATGTACTTCACCATATGAGGCTCCGAGTGGCCGCATGTTCTCAAGAGCTCACCGTTACGGATCACTGCCATTTCACCTCAGTCTCCCTTGGATATAATCTCGGGCTTGGCCAATGTGGGTATGGTAGAAAGCTTGCCGGTTTCTTCGGTGTTTTTTTCTGGGGGGGTCCGGGTTCTTCCTCCACCCTTAATACTGGCCACCATGTATAGCCTATCTTGTGCTGAAAAATGGGGTAAAATCCTATAACAATAGCAATTTCACCATGCTCACGTTGTAATGATAATATAGTATAACATGTTGCCCTCATCAGGTTTGCGATGTATACATCAGGTTTTGTGATTGGTGTCATTAAACCAACACTATCTGCGTTTCTTTTATAAACCCATATCTAGTCAACGCATATTTGACATAATATAAAATGATCCCACACTTATCATTCTTCTTTTACCACCGCTACAGTTTTGAATATGACCATCGGATTAAGAAAGATCATGTGAATACCTTTTGCTTTCAAAATTCGAGAACATTTCCGTACTTTATTGTACATGTAAATTTAAGGTTATCACGTATCTAAATGTCGCGTTGTTGCTTTAATATGTTCGCCTCTTTTTCCTCTGTGGGTGCCAATGAATCTGGTAGTTAGATGGCTCTTTACGTAGCTTATATTTTCTTTTTTCGCATCCATATTGCAATAATTGTAATAAGGACGATTCCATACTTCCCGTTCTGTCCACTGTATTCTCACCCGACAACGCGCCACTAGGTTCGGTCTCTTGATTTTCTGCTTATTTATCGGTTCTAAATAAACAGTTATCTTTTGTTCTCTCATGGCAAAAAAGAAAACAAAAATATATCTGTGAGAAATGTTGTGAGTATCAAACATTCCTCTGCTGATCGTGTCCTATACGTTTAGAATTTGGGGTCACAACATGAGTATGAATTTATTAAATGTCTTGCGTACTCACTCGTATTTTTACCAGGTTAATGATATGATTAATTTAAAGTTTCATCGAACAATCGTAAGTTACATAGATAAATATATTTTGTACATACCTCGGTAGGAAAACAACATATTATAGCATTTCATTTGGTTTATGTCTCTTTTGTTTTCTTACAGAGTCCGCGAAAGTCGAATTTCCATTTTCCGTTAAAATCGATGTTAAGTTCTCCAGAGAACTGGAAATCAAAAGCAGCGAAAAATATAAAAGCTATTCAGAGACATTCCGGCATAAGGTAATAATATATTTAAAGCATACATTTTATAAGGAACGTGTAGAATTGCGCCGTTCTGACTTGGTTTGATAAACAGATTTTATATTATCGAGAACACACCAATTATGCCGGAATTAAACCTCAATCGTTCATTGTACTGAAATTTGTTTTACATATGTAGTCATTAATGCATGTATTTTATATTATACTATTCGTATCAATATGATATAACGATTCACAGTATGTGTTTCTTATGAATACATATGTTCTGGTTCTGACTAAATGATCCTTACGAATAAGGTATATACCCTTATTTAAAATATCTGATAGGAGGGATAATGCCTTGGGAATATTGTTTCGTGTATTAAAACAACAGATATGAATCACTGTAACACATGAAAGTATCTGCAGCAAATAAGTATCATACTTGGATTTAATAGTGGTTCCGGGATGTAATATTATAAGCTATCGCTATCGGAAAACATCTACCAAATTTAAGTTAATTCATGTGATTACTTTATTCCTACTTCTATACGAGACTCGTTTCAACAGAAAAATTAATGACCTGATTAAATAGTGTTAATATGCAGATGTTTCTTGTAATAACTAATGATCGCGACAGCATTAGGTTTCTCTTATGCGGCAAAGCGAGGAATTTGTTGATTATTTTAATACATTTTTAATTTGCATTTTGTTTCCGACACGTTAAAATAAGTTTTTTTGTGATGTTAAGACCTTATGCTGGGCTCCATTCACTCATAATTGCAATATTTTACTATTTTCTTCATTTCCTTTTGTAACTTGAATGAAATATGTCCAGTTATATGTGGTATCCCATGACGAGATCATTTATACGTTTGAACATTAGTGACCTGATGTTCCGCAAAATCGTACTAAAGCTTGTGTTACATCTTTGCATACATGTAAAATACACAAACCTGATTTCGTGGATTATTATTGGTTATTATTCCTAGAAATAGGATGTAAAATATTAAAATTATTAAAAAAAGAATGAAAAAAGCCCAAGCGAGAATTTAATTCTAAATTATGGGTCTTACCTTGTTCTAGTTGAGATGACATCGTCGCTATATTTATGTTTACATTATGAGAATCAATCACAATAGTCATGTTATTTAGGTTTTCTTTCACTGTAGTGTTTATAAAGGTTAGTGAGGTGAATAGATCTTTTCTTTCAGCCGCAAAAAGCCCAATATTGAAGTCTGTAATTACGCTGCCGTTTCTGAAGAAGAAAAACCAAAACACAATATGACCATAGCACAGTTTTCATGATATTATATAAAATATTAAATACATCAAGCATAGACAGTAGCGTCATACAAACTAAACTTCGGTCTATAGATGTTACATACATTTTAGTTTGTTTTAAACGAAAAGGTCTGATATATTAATGTTTATAGATATACAAAAAGAGTAGTTTTCATAATCCAAAATATGTAAAGAATTTAACACATATTGCGTTATGTATAAACATGTAATATCAGTTATGTATGTAATCTCTCAATATCAAACTTAAATTAATTCCGTTTGCTGCAAAATATACCAGTTGTCCTCTTTTATAATTGTGTGAACTGCCATCTAGCAATACACAATAATTTGCTCTTTAATGCAGGCGTTAATCTATCAGCCAAAGAATTTAAGCAGTCTCCAGTCAAAGGGAGGCATAGACCTTGAATATATGCAATCCGAAAAGACTTCTCGTCGCTCAGTTTACGACTATATTGACACGGAAAATCCTGTAAGTAAAATAAGTTGACATAACTTAATCAGTTATCAAAACTTGTACTTAATATGAATCACAAGCGAAAACTCATGCAAATGTAAATATTAGGTATTCTCATCTCAAAATTACACATAGGTTGAAACAGTGTCTCAGTATACTGTTTATAGCAGCTATATTATTTTTTTTTTCTATGAAACTTTTATGTTCTCTCCCTCAGGCATACGTACAAATATATTAAAGCATATTACAAAAGTGATCTAAATTGGACGCAGATGAAACAAATGCCTCGGAAACGTGAGATATCCGTCATTGTCGGCATTTATGTAGTTACTATTTGATATGATGACATATTTCTCTAATTATGTAAGGAATTGAGTAATTTAATAAGTATTAATTGCATTTACATTTATTTAAATAACTTATTTATAATCTAAAATATTGTTGAGTATTTGAAAGTTACGTGGTGCTTTGTTTTGTTACTGGAATTACATAAACTAGTTTATCAAAATTTTTCCAGTGGATATTTTTTCATGCAAAATTTAAATCTTTTCAGTACAAAATCAAGAGACCTAATCTGAATGAGTCCAGAAACTGGCTACTATAATAAGGTACTATTATAATCTAGAACATCTTTGGTAATGTACCAGCGAATCATTTTAAATTTTAAAGAATTCGACAACATACCACTGTTTCAATAACGATGTCAAACAGAGAGGGTATTTGATCGTACGAGTCGTGTTGTGTGAGATGAAAAAAGTTAGAGAACTTATTACAACTTACTATTGTAATTATTTATTTGTTTCTCTTGTCTTGACAGAGAGGAAGAAAAGAGAAATCGCTGGCCAACGTTGTGCTAATAAATTATTGCAGCAAACATCTGCTCGATTATAACTTTATTATAATCTAACCATCAACTGTGTTAATATTGTTTAGAGATCTGTTCGCAAAAGAATACACAAACACACACACATAACCAAACACACAAATAAATATATATATATATATATATAGATATAGATATATAGATACAGATATATAGATATAGATATATATATATAGATATAGATATATAGATAGATATAGATATATATATATATATATATATATATATATATATATATATATATATATATAGATATATATATATATATATATATATATATATATATATATATACTGAGAGAGAGATGGCACGGCATTTAAATAAATGGACGCAATTTTATATTAATTTAATTAAATATAATTTTTGATAATTGTGTGAAGATAAAAGCTTGTGCAGTATCGAATCTAAAGCGGATGATATAATAAAAGATACAGATTGGTTTGAAACTTTAGTATAAAACACAACTTATATTGCATTAAGTTTTATCTGAGTTATCACATTTTAAGTGACATGTCTGAACTTAAATTTTCTTTCAGAATGAAAACCTGCATACATGGTGCCCAATGGAATTTACACAATGCAACTAATCTGTGTTTCTATAACCTACCAGACACATAAATCATATGTAGTGAAAATTGTTTATGATATTTAGAATTGTCTTGCATTGAATGGGCATACTTCCATTTTCACATTTTTGTGTACACTTTCTATTATAACTGGTTGAAACCATTGTATATGTATCTAAATTATGTCTATAAAGTTTCATGTGATGCTTGATTGAAGTTGTTTTCGTATATATCATGAAACATCACTTACCGTTAGCGACTTCAGTACATCGCTCTCTAGAGTCAATTTCCTTAGCCAAATGTGTCCAAATTACTTCTTAAATTAACGAATGTTGTCTTGATTTTGTTGTTGTTTACCCATATCCCCTATAATAAATAGAATTATAGGTAATTAAGCGCAAATCAACGTACTGTTTTTTTCTCTGTTCCCGAAGTGTTATTCACTTTACAATTGTGCATAAGGCAATCCCAAAAATTACATTTTTTCACTTACACCTCGTTGTTTGTCACACGATCGCTCCAGGTGATCCAGCATCCAGATGGGTGTTGTGACTACCTTGGTACGGTCATTTATACAAATGCGCAAATTATCTATTGTGACTATTGACATCATACTGTGCGAGAAAAGCTTCATCTTTAACAATTACAATAAGTTAAGTAGATTTTATAAATAGTTTGATAATGTGGCAATGATAAATATATTACTGACGTAACGAGAAATAATATGTTTGTAAATTTGAGTTCGAGTAAACAACAATAAATATATCATGACTGAGGGCATAGACGATATGAAATAGCTATGAATCAATGAAAGAATATGGGGTATTTATGTATGATGTTCATTTTGCGAAATACCGTTATAAAGTAGTTTCGTTAATAAATAAAATCTGTACTCTTTCAATATCTAAGGAAGCCAAGGAAAGGTTATGATTAATTACCCTATGTGAAGCGTTCATTCAAATTGTACGGGCCTACCAAACGCTTATATCTTTCTAGGTGTCATTTCTAGCACAGCACCATGACAAGTTGAACTTAAAAACATTCTAAATAATAACAATACTACTACTACTACTACTACTACTACTAATAATAATAATAATAATAATAATAATGTATGTATGTATGTTGGCTTCCGTTAGTCTCGAGAGACGACGGAAATGCGCCCATGAAAGTTCTCCCAGTCTGTAGTTGTGCAGCGTCTTCTGTGGCTATAAAGCCCCACACGGGAGTGGCAATCCTTGCTGAAGTTGCTGCACTTGAAGTTTGAGTCAGGTCTTGGTTGGAACTGCATCCTCGTCCTCTGAGATCTTTTCTCATTCGCGAGCTGTCGTAACTTTTCCTCGCTGCCTTTCAGACCTGTGAACAGAGCATGTCGCCAGCTGGACTTGTCGAGGGCAAGCTCTTCCCAGGTGTTGACCTCGATCCCAAGAGCTTTCATATCGTGCTGCAGACATCCTTGAAGCGAAGATGTGGCCGTCCGATTGATCTTCTGCCTGAGGCAAGCTTAGAGTAAAGAGGGTCTTTGGAGATACGTCCATCATCCATTTGACACACATGGTCTAGCCATCTGATGCGACATTGGTGGAGGAGTGTGACGATGCTGGGAATTTTGGTCTGTTGAAGCACCTCGTTGTTTGTCACACGATCGCTCCAGGTGATCCAGTGTATGCGAAGGAGACACCACATGTGAAAGGTACTTATTCGTTTCTCCTGAGAGGCGTACAAGGTCCAAGTTTCGCTGGCGTACATGAGAGTGCTAAGCACCCAGGCACGGTACACGAATATCTTAGTGTCAAATGTCAGCTTGCTGTTGATCTACACTCTCTGCGACTATCTAGAGATAGTTGTTGACGCCTTTCCAATCCACTTGTTGAGCTCTGCATCGAGTGAGATGTTGTTGGTGATGGTAGAGCCAAGGTAAATTAACTCACTGACTACTTCTAGTTTGTAGTTTTTGATAATGGTGGGAGGGTCTGCGTCCTGAGCCATCACGTTGGTTTTCTTTAGGCTGATGGTCAATCTGAATTCATCCCATGCTTTAGCAAAGTAGTCCATCAGGCACTGTAGTTCAGCTTCTGGGTGAGTGACCATAGCAGCATCATCTGCAAAGAGCATGTCCCTAATGGTTGCTTTCCTTACATTGCTCACTGCCTTCAGTCGTGCCAGGTTGAACAGCCTGCCATCTGAACGCATGTGCAGGTAGATCCCTTCTGTGGACGTCACAAAGGCGTACTTAAGCAGGACAGAGAAGAAGATGCCAAAGAGCGTGGGGGCAAGAATACAGCCTTGTTTCACTCCGCTTTGGATGTTGAATGGATCGGACGATGAGCCATCATACTGCACTGTGCCTTTCATGTCTTCATGGAAGGACTGGACTATGCTTAACAGCATTTGAAGAGTCCGTCTCTGCTGACCAGATCAAATGCTTTGGTGAGGTCTATAAAAGTCAGGAAGAGGGGTCTATGTTGTTCCCTGCACTTTTACTGTAGTTGCCTGATGGAGAAGATCATGTCTATTGTGGACCTCTCTGCGTGGAACCCACACTGAGACTCTGGATACACCCTATCAGCAAGCGTCTGCAGTCTGTTCAGGATGACTCTAGCGATGACTTTACCCACGATGCTGAGAAATGATATGCCCGTGTTGTTGTTGCAGTCATTTATGTAGCCCTTTTTCTTATACAGAGTTATGATGTTGGCGTCTCATATCCTGATGCACTGCACCTTTATCCCAGCATTGGCAGTGAAGATCATAAAGGTGTGTGAACAGCACACTGCCACCACACTTGATGACTTCTGCTGGGATGCCATCCTTTTTTGGGGCTTTACCTGTGGTCAGTTTCTCTAAGGCCAACTTTAATTCTGCCGCAGTAGGTATCTCATCCAGTTTGGTCAAACATGGGATGTTTTCAATGGCGTTGAGGGCATCGTTGGTCACGTTATTCTCTCTGGAATACAGTTCTGAGTAGTACTCCATTCAGCGCTCCAACTGTTTGCCCTTGTCGTGAATGATATCGCCTGCAGAAGACTTCAGTGGAGATATCACTTTCTTCGTTGGACCCATTGCTTTCTTTATGCCACTATACATGCCTCTGATGTTTCCGTTGTCTACTGCTGACTGAATGCTCTGATAGAGTAGAAGCCAGTATTAATTGGCGCATTGCCGTGCTAACCTCTGCACTTTGTTTCTGATAGACCTATATGCATGTAGTGTCCTCTCGCAGGGTGAAGGCTCGTATTTCAGATGGGCACTGCAACGCTCTTCTATTGCTGGCATGAGTGTGGCGAAATTGGCGTCTAACCAGTCATTGTTCTTTGTCTGCTTCTTAACAAAGATTCTTGTGGCTGTGCTGTTCACAGTATCTCTGATGTTGTCCCATCTCTCTTTGACACTGCAGTAGGGAGGTTCTGAACTAAGCGCCTTGGAGAGGGCGTAAGTGAATTCTTCAGTCTTCTCTGAATATGACGTCTTGCTCACATCAAGGTGTGGTTTACCCACTTACCTAGAGTGGTGGATCTTCTTTGGTTAAAGATTAAATTTACAAGAAACTAGTGAGTGATCGGTGTCGCAGTCAGCGCTGTGGAATGTACGAGTAAGCTGCACACCCTTCATGGCTGAACGTCTTGTGATGATCAAGTCCATCTGATGCCAGTGTTTGGATCGGGGATGCATGCAAGCCACTTTGTGTTGTGGTTTTCTCTCAAAAAATGAATTGGTGATGATGCGGTCGTAGTACGAGCACATTTCTAGTATACGTTGCCCGTTTTCATGTATCTTCCCAATGCCAAACTTTCTGAGACACAAAGGCCAGCAGTCGTGATCGGCACCCACCCTAGCATTGAAGTCGCCCAGAAATATCAAGTTCTCTTCCTCTGGAATTTTGTCGATGAGCGAGTCAAAATCGTTGTAAAATGCATCCTTGGTATATGTGAAGGGACTGAGTGTGGGAGCGTAAACACTGATTAGATTAACTAGCCCGGTTGTGATATGGTGGCGAAGAGATAGCAGTATTTCGTTTCCTTGTTGGCAGGGTTCTATCAAAGCCAGCAAAGAGTTTCTGACAGCAAAACCAATACCATACTCCCTAACTTCATCTGAGCACTTTCCTTGCCAGGAGAACGTGCAGTTCTGTTCTCTGAGGGACCCAGAATCTGGCAGCCGTACCTCTTGAAGTGAGGCGATATCGACATGGAGTCTTGCGAGTTCGTCGTTGATGACTGAAGTCTTTCGGACATCACTGATTGCCTGGAGATCTTCTGAAAGCCCAGTCAGCATAGTCCAGACGTTCCAGGTACCCAGCATGAGGATTGTTGATTTCCGTGTTGTTTTCCTTTTGTTTTTTTCTTGGTGTGGTAGTTTTAGCCCGCTTGCCAGGAACTCACGTATCTTAAGTCCTGCGAACCCAGCAAGGCAGGCGAGCTGTCGCGGGACGGCACCTTATTGGCTGGGGGCTGCCCAGCTTGAGGCGGGCGATATAGTGGTGATTTATAACCAGTAATTGATGTTTCCTGTGTTGTGTCAACGCTGTGAAGCGAAGCTGGAGTGTCCTCTCCAGGGCGCAAGCCTAGGCAGGGTTATATGGAGAATCAGCTGTTGCCCATGCATCTCATTCCCCCTCTCCACGCAGCTGATGGATCTAAGGGAAAGGACAAGCCTATACGTCATGGCAGCAGCGAAGTCGCAGGAGTTGCAGAGATGTCAGTAAGTGCAGTGACAAGTCGCCTTAGGGACTCCGTCTCTGGATTTTCTGTTGGGGTTTACTCCATTACCCTTTCCCAAGTATGAGTATAGTCGCAAGGCAGCGATGGTTTGAAGTCAGAGTCTACCTTCTCCTAGACTGGCTACCACGCAAGGCTAACGGGCCCCATCTGCCCGAAACATCTGGTTTTGAGACGCAGAATCTCGCCTGCCATCCCTTCTCCAGTTAGTTTAAATAGGTTCCGCCGGGTTTAGTAGCTAATCCACCCGTGAAGGCCTGGAGCTGGATTTGGCTGTCATAGGCTATCTCAGACGCAAGCCTTTGGGGGATTTCTAGGGAAAGTGTGCTTATTATTATTATTATTATTATTATTATTATTATTATTATTATTATTATTATTATTATTGTTGTTATTATTATTGTTATTATTATCA
This sequence comes from Potamilus streckersoni, assembly GCA_016746295.1. Taxonomy (NCBI): domain Eukaryota; kingdom Metazoa; phylum Mollusca; class Bivalvia; order Unionida; family Unionidae; genus Potamilus; species Potamilus streckersoni. The sequence continues at coordinate 199,346 of JAEAOA010000681.1, forward strand.
TTATTATTATTATTATTATTATTATTATTATTATTATTATGATTATTATTAGTGTCATTATTAGTAGTAGTAGTAGTAGTATTATCATTATTAGTAGTAGTATTAGTATTGTTATTATTAATGTTGTTATCCGTGGAATTGTTATTTTTGTTGCTAGTTGTATTACTTTTAGTAGATAAATATTCGGAGTAGTTGTATTTATTTTTAGGTTTTCTAGTAGCATTATTGTTATCATTAAAAAGCTCCTCAAGAACTGAATCCTGGAGTGGACTCGAAACCCATAATTCATATTAAACTTAACAACCCTCCGTCACCTCAATATATATATATATATATATATATATATATATATATATATATATATATATATATATATATATATATATATATATATATATATATATATATATATATATATATATATATATATATATATAGTCCTATATAATCCTATATATGATAATTATTGATTCTATTGCCGGTAACGTTGTCATAGGGTCAGAAATGAATTATTCTGATACAACACCGCTTGTTTCACTGGAGATGCAGTCACCGGAGACGCAGTCACTATTGACGCAGTCACTACAGTCACGCTAAGCGACTTTATCTTTAGCAAATAACTCTTTTGTGTCTTTTTTATCAATACATTCATTAACAACATATCGTTCAGCTGTTTTGGCGGAGCGCGTAAGAGTCGCTTCGTTTCGTATTCGAGAGATAATTCTGACCTAACCCGCTCAATGGCCCTTGGTAACGTTACAAATATTTTCACCTGCGTATGTATGATTGCTGCCAACGATCGAAACTTTGCCTTCTGGACCAATTTTATGAATCTGTAATCGGAGAACAAGCTATATATATTTTCTGACCTCGGATATTGTAATGATTCAACATCACTCATTATGTTTTAGGATGACGTTCTTCGGATATTTTCACGCGGCTATTTTGTAAGTTCTTATTAACAGTAACAATTGCTGTTTTCGTGATTCATTATATAATACATGTTTGTTTAAATAAAACTATAATATTTCTGAATAAACTAAAATATTTTACAAAATGTGAGTAAAGTCACAATTTTGATAGTCATATTACCCCTCAAATTCAGAAAATCTGATGAAAATCACAATAATGTTAGATAATATACCCGTCAAATTAAGTAAATCTGATCCAAGTTACAAGTTTAATGGATATATTACCCAGTAACACTAAAAAATCTGACTGAATATCATTCATAAAAAATTTTGTATAAAAGAAAATATTTCGGAATCATGTTAAATACTTTTGAATCAGATGAAAGTAAAAATATATTCTGATACAGACAAAAGTAAAAATATATACCACTTAGGTTCCTTTTGCAGGCAGCGCGCTTACTAATAAGTTTGTAAGAGCTTATGTTTTGCAAAGACAGATTCTGTGGTCCAAAGACACACTTCATGGATAACACTTTTCTTATTTTCCACATGCATATCATTGAGTCATTTTGACAAAGTGGACATTTCTTTCAGTGGGATCACGCTGGCACGAGCTGACATCACCCTGCTGTTTATTTTAGGAGCGTAAGCGATTTCATATTAATGTAAAAAAAATCCCAATCAAACCTCGGGGTAAGTGCCAAACAGCACTTACCACGTTGTTTGATATGTTGAGGGTTACACCAAATATCACGAGGCTTTCTTGCGCAAACATTACTAAGTAAATAATAATTATTAAACATAAATTCAACAAAAAACAAATTATATATATATATATATATATATATATATATATATATATATATATATATATATATATATATATATATATGTATATATATATATATATATAAATAATCATTCGTTCCAATGTTTTTCATAAGCAACTAGTTCATGATAAATATATATATATATATATATATATATATATATATATATATATATATATATATATATATATATATATATATATATATATATATATATATATATATATATTTAATTATATGTATGTATAATAGCCCGGTAACATACTCGCGGTCTCTGTCATTGCAGACTGTTATGTGAATATTTTATCTGATTCTGAAAAAATTCTGCAGTTTCATATATTACTGCCGTTTCAGCTTTAATAAACAATAGAACACTAAGGTCAAAATTCTGTTAATGATGGACTGGTTCAATAATGTTCTGCTGCGATCTGTATGTGGACAATATAGTATCACGTCTGTGGGTTTTATATTCTACTTAGGGATATATTTTCTGTAATTCATGTTTCCACAACGTTGAAATATTTGGATTTGAGTGACATTTAGACATTACGATTAGACTTCAATGCCATAGCTGCTCAATTACTATAATCAGTAAGAAAACGGATTCTTGTCACTAACTTGTATGAGCAATAAAAATGGTGACAACGACTTAATTTCTCTATTAGCTATAACAGATTTTTCTCGCTTTGTTGGATATACTTAAATGTATTTCTTTGATTTAATATTTTCTACAACGCTGATTTATATCTATTTTTTCAACAAAACATTCTGAAGGCATAAAAATATCAAACTATTTGACAACCGCTGTAATTGATTGGAATATTATTTCTTCTCTATGGATATTCCCAAACATTTTAAGTCACCCAGTATTTCCTTTCTTACGAGTATGACTTTCAGGATTAGATATATAATTATTTTGTATATTACAGTCAATGTGAGCCCTTGCAAGTCTATCTTCAATGATCCCTTGAAAACATTCAAATGCGAACCTATATAGTAATAATGTTTATTTCAATCTGCGTTAACCAGTACCAACTGCGCTTTTAAATCTTCAGTTTCTGATTACACCATAACTAGACTCTTCATAATTTTATTTGTAGCTTTAGTTCTCTGTATATGTTACCAACACACGCTACACACAACCGTGTTGAGAGATTTTCCGCAATTGAACCTTCCACCACAAGATTTGATCTTCATACAATACAAAAAAAACTAAGTTTAATTGTTTGATACAAAATCTGCCTCTGATAAAAATCACTATAATCGATCGTATCCCTGAAGATAAAAGTGAATTTCGTAACTATGGTGAGGTTAATACCTGGTAGACATTTAGGATTATTAATTACACCGCTAGTGTTGTCGATGCTGAAATGAATGATGAACGAGGCAAGATATTGTTATCTACCGTGATGAGCAGAGGTGTATTATTCTAGTAAAATTTATTGTGCCTACAGATCATGATCTTTGATTATTCGTGACAAACGCGAACAGATAGGTCTTCATACTGGAAATAATACTGACATATTAAATAATAAATCCAAGACAGGTACGCTGACTGATAATGGTGAAATGTATTATGATCTAGTGTATCCAGTTACTGCGTTTATTTATGCAATATATCTGCTAAATGAAAACCTAACGTTGGTGATCTAAAGCTGATGAAACTGTCCTCGTCGACATAGTCAAGCAGACTAAACTGCATAGCTGAACTAGTTATGGAACATTCCTCAAAAACAATGCATGGAAACGGTTTAACTGATGCAAGGCGAACAAAAATAATGACGTCGCTAAGCTAGAAAATAAATTAAAATTTATAATAACAATAAAATCACTAACCCTAGAAATTATATATAAGGCAAATTACCCATCACAAGGAGCTCCAGTAACAAGCATTGATCATAACGCACATGCATTGACTGATGCTATAACATTATTTCCTCGAGATAGGAAAATTACATTTTATAGAGATTATATATTTGATGCTATCTCTGATATCAATAAGAGCGATGCTGTATCTGATTGGTTGTTTCAGAGTTCAGAATCTGAATATTGTGATCAGTTTGTAAAACCTATTTGAGAAATTTACCATAGATAATCTATCCATGAAACAATGAAGAATCTTGCACAAAGCCTTTAGCATTAATATAATTCTCTTGATGTTGAAGTTGAAAAATTACTAAATAATTGTTTTTCAATTCCATCAGTTGCGGCTCACTTTGCTCAAGAGAACCACTCATGGTCCCCCGACACAATCAGAATTCCTAGAAGATGTTCAATGAAGTGGTGTTGTATATAGACGTCTGTCTGTCTCTCTCTCTCTCTCTCTCTCTCTCTCTCTCTCTCTCTCTCTCTATATATATATATATATATATATATATATATATATATATATATATATATATATATATATATATATATATATATATATATATATATATATATATATATATCATGAACTAGCTGCTTATGAAAAACATTGGAACGAATGGTTATTTCTCGGCTTGTATGGTATGTGGAAGGCAAACAATTAATATCTCCTTTCCAAAGTGGCTTTCCTTATGGTCGTAGTTTTAATGATCATCTGGTTAGACTCGAAACATTTATTCGCTATGCTTTCATCAAGACGGAACATTTTGTAGCGGTTTTCTTTGATTTTGCAAAGGTCTATGACATACAAATGGAAGTACGGAATACTAAATTACCTGCATGATCTGGGTTTTAAAGGCCGAATGCCCTCGTTCCTATCAAATTTCCTCTCAGGCAGGGAATTCAAGGTACGAGTTGGCTCAACACTCTCTGATATCCACGTTTAAGAGACGGGTGTGCCCCATGACAGTATTTTATTGGTGAAGCTTTTCAACAAAAGAATTAGTAGCATCACCATGTGTCAAACGCCAGGTATGGATTGTTCCCTATATGTCGATGGCTTTCTAATATGTTAACGATCAACGCACATGCATACAATCGAAAGAAAATTACAGCAAAATATCAACATGATTCAAAATTGGGCCAATACTAATAGCTTCAAATTCTTGAAATCAAAAACTCTCTGTATGTATTTCAGTCAGTTACAAGGACATCATGATGGACCAAAACTCACGCTGGAAGGAACACCTTTTACAGTTGTTGAGGAAACAATATGTTTAGGTATCATCTTTGATAGAAACTGAGTTTTATTCCACACCTGAAAATATGAAAGCTAAATGTTTGAAGTCTCTTGATTTACTTAAAGTAATAGTGCACACTGACTGGGATGCTGATAGGAGTGTCATATTCAGTTTATTCAAAACGTTTATCCGCTCGAAATTAGACTATGGTTGCGTTGTCTATGGTTCAACAAGGAAGTCCTATTTGAAGATGATTGACACAATCCGTCATCAGGGAATAATACTTGTCTGGGAGCATTTAAGCCATCCCCGTTTAAAAGCCTACTCGTTGAAGCGAACGAACCATCTTTATCACAACGTATAGAAATGCTTATCGCTCAGTATGCTCTCAAATTAAGATCAAACCCTCGGAACCCAGCTTTCTAGGCTGTTTTTGAACCAAAATATAAAACCCTATATAACAATAAACCAAAAGTTACACCTACCTTTGGCATTAGAATGTCACAATTCCTTGAAAGTTCTGAAGACGACCGTTTCCGAAACTACTTTAGCAACCAAGGGTACTTTTCACGTTACATGATTGAAACAAATCGGAGATTTACCCTTCCATTTTTCACAAATCTTACCATGAACTCCTCGCTCAATTTGAAAATTATACAAAACTACATACCGGTGGATAAAAAGATGAGGAAAAGGCTGATGCAGCCTTCGTAAGTGGAAAACACAAAGTTCTATTGATAAATGGTACGTCATTTTTTCAGCCGAAATCAGCAAGCAGGCTTATTTTAAACAGCATCATCTTCTCCGTTCGCTACCAGTACTTCAGTCACTACATAATAGAAAACTGGAGAATCCATTTGTAGCTAATATTCTCCTTAAACATACTGAGCTGAGCGACTCACACAATATAGTATACTGTTAGTTACCAAGCCATGTTGGAATAAAAGGTATCGATAAAGCAGATAGCGCAGCACAAATGGCCCTATTATTAGAACCATCTGATTTTGAAACACTGTATACAGATTTCAAATCTAGTATCAAAGACTGCTTACGTCAGAAATGGCAGGCATCATGGAAAGATGCAGTGAATAACAAACTTCATGCCATCAAGCCAACCCTAGGAGAATGGACCCCTTCCTACAGAGCTCTCCGTATGGAGGAGGTAGTCATTGCAAGAATTCGTATCGGCCATACGTATTTAACCCACTCGTACATACTAAAAGGGGAAGACTTACCAGAGTGCATATCTTACAATGAGCAATTCACTGTTAAGCATTTTATGCTGTAGTATTTCGACCTCAAACCTACTCGAGATCATTATGTGCAAGACATTAGGGAACTATTTGATATGGTTAGCATTTCTTCTAATATAGTCTTCCTGAAAGAAGTAAATATTTATCATAAGTTACAGCTTTTATGCCCTCACCATGAACATATGTATGTGTTATATACACCGTCTCTAGATTTTTTTTACATTTCATCGTTGTCATACATCATTTGTACTCCCCATTGAGCGGGAAACATTATTTTTTTTATCACCGTTACCATTTTATCGTTTTACCTTTAATAGGTTAGTTTCATATCGCTGGTCGTTACAAAATCATTCACCACTTTTAAATAATGAAAAACTAACCAACTAACCTCTCTCTCTCTATCTCTCTATCTCTCTCTCTCTCTCTCTCTCTCTCTCTCTCTCTCTCTCTCTCTCTCTCTCTCTCTCTCATACCTTTCTTTAACATAAACACGTAAATACACACACACATAAATACATGCATCTTAGAATTTAAGATGAAGGATATACCAACCGATTAAGCTTATTTTCATCTTAAGGTCTATGTAATATGCTTGACCTAGTTACTAGCACCCATAGCGGCTCGAGAAAAGTGAGAACCCTATAGTTTCGACATCATCGTTAACATTTATAGCCTCATTCTTTTGTCTACGATGCAAATATTTTATCTCTATATTATATATTTTAGCATACCAAAACATTTACTGTAGATATTGTTCATAATATTCCATATCGGAGTGCTATTTCTCAAAAGGTTCTAAGTAGTCTTATATCCAAATTTGCTTTTGATGTATTCAAATTGTTATGAACTTTATGTACTTATTGCAAGCAAACTCATTTATATCACGAGAAATGCAATATAAACGGAAAACGTTGCTCTTTTAAGAACTTGAATCATATTTTATACTGTTCAAGCGTATTAAGTTGCAACATTTTGGCCAGACCAGATTTCATAAAAGGAGAAATAGACAGCAACCTCAGTTACTCTGTTTCCTATGTAGTGGGAAGTTTGTTACTCCCAGTTCTCTGTGTTCTCATCCGTACAGAACGTGACTCTCAGAATTTGTGCTTCTAGAGTTATCCTCGACGTAAATCCGGTGTTGTTTCCTATCTTAGATGCAGCCAGCCTCAAATTGTGCAGATTGTGCAAGTTATTCCAGTGGTCAAAGCTTCAGCTTCCATTTAGATCACAAGATCATTGTTAGCCGAACTCATTATATTGATGTAGGAGTAAGACGTCATCTGTCACATTGTACAAGTCCTAACAGGAAAATTAATTCTCTGGCAAATGGTTGATTCTGTATATTCTACCATTGTTCTAATTCACTCTTTGTTCATTAGGAGACTTCCATTTTGAGTTCCAGACCAAGATGACAAAAATGTTGAAAGGTGCGAGGTCAGGTTGTCCTTCTTGACCAGGGTACTGAGATGGAGAAGGAAGTATCAATTAATATCATATCTCCAAAATATATGTAGTCTGCACTTTTGGAGATTGTTTTTATTTGTAGTTGTATCACATAACCTCTGGAAGTGGATTGGGTACTAACGTAAGGTCGCTCGTTTGCAAATTTATATTGATGGCGTAGTTTCCACAAATGGAAGGCATAAATAACATGTCCAAGCACTCCATTTTGAACCTAGAAACGAAATAAGGGTCGATTGAATGTTCTTAACATGGTGCCCAAGTGATGTGTTCTATGTTTCTAAGCAAATGAACTGTGGAGTAATGACGAAATGCACTAAAAGAGATAACGAGTCCCCTACTTTTCTGGTCCATATATCGCATGTCAAATATTATCCATCTGCAAACAATAATAGAAATCTTTCCCCTACCTGGATTGTTGATAAGGGTAGATGGAAATCAAAGTGTCACTTGAGATAGGGAAGATCTCCTGGTCTATATCCATTTTAATTCGATAAAACTGGTTACTGACAGTAGTAAATTAGGTAGTACTGATTCCCGGTGGACTGTTTCCTATGCAAACTGTTTTAGGTGCTTTGTAAATCCCTGTGCAGTAACTGACAGTTAAGATGTTAACTGGTGTACTCTTGGTCGCATGTTTAAAATTGTTTTGAAGCTGATAATTCATTATAAGATTAGATAGCGAAAATACCTAAGAAATGAATGGGTTGAGAGAATGGCATTTCGTTCCACCTGTTGTTCATATCTGATATTACGACTATGGCATTATTATATATTTCGCTACCTTTATGAAGTAGTTTATTTTTTTTAAATTCCCCCACTTATTTCGTATGTGATTCGGGAAGGGAGAAGCCAAGCCGAGTTTCGCCTGTTGAAAGATCGTCATTAATATTAGATTCAGCTTGGGTCCAATGTCCTTATGAATCAACTGATAGATATCCAAATGGAAAACTGGTGTGTAGCGCTTGCAACAACAATTCGATTAGAGGCATCTTTGAGAACAAACGTCCTCAGACACTTGGGACGTGTAATTAACGATGTATACAGTAAATAATATTAGTCGACTAATTTGTGAGTATATTCACCTGTAGCCAATAATTATCTGATGATGGCACTTTAGTTCAATTAATTGTGTAGATGACTGTTATCAGAACTTCGATGGACGTGGCTGCAAAATGTATTAAATCCAAACCTCTGCAGCTGGTCTCTGTTCATAGTAAGTTCTAGCAACGACGAGAAACTAGAGAGCCAGTTATTGTTGTGCTGTTATTTTTTTTTTTTTGGTTTTGTTCTTTTGCTTTGTTCTGATTAGGGCAGTGAAACCAATGTTTTTTACGCAACCTCCAAATGACATGGAAAAGAAAGTCGAGGATAAAAATTCACAAAACTTGCATCACTTTAAGAGTTAGGTCCCGTTAATTGCAATTAGTCGCTAAGTAAAGGCTCTATTATGGTGGGAAATGTCTGAGGACAAGCGAAGATACATCTCTTGGAATATATAGGAACCAACAGAGATATGACAAGCCGGAAGTGACTATACGAGTTAGACTGATACATTAGAGTGCCTGTATAAAATGGAAGTTTTCCACATTAAGTAATGAACGACATTATACGAGTTACACTGGGTTCATGAACAAAGCTTGGCATCGAACACAATATGCGACTCGTGAAGTGGAACATGGTTTGATGCTGTATGCTCGATTGTGTAGAGCTCCAAGGTCAAGTCCCATCATAACGGAACATATATATCTTGGTTGGAATGGTGTCCAGTTGTTGATTCTGGAATGGGTATACGGATATGCTTCCACGTATCCGCTCTGTAAGTTGATATGATGAACAATAAATGATGATATTGTTGTTCTTTATTGATATAACCTTTTCTAACAAAATGTATTTTTTGTTTCCTACGACTGGTTCAAACGCATTTAATTAGATCTCTTTCTGATTAGATTTGGTAGTTATATTCTTATAATAGTGTATATAATATTTAGCGTTGTTACTCCTCGTTTCTCTGAAACATTGGTGTATCTCCTGGCGATTTGGGGAAAACAATATGTGCTTTATGCTTGCTTTTCATTATTTTATGTTAAGTTTTTTCTTTCCATCTTGATGTTTCCTCTTTCTTGCTTTTATATGTGACCTCTGATTTATGGTTATGACGTGTACTTGCAATTGTATTAATCTGATCATTCTGTGAATGTGGCAGGAAACCTGCAACGGAAACTTAGGAAGCTCATTTCCAGATGAATATGGTGCAAGCGCTATAGTTCCGAATATATATATATATATATATATATATATATATATATATATATATATAATGAACATATACTATATGTTCTTGATGAATAGCTGGAGAGGGCCAAATATATTCTGACACTGATAGTTCATGATATCCATATATTTGTAAGTCCAAGATTATCAACTTACTCCGTTAGCCTGATTGTAACCCTGATTGCTATAAAGCTTTAAACCTGCACAAACTGTGTTCAAGTTCTCACCTCTCAGTAGATTACTCATTGCATGATCACGCGCATATGATGATTTGTTTCCTGGTTCCAATTCTCTCGTTTTATCTGGTTGCCATATTCGGCACCGCAATATAAGTTCCCCTTCTGTCAGTCATTGTTTTTCCTCCTTTTTTTACGTTCCTATCTGAGATTTAGCCACTTGAAGTTTTCTCGTTCATTCAGATACTTATATTATCATCCTCTTACTTGACTCTCTTTTAAGCAAACTCATCTAGCTAGTTTTCAAGCTGGAGTGGTGTTTCTTCAAACGTCTTATTCATCGTCATTACTTGCTCAAATGAGTTCCTTTTTAATAAACATTTTTGTCTGAGCCATGTAAAGGGTAATAATTGACTGAAGCTTTCAGATTTTGATATATGAAGTCGCTATGAGGAAAAATCAAACACGGGGACGATCTAGGTTTATAATTACGCTTCAGAGCCAATTTAGATATGCACGTTAATTGTTCTCTACTTAAAGGAAATAGTATAAATTATAAATAGATTCCAACAACCTATCTGCCAAAGTAGCAATATTCATCCCAGTTAATCGTTCCCCCATCGATTATTTGGGTAAATATGTCTTTTGATTTTGCCAAATCAAACAAGGCTTCACCACTATCTTTGAGATTTTTGCAATCAATTTGCTGATTTTACCTCTGAAGGCTTGTTTTGTACGACTTACAAACATTGATGTCTTCAACTTATGCATATTTTTCTGTGTTCGACGTCCACGAAGTGAATAGCGCATCATCATCATCAGAAATATTGACATTTTTAATCTTTCTACCCCATAAACTTTGGATTTTTAAGATAATACATATTTTATGAATTAAGACCGGGTCTAAAATTTATATTGTCCTTAATTTCATTATCTAATATATCTTTATCAACATCAATTCTTTTCTGAGACTTTATATTAATGTAAATATCATCCATAAACTCAGGTCTAGAGAAAGCATGTGTTTCGTTATTTCAAGGATAGATCTTGATGGATCATGCAATCTATTCCTTTTTGGTTTATTAGCAATATAATTTCATTTCAGTCACACAGCCAATATTTGTTTAACTTTAGCCTGCTCTATAATTTTCTTACAAGGGTACACTCCCTAGATAAAGATGGATGTATTAAGCGTGACACTTACCAGGAGATTCTACTTTAAGACTGTGACTAATAAGCTACTTGGCTCCGATTAATTATAGCATGTACTCACTTTTACGAAGGCCCAATAAATCTGATCAGATACTTGAGATATGTATTGCCATATACCCCACATGATTATGATCAGTTTGTTTTGCAATTTTCTGACAAAGTGGCCCAACCAAACTGGAAACATAAAATTCTAAAACCGTCCAAACTTCAGCAGTTTATTCGAAATACACCCAATGTCGTACCCTACTCTCGTATGGAAAATCTACCTAAAAATTATATACACCTTCGAATGCATAAATAACGTATATATATATATATATATATATATATATATATATATATATATATATATATATATATATATATATATATATATATATATATATATATATATATATATATATATATATATATATATATATATAACGACTTAACTAGCTATACAGATATTCTACATTGATCATGAAGAAACCTTCAAAGAAACCTTTGTGGAGTCCTGTAACGCAATGTACGGGATTAATATTAAACATAAGGTGGACACAGAATTGCCAATCTGATGAGAATTATGATAACTATGTCACGTATTGACAATGAACAACGGCATATGAATTGAGTTTTGTGCCATGATAATAATTATACACATCACATCAACAGGGAATATAGGTGGTGTAATGAAAGAATACATTAATTGATTGTTTACCAGACACATATCAGTTTTTTATTACTTAGCATTAGCTTTCTACAGAGAATCTAACTTATTTAGATAAACTGCATGATAATGTTAAAGTAATAGCACTTTCTTCATAACACATCCCACACTGTTTGGTTGCCTTATTTATTAGATCATCACTATGTAAAGTAAGTAAATTAGCAATTTGTTTCTAAATATTATGGCATTGAAATAAATATTAGGCAGAACACATAATGTTTAAAGGAACTTAGTTTTACATTTTATGAAAAATTGCATGTATTAAAGTTATATGAATAATTATGGGAGACATGAATAATGATTTTGTGTGTAAAAATCTATCAAAAAAAGATTATGCTCTCAGCAATAAAATTGAACAGAGAAATATCAATGCAACATTTTATCATGTTTGAGCAAACGACATGAGCCAGACGTCAATATTCGATTATATAATAACGCCTGGTGAAGATAAAACCGACTTTTTACATTCTTGAATTGTTCCTTTTAGTTTTAATTGGTAGAAGATATAAAGAAGTATAACAAATTGAAACCAGAAAGTATAATGACTGCTTCAGATAGATATATTCCAACTGTTGGTTTAAATTTAATTTGAAACCATATTGGAAGAAAGGTGACCTTTAAAAGTTACAAGAGAAACTGAGAATGGATCAAAGCAGAAAATTTAGAAGTTTAGACTGTAACAGCAGCATATAAGCATATAGGGACGCAAAAAGATAATTCAAGACGAGACATAGACTAAACTAATAGGAACAAATAGGATAGAATGCTGAACTGGGAACATTGTTGAAAAGGAAAGTATAAACGATACACCAGATTATAGTATAGTCTTATTCTTTAAAGTATAATCAAATGATTCAAATACATTTGCCAATTTACCTATCCATCAAAACTGTATTTCTCTGATTATTAGACATAGCCAATGACGGAGTTGTACGAGCAGAGCGAATTAAATGAATGTAACCTAAAATGTCATACCATTAACGTGGAACGGGTATTGCAGCATACCAAACTAGAGATAAAAATCTATAGGCATTGAGCACGTGTTAAAGCATACATCTGTCATTTTTAATAATGTTCTCCAGTTTGAGAGTTTGACTAATTTATGTAAACGTGGAATGATTATACCGATATACTAAAGTCCCTCGTCTGTTTTCTTCATAAACATAACTGATTAATTGAACAATTAATAATGCCTAATTGCTGTATTACAAAAAAACAGATGAACATACCCGACAAGCAATAATATTCTTCTACGTTATACGATGAACGAATTGCACCTTATTCGTTGGTTGTTCAAGAGAAAACACTATATGTGTTCACTGCAACTACAACCTAGTGAGTGTAAACGTTACTTACTCAAAAAATATACTTCAAGTGTCATATTTCAAAACATGAGATTGTACGTTTTAACACTAATTTATAATTTGCTTAAACTTGATTTATAAATAATTTATAGTGCATTGTATATATTGGATTACCTATTTTCCTTTCTTCAATTATTCTCAAAATCTTTACAAAATGGAGGAAGACAAGAATATCTCTCACTCAGTTGTGTTTTTGATACACTATTTGTCATCAGAATAAAATATACAGTTCTATTTAAATATTGATATTTGTATATTGTATATTAAAATCGAAATTAACTTTTTGTATATTAATATCGGTATGTCGTGTATTGTATATTAATATCAATATTTCCTCTATTGTATATTAATATCAATATTTCCTTTATTGAAAATTTATTTTACATTCAGTTCAAATATTTATGTTTACCATCAATGTTTTGAGCAAAACTGTCAACAGTCACATAATGTGTATGGTTAAAATATGTTACAGTCAAATTCCTTCTTGCACATGTAATTTTTTTTCTTCTATAATACAAGCTTTATCCACATTTCAAAAGCAAACAAATCAAGCTCCATTGTGACAATTAATTATTTACTTCTTGTTCTGTTTCATGCAACTACCCAAAGCGCTACAATAACAGGTTCTCTCTCTCTCTCTCTCTCTCTCTCTCTCTCTCTCTCTCTCTCTCTCTCTCTCTCTCTCTCTCTCTCTCTCTCTCTCTCTCTCTCTCTCTCTCTCTCTCTCTCTCTCTCTATCTCTCTCTCTCATACATGCATGCATGCGTGCGTGCGTGCGTGCGTGCGTACGTACGTACGTACATACATACATAGATACATACATACATACATACATACATACATACATACATACATACATACATACATACATACATACATACATACATACATACATACATACATACATACATACATAAACAATCATTTCACCTCTCTCTCTACTAAATGGGATCTATAACAAATATCGCAAGTATCATTATTTTGTTCTAATTAAAACGTCGCCATTCATGCAGGACACATTTAATAAGAACGTGTTCACCATATGTGTGCTAGTTGACTTAACATAAGCTGCTGACCTTAATAAAATTCAGGAACAAAAAAAATTAATAGCCAGCAATTATCTATGCATACCGCAAAGTCAAAACTCAATATCTATGTTCTCTACAGCCCATATTACTAGCATTTTCCATAATTATAATTTTACCCTGTATCTCGACAATCATACTTAGTATAATTATGGGTGATGACCTCTAACCGTTCAAACGTCACATTCAGCATGCAGGTTTTCTCTCAAATCGACCTCTTGAATAACACCCACGGATTCTAATCGTTGCACATCTCCTTGCTCTCAAATACACGATCTATTCCTAAAAACAATTTTCCTTCAATAACCTCCAGAACACACTCTGTTTCTTTCTCTTTCGATCTAGATCATTTCTCAAAAGCTCAAATGACAAATATGCACATCCTTATACAAACATAGTGGTTCATACTTACGAATTTTGAATTCGCATATTTATAAATTATATGTAATATTGAAACCCAACATCTTTTCATGATATACAATGTAAAGACTTTTAAATGTGTGCTCAGTTCAGGAACAGAAGAATGTCTACCACAAACCTGTTGGAATTTTAAACAAAATATATTGACAGTGTATCTAAGAATAAATTGAATTACATTCACAAATTAATTACATTTTATCCTTTTCAAAAACTGCACCGACAACAGTAACGCCACCTAGCCGTTTTCCACACACACTCTCTCTCTCTCTCTCTCTCTCTCTCTCTCTCTCTCTCTCTCTCTCTCTCTCTCTCTCTCTCTCTCTCTCTCTCTCTCTCTCTCTCTCTCTCTCTTTAATATATATCGACATCTGTAATCTTCTTTCTTGTACAGTTCTCCAACCCTCTCTCTCCGACACTCGATATCTAACTATATACCTTACTGGAATACTTTATATATATATATATATATATATATATATATATATATATATATATATATATATAGTGATATAGTGTGTGTGTGTGTAAGTGCCTGAACCAACGTTTAACAAGACTAGCATTTTAACTATTCGAAATAAATTTATAAACTGTGATATTACATACATACGACAATCCATGGAAAACGTTAATTTCACTTTCCTCCTTTTCGGCAATAATCGCAAAACACCAACAATTGGGTGTAATCTTCATCGCCACGCTCACAAATTCTCTCTCATTCTCGCTCACACTCCTTTACGCATAAACCCTTCCTCTATTTACTCAGTACGATAAATAACAAGCATCTGAATATCCAAGTAAAATGATTTGTTACAATAGAAAATGTTGGATACTTAAACAATAGGAAATCTTTCTGCAAAGAAGAAAACAAAAATATCAAATAACTACTGAATCAGGTAGTTAAATGCTCCTTCTCATCATGAGTATGCAACCATGTTTGTTACTCTCTCCTACTTGGGGCTAATCTCATGCATTTATGATACATTTCGTCTTATAACACATAAAAAATGTGTAACTTCCAAACATTGCGATTCCTGTAGGAATATCTTCAGAAATATTGGTCCCCTCTCCTCAACAGGTATATTGCATTGTATAACTTGTTTAAGTCTCCATAATAATGGACAAAAATGCTTACTACCCAACATTAATATTTTTAAATTTTTTATTTATATTCATTACAACTCATAAAACACCTCTTAATGTCTTCTTCATTTTGCTTTCATAAAGTTATATTCCTTACCAGACAAATATAGTTGCATTTTTAAAGCATGTAGGCACATTACCATTAAAAACAAAATCAAACTTCGTTCATTAAACACCTTTTCAGTTAACTACCCTACAACACAAGCAAAATGATCTAATAATCATCATCTCTCTCCCTCCCACTCTCGCAATTACTATGTCTGTATATCTATCAATCTCGCCAAATATATAATAATGTGAGTAGATATGATGATTGTCGAGATTTATCTCGAAATAATAAACTAAGCAAGCTGTTCGCAACTGTTTTAAATCAATGAAATTAATCATGGGCGGAAAAAAATACTAATCTATTTTTTGAAGCACAGGAGGATTTTAGAAAAAAATATTGAACTGTTATGAACATGTCCAATTTACAAGACTGAATACAAAAGTACTTATTCAAAAGAAAGATTGTATTGCCTTTTTGTTAGTTTTTTGAAGGCGTTCGACAAAGTTCACCATAGAAAACTTTTCACTGCTTATAAAAATATTAGAAAAATGTATGCATCATTCAAGAGTTGTGATTGATCTATTACTAGTTTGAACAATTATTGTAACTGTACAAGTTAGGTATACTTATTACGCCCAATTTTATTTAGTTTGTACATAGATAATTTGAAGAAAATATAGCAAAGGCATACTTATTACCCACGTCATTTAAGAACTAGTTGAATTAATGTATGCAAGTGATATGGCAAAGAAATAAGGTATCCAGGTGATATGGAAAAGAATTAATGTATGCAAGTGATATGGCAAAGAAAAATGTATGCAGGTGATATGGCAAAAAATTAATATATGGAGGAAGATATGGCATGCTTCTCAGATACTTTTAGGTTACAACAAAAACAACTATATATATATATATATATATATATATATATATATATATATATATATATATATATATATATATATATATATATATATATATTATAGGAAGCACTTGTGATACAATTGGCTTGAAGGTAAACCTCAACAATTAATAATAGTGGTATTTAGGAATGTTGATATCTGAAGAGACCCGAAACATCGTATTTTAATGAAGAACAAATGAAAAACAAATAGAAGTAGTGCCAGATTATAAATATAATGGATTATTTGTTTACACTGGAGTTCAAGTAGTCTATAACTAAATAAATGTTTGATTCTCAAGCCAAAATGAGTGACACGGATATCTTACCTTCAAACGCAGTTCGGGCAGTTTCATATTAGATATTTGGTTAACATATCTGATGCAATGAGTGAGTAATATCGTGATATGAAGATGAAATATTGAAATTTGAATACTGGACAACTATTGAGGAACTAAAGTTTCAATTTTGTAAGTGACGCCTATCTGTTTCAAATAATGCAAATACTTTTATATCTTTACGTGAATGAGGCATGTTCCCAATCGTTAACTCATATATGGTAAGATGTATATAATATTGGATACAAATCATGCGATTATCGGATGATAGATATCCACACCATTTATTTTTGAGTTCACACAGGTTAAAGACACTAATTCCAAAAATGGTCGAAGCATATTACTAATTCCTGAAAATTTTATATTACTATAGTGAGTATAAATCCCTACTACAATGTGAGAAGTGTCTCTCATGTAAAAGATATTTTAAGAAAGAAAATATGTATTGCCACTTAAGTTTTCAAGCAATTAACAACTTAAAACAAGAAGGGAAAGTATAATAGATCATTCATATTTGGTGAAATGTGCAGGAGACGAAATATTTAATTAATAGACAAAAAAGTTCACTTGCTTTGCATATACGGATAATATTATTAGAATAAGATATCTAATCATTGTAACTTATGCACATGCTTTGACAAATTTATATCGCATATGGCTAGCAATTATAAAATGACGATGCATAATTTAACATACTAACCTTTCTATGAATCTCAAGTGACACATGTCCCGTTGAACGTAAAAATACGCATTATTTATCTTCTTGTCTGGTTTTGATGTTTGGCATAATATTCACACGTAACATGGTTTTATAATACAATGTCCAGAGCAACGTATCCTCTCTGAACAGTGCAATCAACAAAAAATAAGTTAATGACAAGATCATTTTGTCACAATTAGCATTTACTCTTCTCCAAAAGAATAGTTCGAAGTTTTGTACATAATTTATCCTCTTCTCCATTGTGAAAAGAGATCAAAATTCATCCAGAAAAAAAACATTCTTATACTTTTTTCACCAACTATACCGACAACAGCAACATCAGGTTGTAAATTTCAAAAGTCAATTTCAATCATTGTTCTCTCTCTCTCTCTCTCTCTCTCTCTCTCTCTCTCTCTCTCTCTCTCTCTCTCTCTCTCTCTCTCTCTCTCTCTCTCTCTCTCTCTCTCTCTCTCTCTCTCTCTCTCTCTCTCTCTCTCTCTCTCTCTCTCTCTCTCATACACACATACAAGAACCCAACCTGCCAACCTGTGTCTACTCAATGCGACCCATACAAAATCTCGAAAAGTCTTTACTCGTAAAATCATGTATTGATTTCATCATAAAATACTTGATTGTTAGTTTACTACGAAAACCAAGTCAAGCTGAATAAAATATAACAAGTGCAAAAGTCTGCTATATTCCCTACTTCAACCTGTCTATATCTGTATCTCTCTTCAACATGAGACTAATAGTAACCATTAAGGATGCATGTCATGTGATAATCAAATTGCAAAATGTTTATATTCTAACTCTTGCAGTAAATCTCTTGCTAGAAATTAGTTTTTATGTGTGTAACAGCTATTCCGTATACACCTCAATTTTTGAATATATGTTAGATAATTGTATATGGTAATGGAACAACACATATAATGTATATCATTTATATCTTCGTCCGTCAATGTTTACAAGCACTCAATAAGTCGGATCACTACAACTCATAACAAACCTATAAATGACGTTTTACTTTTCGTATCAGAAAAGTAATATTCTTTTCATTTGGATTATTCTAGTAGAGAACATTTTCATATCGATTTATCACCAGCTTATATATATGACCAATTTCGTAATCCTAAGGAACTTATGCTCCTCGCAATAACCAATAAACTAATATTCATTCAGAACGTTAAACCACTTGAACCTTAAGCAGCACCATCTATCATCGAAATGTTGTAGTCTCTCTCTCTCTCTCTCTCTCTCTCTCTCTCTCTCTCTCTCTCTCTCTCTCTCTCTCTCTCTCTCTCTCTCTCTCTCTCTCTCTCTCTCTCTCTCTCTCTCTCTCTCTCGGGGCCGCGATTGGTCCAAAGCGCTGAACGTTATTGATCACTGCCGCCATCTCACCTCTGTCTGTGTGAGTTCCAGTTTAGACTCGGCTAACATGGTTAAGGGAGAAAGCCTGCCAGTAATTTCTCGTGTGTCGGTGGTTTTTCCCGGGGTTTTCCAGGGTTCTTCCTCCACCATTAATACTGGCCGCCATCTATAGCCTGTCTTGTGCTGAAAAATGTCGTTAAAACCTACAACAACTCTCTCTCTCTCTCTCTCTCTCTCTCTCTCTCTCTCTCTCTCTCTCTCTCTCTCTCTCTCTCTCTCTCTCTCTCTCTCTCTCTCTCTCTCTCTCTCTCTCTCTCTCTCTCTCTCTCTCTCTCTCTCTCTCTCTCTCTCTCAATCCGACCCAAATGCGGACTTCTTAATAAAGTATACACTTTAGTACAAAGAAGATAGTTAAGGAAAATATTCAAAATCAAAAAAGATCCAAAAGCGATAAATATCCCCCACCTCATCTAGTCTCAGTCTCCCACTCTGTATATCTCTTCCATTTGAGACTGTTACATTTCGTCCGATACCAAAAGTACAAAATATTCCAACAGTGCGATTCCTATAGTCAATGTCTCCTGCGACATAAGTCTGGATGCAATATTTGTTTGCATATAGCTCGCGTGTGAAATATACAGGTATATATATATATATATATATATATATATATATATATATATATATATATATATATATATATATATATTTATATATATAAATGTATATATGTATATATATATATATATATATATATGTATATATATATATATATATATATATATATATATATATATATATATATATATATATATATATATATATATATATATATATATATATATATATATATATTTATTTATTTATATATATACATATATATAGCTAGGCGTAGTTTATCAGTAGACAAAATATACTGTGTTTCTATAGCAACCTGCTGTGCAGAGAGGAAGTCTATAAGTCTTGTAAAGGCGTTTATGTGTTCTTGCAAGTTAATTTGTACTTAGGCAAACAGATACAAATATGAAAAAAGCAGATCATAGATTTTCTTGTTTGTTTTACTAATTAATTAATAACAAAACTGTACAGATTAAAATCCATGGCACGATGGATATAACCAGATTTGGGTCATTTATCAAGCTATACACGGATTGCGTTCTGTTTACGTGAAGGGCATTTCTAGTTATTTTATTAAATATAGAACTGCACAGGTCTTACAAATGCTGTCATATATTTCCATTTCACTAAGAAACAATAAACAACTGATTAAAAATTAGGAACATACAACATAACACATCTTTTATGTTCGACAACTCGCGAATGATTTTAAACAAACCCTAGCATTATTATCTCACTTTTTAAAAACACGTAGTACAGAATTGGGGGATGGATCACACAATGGTTGAGAGCTAAAACCTAAATCTCTAATCCTATTGAAATGATATCAACATTTGCAATTAAGTATCGCATGTTTGCGTAACTATGTATACAAACTGTATTCTCCTCAATATTTTACTGCGACTTTCGAATAGTTATTTCATTGCTAATTTGCTTAATAAATATTTGCTACCTTTTGCAAAAACTTTTGATCTGTCCAAATCTATGATAATTTTTGTGTACCGACCTTGGCTGATTGGATTGTGTAGATTTTCATATTTTGAAGAAAGATCATCTAATACATTTTCGAGATATGGAAAATACTTCATATCGCCTGTTCTAATAAGAGAAAGTTTCATTTTATCAAATTTAATAAAACAAATACCTGAAACTTGGTCATTAAATTCAAATGACTATCTATGGTTACTGACAATAATTTATTATTTTTTACTATTAACTCCATCAGCTAATGTTAAATTTTCAAACATTATTTCGCATGCTTAGACAATATTACTTAAATAATGTCCAAGAGCGAGAGTACTTATTTCGTCTTTGCAATACCTTTCATCATCAAAATGACTTAGTCCAAGTTTTATAATTGTGTTCGTTTCAAGCTTATGATAGTTAGTTCTAATGACATCGGTTTTAATAAAGCTGAAGCTATTGTTAAGAGCCTCAAATGCATCATCTTTTTTACATATTCTCTAGGGATGCCTTTAGCTTTCTTTGTCAGTTTATTGTAGTCTAATATAACAGCATACATTTTGCTTCTTAGTCCAACATACACTCTCACCGGCACAAGCATGAACTCGTCTTTCATTGTTCCGACAGCTTTTTCGTTAGAATTACCATGAAATCCACTACAAGTTGGATAATCTCATGCATTGAACAGATCTTTATTATCGTAGATATCCTGATAGACATTTTCACATTTTATATTGTATACCAGAAAATCTGTATCAGTAAGTAGCAACTAAGAATCTGGCCACATTTGTTTGGTAAAATTATAATGAAAATCGTACATCAAACACTTTGATATATAAAGTACAGCTGTACCAACATAGATTGGCTTATTTAGCTTTAAATATGTCCTTCGTCGTTGCATTGCGACAAGAGTTTCATTAAATATTTTCATGCTAACAAAACAATCGTCGCTAACTAATTTATCTCTGCGATTTATATTATTAACAATTTCAATCGAAACTAATATTCGGACATTTTCTAGAGTCTTACCTAACACTGAGTTGTTCATTAACTTGAAAACGTATTTCTCAAATTTGGTTGCAGCTACGGCACGACTTTTCGCATTTAGGTTAATCTAATCCGCCATCAATTGCGATTAATTTAACTTTAACACGCGATTGAATTTTTAAAGAATTATTCCAGAATTTACAGCTTGCTTTAGGTTTTGGTAATGCATGACGTAATTTCTTTGATCTAACAAATTTGGAACTAGCTTTTTAACGATAGAATGTTTTGCCGTCGTCATTGATTCTGCGCAAAATGGATAGTCGTTATGTTGATCGTGTAACGAAATGGTGTAGTCTAGATCAACTTCAACAAAATATGAAATATCTTTCGGAAGATTATTTTTCAGTTTCTTTAAGAAATTGGTTTGGAGTTATCCAACGAAATCCCCCACAATGCATTGGCTATCCCTAACCCAACCATAAAAGTTCACTTTTTCTAGATAAATAATGTAACTCGAAGAAAAAATTTCATCATAAATATTTATTCCGCCTCTGATGCCGTTTTCAATAACCTTAAATATAAGCGATCTAATTCTATCTGGCTAGGTTTAGGAAAAGCGTCCCAAGACACTTCGGGAGCAGAATAATACCAACAGGGGTCTAATCAGTAATTTACATGACTAACCTGACGAAAATTCTCGAAAATATTTGCAAGTAATAACACATCAGTTTTTAGATATAAATCGTGATAATCGCCAATTTTTTACAAATTTAATCCACATATCTTATGCATATTTATACTCATCGTCCCTATTGTTCTCGTTCTTGAGTTGTGAGTAAAATTTATCTTTATCAGGTAGAGAAGTTTCTTTAAATCTGCTCCAATCGTCAAGGTCTTCATAAAGAAAGATACCTCTTTTGTCAGATAGAAAAAGTTTTATCCCGAAGCAGCTGCGCAGATTAGTGAATATACTGCAACCTTTTACGACCTCGTCTAATGATGCTGCCATAAATTGCATGCTGTCGATAAAGCGTAAATTGCCTAGGGTCTCCGGCATATACTTTTCAAAATTATTTGGAATACATTTTATCACGTTATTTAGTTTTAGTCTAGTTTTAATGGTTTTTATCACCAATATCTTCTACAGTGATATGACTGTTGTAGCCACGAAAGTTATGTAAAATTACTGGAATAAAATCTGGAGCATGAAATTTTAAACTACAACGGTTATGAGCTGCTCCGCGATATTGGCCGGTCAAATGACAGTGATCTCGCTCCTTGGAGTTCGCCAGAGGTTTTTGACAAATATGGCAATAAACTCCCACATCAAAGTCGAGTTGTTGTTAAGACATTATTCTGATCGGACCTGTCCTAAGTAATCTATTGGAAATTGTATTAACTTCGTCTATTAAATTTTAGGTAACCACACAGCAGGATTTTCACCTCTATATAACCTTATCGGAGACGATAACTTATCGCTGGCTCAACAAACTACTTTATAAGCTACACCGCAAGGAAAATGCTGTTGTATCTTTCTTGTACTTGATTTGTTCGGATTATTTTCTGCTCCAGCCACGGTAATGAGTAGACACTCGAAATCGGCGTACAAGACTAAAGGAATACTCAGCTTATGATTATAATTTTAAAATTTTAATATTTTTTTGTTTTTCGCAAGGCATACATCTTTTTGAACATTAACGCAGTATTTGAGATGGTCCTGTAGTCTCTCGTTGCTAATAAAACCATGCAAACATCTGCAACATAAGTATTGTTTTTGTGTTTACTGTACTGTCCGCCAACTAAGCCGTTAAAGTTCTTTATCCAACAGAAATTACCCTGACAAAATAATAATTTTATTATGTTTTGCGAAGCATTTTCTGAGATGTATCTGGGGTAAACGTTTTCTCGTTCGTCTAGTCCGAAAGCATTTACTGAGATGCCGTTTTGTTTTTCGAACTTTGGTATATGACTTTCTGCTACTGGAAAGTTGATACTATCAAAATTGTCTTCGTTCTTCTGCGGAAAGTACTTGTTGACGCGATCGGAATTTTGTTCCTTGGGAAACATCGCAGAAAGAATAAACCATTGGAATCATTTGTTATCGTTGCTTCTGATATTTATAGAGCACTTCTTGTTCTTAATTTGTTAGGAAGATCGACGTAACCAACGCTATTAGCTCGCCTGCCGCGAAGTATATTATATTTCTCCGTGTCAGATAAAAATGCTTTTATTATTTAGAATTTTCATCCTGACACCGACGAGGAAAAATAATTTAGTTTTTTGTTTAATTCCTGGTGTATTTAATCTGCAAACATAGCAATGTTTGTTCCGGTTCCTATTTTTTAGATTTAGCGGTTAAATAGGGCACTGAGATTTCGCTTTCAAAAGATTTTGTTTCAAACAGTACACCCTCGACCGCGTGTAACTGATAAAATCGTATGATATTGGACTATGAGTTTGATACTTTTATCAACCGCACGTATTTGAGCTATAACAGGTTGTAAAAGATGATATAATTTTGCAGAGCTAAAATTAGCAAGTATGGTTTGATCATCAAGTTTGTAACTGTTGTCATAACCTAAAAACTCCGAAGAAATTTTTTTTCGGATTTGATAACGCTTTTTAAGCAATATCGCGCAATTTTAGCATTGTATGTATATAGTAATATTGTTTATTTAATTTAATTTATAAAAATATTTTAATTAGAAATATGAAAAATTATATATATATATATATATATATAATATATAATGAGAGAAATCTTGAGATATCTATCAATAACAGTGGAAGAGCAAGAGGTGGATCATGTGCATGCAAAATACAACTTACACGCTGGAAATACATTTGGTTATCCTATCAACATAGCAACCGAAAAGCTTTTGGCGTACCAACTCCGGCTGGTATGTTAATTTCAGTAAAGGGTGCAGAAATATTTAACTTCACAAAGATATTTTATTTCCATATTATGTATTAATTAGATAAAAGATTATTATAATAATGGACTTAATTTAAAACTGGCTCAGATATATTCGGATGATTTTGTTCCAGTTACTAATGTCACATGCGACGATAGATTTGCTGATTTCGTCGACCATGTTTAAAATGATATTTTGTAAAATTATGACGATGGCGATGAAGATGATGTTTTTAGCCAAAACAAATTTTAAGCAGACCAACAACTGGGCGATATGATGTTAAGTACCACATTGCCAAAAAAATATTACAATTTAATTTTAGCATCAAATATTTTGGCAGCTTATAAGACCCTTTCTAAACGTAAATGTACCGAGAAATCAACGAAACATAAAATACGACTTTATTTTTCTTAAAATATTTAATTTAATGTCAATCGTTGATGCGATAAAATTGCATTTAATTTCTTTATGTAAACATGCAAAATGTACATCAGTATTAAATAAATACGAGCAAATTATAATAATATTATTCGATCGCAGTCGATGCAATCGAATTAGTTGGTACCCATTTATTAAAGTTATCGCTATATCGCGCCATTTAACTAAACTTTTGTAGCCGCTCTTTCTAATTCCTTTTTCAATAACAAATACACCTTGTTCTGTTTTTTTTTTGAAGTTCCTGTTCAAAAAAGCTTCCAATTATAGGTTCACCTAATAAGTTTTCCAGCGAGTATGTAACTGGCATCATTAAAAGTACTTTATCAACAACAAATACTTCTTCGCTCCAATTCGGAGTAAATCCCTTTTCAAAAGTTTTCTTGGTCAATAAAATTCTACCTTTATCGCCAACTCTAAATTTATGTCTGAGGTACATATTTTCGTTAGCTAGTATTGGATTTGAAAGCGCGTCATTTTATGACATTTTCCTTTTGCCGTACGAAATGTTTCGGTGTTTCGTGTAATTATATTTGTCAACGATATTTTGGATGTTGTCGATGTTTTTATTCGTGTTTTTTGCCGTCAAATATTTATTAATATTTTCGTTACGCGTGCGATTAAATTGTTCGAAAATGGCGCTTTTTCCATTTTCCCTCATTTCCAGTTACGTATCTTTTAACGCTATTTTGTTCCAAAAACTGCTCGAACTTTCTGTTAAAAAACTCTGCTCCGGGATCTGTCCAGACTATGTTTGTCTTTCTTTCTGTTGTTGTTAGTATATTTTTTAGCGCGTCAATCTGTGTTGTCCCCGTTTTTTTTCAGAACTGGAACACTAAAATCATATATTTAAAAAAAACATCGACAACATTAAAATGATATTTCTTATTTTCGTTAAATTGAGCTAGATTTGACATATCAACTAAATCTATCACCCAACTATCATAAACAGCATTTGATACAAATTTACGTAGCGGAAACTTTTTTTTTAGGTCTATGTAGTTCGACTGAAAGGTCGTCATTTAATTCTTCGCCGAGACCGAATTTATATTTTACTCCAATAAAACCCTGTACCAACCGTTGTCGACACGTTCTCGCATATTTTCTGGTTTCATTTCGCGATGTTCGTCTAATATTACTTTGTTGCAGTTGTATTTTGTTTCGCCACTAGGAATATCAATATCTATATAGCAAATATCATGAGGCAACGCTATTGCGTCACACTGGTTGTATGATTCTAGTCATGGCAGCGGATTATTATTTCCGTCAAGTTCTTCATCAAGCGGATTGCACTGACACAGTATATCTATGGCCTGGCAATGTCCAACCACCTTTCGGTTTCGGCAGTTTGCCAATTAATTTATGTGTATCTATTCCCCTTGCAATTAGTTCTCTATTGTCGCACTTCTGGCAGTATGTAACAATTTATTTTTTCGAGACCTTAATCTTTATCAGCATCGCAGCTGCACTTCATTATTTATTTAGTCGTCTACTAAAAGAACGTCAGGCCTACCCGCCCAGAACTTTGCTGCTAGCAAAAACATACTTTTTCTTTTTCAACAAATTGCGCAAATACTTTTCAGCATTATTCTATTATTCTTTCTCTTTTCCGTTTTTTCGTCTTTATTTTATGTTTTAATTTTATAATTGAGACAATATGTTGACATCGTTATATTTGTAAGTTTAAATAAAATTAGTCGCGATCTCATCATTAGCGCGAGAGGGATGTTTATGAAATTGCAAACGAAACTTTAATAAATCTGGATTTTTGGTCATCTGCTTAATGAACACCACGCAAGGAATACTCAGCTTCTGGTTATAATTTTTAAATTTTAATATTTTTTTTCTTTTTTGCAAGGCATACTTCTTTTTTGAACATTAACGCAGTATTTGAGATGGTCCTGCCGTCTCTCGTTGCTAATAAAACCGTGCAAACATCTGTAACATGAGTATTGTTTTTGTGTTTACTGTACTGTCCGCCAGCGGAAGTTCCAACTGGCTGAATCTGATTAGAAGAATAATCTATTATTTTGTATTTACTCATATATCGTTTAAACATGTCACTTGGTGGAATTGAACGAGTCAAAATAATTGTTATCAAAAACATCTACCAAATGTGTACCAGATCCGTCATTAAAATCTTGTATATTTATAACGCAAGAACCCGGCAATCCTGGAGATTTAAGTTCATCTTTGGAATAAACTCCGTCAAAATTTTTTACTTTTTGTAATTTATCAAGTATATCAAAATTACTTAACGTCTTGTTCCCAGCAGCACTACTCCTCGTCCTCATCCTAACAGACCCGGCAGTAGACTTCTCGCTAAGCCTGCCAGTAATGGGGCTATTGGAAGAAATCAACCTTGTGTCTTTTTTTCGCACAGGTTTTCGTAATTGTCTTCTTTTCTTGGTTGTCTTTTTTCACTCAGTTTTTCGTTTAGGCATTATATTTAATCTTTAGACAAAACGTTTCTTTATACCACCAGCAAAGACATTGCTTCTGATAATACTACTACATTTAACTGCCTTTTCTGATGCGCCATGTACTGCTCCTGACGCCGCTGCTATCACTAATGTTCCTAACACTGGCAAAATTGTAGGCAGTAATGTTTTGGCTATTACTTATAGCGCCAGACCGAAGAAACTGCCATGTTTTAATATCGCAGTTGTTTGTGCAGCGCTTAAATTTAAAACGAAAGGTTTCCTGCGATCGTATTTACTCGCTTGCTTTACGGTTAACAATAAGTTTGATAAAGTGTCCAAAGCACTCGGATTGATCTTCAATGAAACCGACCTAATTTTCGCAACAACAGTTGTTAATAATTTAACTTGGCCATAAGTTAAATGTATTTCTTTTATAATATATTTTGTCATCTTATATAACAATCACAGATTAAACTTGCATTGTCATTTTACCTCCAATGGAGTCTATTGTCACATACCTGTCGCTTATCACTAATGCATACACATTTGACGCTCTGCTGCGGAGCGTCTCTAGTCGTCCAAGTAACCTCAATATTAGCTCTAATGTCAACAGCTCGCTCGCTTGCTGTTTGCTAACATCAAAGTAAAATATCGGATAAAGTGTACGAAATTCTTCTACTGATATCCGAGTCCCGTCTCCAATATCATGATAATTCTGCATTGAGTCAAGCGTGTCATTACGGTCCGGTAATGTTTTTATTAGCGTCATCCACAAAATTGCATTCGATCACTCTTTCTGAATCTTGCTTTGAATTTATTCTGGTATATATTCGTCTAACATCAGCGTTATCAAATATTCCAATATTCTCTTGTTGGTTTCCACGTTGAGCTTGTTGCTGAATTACAACAATTACCTTACGCGGCAGTTGCTCATTCGATGTTGTACTAAATCGCCATGTGTAGTCGGTGGTATTCCTAACTACTGTTTGATATATTTTATGTTGTTGAAAATGAATTTTATTTGTGCGTTTTTCCAGCATACTATCTAATTCTAATGCTTTAGTGACCGACGTAGTTATTCGTGGCATCAACAGCGCAAGTTTGTTTACGACAAATTGTACATCAGCCCCACCAAATCTAAATAGGCAATCATTTTATTCTGTTTGATCTGAAATAAATTTATGTTTAACTCTACAAAATACTTTATCATAGTCCAAGCAAAAGCCAAATATTGTACTTAGCGACAACATCATCGTAATTTCACGTCATAGTGCTGAAAGTGATTTTCTCTTAGGAAAACTTTCATTATAACGTGTATTTCTTATGTCAGTTGTGTTATTGATTAAATCTAACATTACGACAGCGGTCTCAGCGGCAGCTGGTGCGTCGATACCAAGATTATTGCAAGCAGCTGTAAGTGAGACTCTTGTAGCAGCTTCAAAAGCATCTGCAGCTGGTGGGGCTATAAACCATATCAGGTTAGTTGTAGTTAAGTAATCATCGAAGAACAAAATAATAATTAAGGCTGTACTTGCAACTTGTAAGTAATTTGAAATATCTTTTACAGTTTGATTGGTCAGCTGATATCGAGCACTGTTATTTAGCCAACCATTATTTATAAGAGCTACTTCTGCTCCAGCTGCAATTGCAACAGGTTGAGCAGCTGTTGTCATGATGCGACTATGAACTTCTAACATTGATTTGTGAGGCAGTAGAAATACGTCCTCGTCTCTGATAATAAATATTCTTACGCCAGCCCTATTAGGTTCATTAGAATTTTCATCGAGATATTCAACATACTCAAATTCCGTTACTTTATTGTTTGTATCATAAGTTTTCTTCAAAAAATGGAGATAATTTTTGACAGACATTTTTTTTCATTTTTTTAGGTTTATAAAATTATTGCGGCGCTGAAACTTTAGATATTACAATTTGTATAATCTGTTCGCCTTGTGGTGATAAAAGTTTGGGTTTGTTTTGTCATCATTGTGCGTTGGGTTTCTGTTGTTGGTGCGATTTCTGAAATAACTTGTTTGATTGACGGTACGGCTTTATGTTCGCCTTTTTTACCAGATATTTTTTGTACCAATACAGTTTCATCAGCAGATGCAGGTCTTGTTGTAAAATCTTTACCCGCGTCTAAATCAATTGCTGCAACTTTACGAGCAAGTCCTGGAATATTTCCAACAATTATAGTAAATGTATTTCCGAAAAATCCTCCTACTATTTTTCTTCGATAAACTTTTTTCTGTTTCATTATATATCTGAGTTTGTATAATTTTGTTGCCAAATCTTTCAAAAAATATGTCTACTGTTGTTCGCGTAGGTGCACGTAATAAGTAACAATTTCGTTACTAACATCCAACTGCCTTCCAGATTAGTCTGTCAGTTGCATATTTACTTCTGTTATTTGATTTTCAATGTTTAGCGGATAATATATAATATGACGCAGACTGAGTTGCACGAGAGACCCTGATGTAACTTCTGGTGACAAACTATATATAGTTTGACCTTTGCTGCCTTTAACTGAATAAGAACCAGACGCGATCAAGCAATTTACCAATACCGTGTTAACTTCAGTTATATTTAGTGGATTATGTATCATATGTAATTATTTCTCCTTTAGGAATATTTTGAAAATCATCCAGTGAAGGATAATGTTGAATATCAAATCCTAACAATGATGCAATGAATTTTCAATGACAACTGTATATTGCATTACATTTTAATGTTATTCTAGATAGCAGTGTGTTATAGTTTGGTGCTAGTTCAAAATCATCACCATAACCACCATGTTTCGTTCTTTATTATTTTATGCAGATCAGTAATGTTATAAGCTCCCTGTGGAATTTTAAAATCTCTCCAAGTTTTATCATGATGACTAACAGGTTCATTAATAATTGTAAATCTAAAATCATCATTTACTCCAGGCTTAACGTTCGCCATAGTATTCCAACAAGTTCAATGAACTTAGTCCAATTTCGTATTGTCTTTCACGATCTAGTTCTATTGGCGGAATAAACTTAACTGAAACGTTCGCGTTATCTTTATAAGATTTGCTTGAGACAAATAATAATGTTGCTGACATTTATTATTATATTTTTATAAAATTAAGTCGCGATGCAAAGTATCGTATTCGTCAGTATCGATCTTATATTATCAAGTATGTCGATGATTTCATTGTCGATTGCAGCAACATTTCCTGCTTCTTTTGTTGATATCAATAGCATTAATCTGACGATCATTTCAGTAATTGATGCGAATATTCTAACTCCCGTTTTCGTATTTTTTTCTATATATTCTGCTGTATATTTTTTATTAAATAAGTCAAATTTTATTTTAAAACTCCACCCCTACCATAATTGTTTTCTCTACCATCATGCGCTGTTTCAAAAATGTATAAGCTAAAATACCTTGTCTGATTGTATTAAGAAGTAGAAGCATATCTTCCTTTTTATGGCTTTTTCTAATTCTTCGTTTTCATTACCATCGTCTGGTGTTATGATTTCAACATAACATTAAGTGCGTCAAATCTTTCCTTTGCCCAAGTTTTTATATTATTAGCATCATTTATATAATTTAAAAAAAGTCATGATATGAATCATCTGATAATAGTTCATTTGACTTTTTCTAAAAACAAATATTTCCTCTCTGACCTCTATAAACCATACAGTAAGCTCACCAACTCTATTTTGCTCCTTTAAAATATTTGTTGATGTTGATAATCTTTGTTCAAGTTCCAGTGGATTATTTATTATTATATATTAACCTATCCAATGCAGCTTGTCTCGCGGCTGGATCAGCTATATTTGCTACAAGTGTCTCATCAAATCTTTTATTTTCCGCATCAGATCTCTCAAAAATTCCTCCAACAGCCGCCTATTGTTGTTCTCTAATCCGAGTAAACTTTTTTTCTTGTAACTATTTAACTTCTATTTCTGACAGTGGTTTCGTTTCAAGTTGTTTTCCAAGTAAAGCCTCAGTAACTACGTCGTGCTTGCTATACTAGCTGTTTACATTTTCCCTGAGATTGTGCAAGTTGTTTTTAGATTTTTTGTTTTCTGTATTTTGCTTGTTTTTCCATTAATTATATATTATTTTCTATAAAACATTCTTGTAGATAGTTTTCAATACAACATCGCACATTATATTCTTACCATTTGTTAACTTATCGAAAAAAAAAGAAATCAAATCTATTTGCCTTTGTTTGACGGTACCGTTCAATAAATTTATCTTTTGATACGTCGCCGCATTGTTCGTTCGTGATTTTTCTAACGTCAACATTCTCAAGTCCAGAAAATAGTATAAAACAAACAATATTTCGCCTAATAAATATGTCGACATTATAATATCCTTGAGCGAGATAAATAGAATTACATTTCTTATTTCGCGATAGTGAAAAGTACGATCTGATTTTATTCATTTCCTCGTTGTTTAGCGGAATATCATCAAAAACAACTATATTGTGTTCGGACGAATCAAGTTGATTAACTGGAATACGTTTTTTCCGGTTGTTTGATAATAAAGAAATCTCCGCCAGATTCAAGATAGTAACGAAGTTTGTCATTATAATTGTTAAGTAGCTCGTACTTATCTTGTTGCGGAATAATTGTGTAAATATAAACTCGATCGTAGTTAAAATTACCTCCGAGAAGTAAATTCATTAGCAAATTTGTTATGCCGGATCCAGTTCTACCAAAATTAAGATAATGACAATCTGGAAGCTCATTGTTATGTTCATGTTTCACCAAACGTTCTGTATCAAAGTTTAATATCGACGATTTTGCCATTACCATTATGGTATATAATTTTGTTAAGTAGTAAATAACTACTGAGTTTTTAATCAAAATTTGGAACATTAGTAGGAGATTCAGCGTCTGCTCAGCAAGGTGACTTATCTAAATACGCAACTCTCGATCAGTTCAAAAATGAAATTACCAATTTATTAAATATCACAAGTGTCGATCAACACGAAGTTGTCTTTTTTTTTCAAGATAAAGAAAGACGATTAAAAACGAGTAATATACAACTATCAAATGTTCTTGTACGAAATCCCTGCGCGGTTGTTAATAATATAGTTAGTTTTGCTGATCAAGGTGAAATGCAAGATTCGGGCAAGTCCGTCAACGATTATGTTAAGAAAGTTGACTATGTATTTACAGGCGATATAATAATATCAGGAAACGAATTACATATCTTGGAAACCCAAGCGCAGATACAGATGAAGCAACGAAAAAATACGTAGATAATTAAGAATCTAAGTACGTGTCAGTGCGCGGTGGTATAATGCTTGCATTTCTCAATATGAGCAATAATGGTTTTAGTAATCTTAGAGCATCAGAAATGGATTTCTACGCTGCAACTTAAAAATATGTCGACGATAAGGAAATTCCAATAACGACTTCGTTAACGACAATCAATGATGGAGTTGCTACATTTAGAACTGAGTTTTCTAATCACATAGGTACATTTCTAAATTTTCGTATGAATTTAAACAGAACTATTAACGAATCTTTTGGAACTCCACCAACTATTATTAATCATCTCACTGACATTAGCACAAGACTTAACGATATCATTAGTGGCATTCCTGACATTATTCAAGAAACTGATCTTATTAACATTCCTCACAAACAAATTAAAAATATTGTGTACACAGTCGCATCAGAAAAAGCAATATGATAGCAAAAATAACACTCTTAAACATATCGCAGAGGTCAATGGTATATATAGATTGTATGTGTTTAGTAGTGAAAAGTTTAGTATATTTACAACATTTCCATGGCGTTAATCGACCGATAGTGTTTTGCTGAAATTATGTCTATTGTGTTAAACAAACATATGGAGGAAACGTTTATGCTAATAGCGGACAATAAAAAGTTAAACACAGCCACTTATTTGGTGGTGTATTGAATTTGTAGCTGAAACTCCATAATGAGTTATTTAGATGATGGTATAAAATATGTAAACAAGTATTATATAATGAAATAAATATAGTCGATTTCAATCATATTTCAGAAAACATTCCAAAACAAGATGTTGTCGCTCTAATGCAATATCACAGATACTATCATAAAAATCTTTGGTGCGTCAAAATATGTTACAAATACTGTACCAAAATACTGCGAGTAATATCATATATACCGCTGCTAATAACCTGATCTGGTATAATTTCAAGTGGCTCATCATTAAATCTGTTTTTGTTAATAATATCTGGTGTCAGCGTTTCTCTTGCAGCAGCGTGTCAAAAGGTTGAACATCGACTTACAACTAAAAGAAATGCGTGCAAAACAGCAACTATAACTTATAAGATATTACTTGTTAAAATTCCGTCTTACTTGCGTGGTATAAAATATGGTATGCACGATTAAATACGCGAGTTTCGCATTATTGACAGATATTCTGCCAAAGAGAGTTATCAAGTACGAAAAAAGATGATAATAAAAAATAAATGTTTAATTAATTTTGTGTGACTTTAGTAATATCGTTATCGAATAATATATGAACAATATTGTCAATAAATGTCATCACATCATCTCATATCGCTTTCGACGATGTATGAAAACCCACTTTTTTAATGCAATCGCTTACTATTTTAGGTTTTATACCAGTATATGCCATATATTTGTTTAATCAAATCCAACATGTCTGATTGAATAACAGAAGGACATTTATATAATATTTTATTTGTTTGATATAACATTTTGACTAATAAGTACACAGTAGTAGTGAGGATTGATGCATTATAGCTCAGAGACACCTCGGCCACAAAACATATTTTTTTCAGAAACTATGTTAATCATTTTGAGCTAACAAAGGCTACTGACAAAAATGTTAATGTACAACGTATTGGGAGAGCTTGGGTCTCTGAGAAGGGATCATCAATTCCTTTTTACTACTGTCCTCCTTTTCTCATGCAAAAATGCTTGAATTATTAAATCATGTAGGCCCATCAAAATTCAAAAGAACTTAGAATATCCTCGGTAACTCTCTCGCCAACTCAATCAAAAGGTTATAATAATCGACTCATCTCAATCACTCCCACTCCAACCCAACCTCAACCCCCACCTCACCATATCTGTCTGTCTATATGTCTGTCCGTCTCTCTCTCTCTGAATTGATTCTTACTCCGAATCTATAATAACACGTGTGTATTGCCACACCAATGTATGTTTATCTACTTTCTCATATCTCCTTGCCTTGTTTTAAAAGTTTATATAATATTCACATATACCATGCTTTCAAACCGCACTCTCCACAGCCGCTCAAACTGCTTGATCAGTCCAATCAATATAACTCAACCTTACAGGCGAATTTATTTTCCAATAGTAAAATTTTCTTTTCTAAAGGATTTGTCTATATTTCGGTTTCAAATAAATCATACTTCCTTCAAAAATTAATTTCATCACATAATTTTCAGGACCTCGAACGACAACAACAGGTTGTAATTTTCACACTTTCTTCTCTCATACACTTATCATCATTCTATCTCTGTCTCTCTCTGTCTCTCTGTCTCTGTCTCTGTCTCCCTCTCTCTCTCTCTCTCTGAATTATTTTTCTCTGAAATCTAATCTCACGTATTCCCTCTCACATGAAGATAGATGTGTCCTTTCAACTAATGCCTTGTCTTCTTTTGAACGTTTGTATAATAATCAAATATAAGTTGCTTTCAATTCCTACTAATATAATCAATCAATGAAAATATATATTAATATCAAATTTGATCTTCCGTTCATAATACTGTCCCTTTGTAAATAACATCGGTTCGATTTTCGTACAGGAGATACCCAATTTCGCATTTCTAACATGAAACGGAAATTCCGTCAAATATTTCATTTCATCCTTTACTTGTTTCAGCAGCGCCAACGGCAACAACAACAACAGGTTGTAATTTTCATACATTTTCTCTAGTACCTTCATCACCATCATCATCATCATCATCTCTCTTTTTCTCTCTCTCTTTCTCTCTCTCTCTCTCTCTCTCTCTCTCTCTCTCTCTCTCTCTCTCTTTCTCTCTCTCTATCTCTCTCTCTCTCTCTCTCTCTCTCTCTCTCTCTCTCTCTCTCTCTCTCTCTCTCTCTCTCTCTCTCTCTCTCTCTCTCTCTCTCTCTCTCTCTCTCTCTCTCTCTCTCTCTCTCTCTCTCTGAATTTGTCTCTTTCCTGAATATCTAGTCATTGGTATAATCAAGACACATACATCTAAGCATGTTTATTTTCTACTATTGCCTTTTCTTCTTTTTAAAAGATTAAATAATATTCAGATCTACAATTGTTTCAAACAAAACCCTCCACAGATATCCAATTGAACTGATCACTTTAGTTTATATATATATATATATATATATATATATATATATATGTATATTAATATCAAATTAGTTTTTGTATTGCTGACATTCTCTCCTCTTCTCGAATTAAATCGATGCGATTCTAATACAGAATATATCAACTTTCCCATTTCCAATAAATCAAAATTCAAAAAGAAAGTTCATTATTTATTTTAATTTGTCAGCACCTTCAACGAAAATAACAGCAACAACGAACAGGTTGTAATTTTCTTCCCTTAACGCTCCTTCCGTCATCACTAAATATAAATCACTTTCTCTGTCTCCCAATCTCTGTCTCTGAATTAGACCTTTCTCTGAATATCTCTTCATAGGTGTCCACTGACACATAAATATGACGATCTTTATTTGCTACTATCGCCATGCATAGTCTTCAAATTTTATATAATTTCAAATGTGCAATGTTATTAAACCAATCTACCCTTAGCATCTCAATCAGACTGACAGCTTCAGTCAGTAATAATATATCTTATTACCGAATTCCCGCAGATATAAGTAAAATTGTATATTTTTCTCCAATAAAATCGATTAAATTCTCGTACACATTTTATCCACGTTTCCTTTGCATATAACTAAATATTCTTTGGAAAAATAAATTTAACCTATAACTTTTTCAGCACCTCCAACGACAACAACATATAGCAATTTTCTCAGCTTTTTTCTACTACAATCATTGTAGCAGAATCTGTGTGTGTGTTTGTGTGTGTGTGTGTGTGTGTGTGTGTGTGTGAGTTTTTTCTGTCTCTTAATCTCTAATCATACGAAGTCCGTGTTACATAAAGGTAGCTTTGTGCCCTTTTCGAATAAAATCGATTCGATTTTCATACAGAGTATACCAACTTTGCTATTCCAAAAAAAAAAAAATGAAAATTACGTTAGAAAATTAGTTTTATCCTTTACTTTCTCAGCACAATGACAACAACAACAGGTTGACACATTTTTTCTAATACATTCAACTCTCCTCTCTCTCTCTCTCTCTCTCTCTCTCTCTCTCTCTCTCTCTCTCTCTCTCTCTCTCTCTCTCTCTCTCTCTCTCTCTCTCTCTCTGTATTAGCCATTTTTCTAGTCATAGGTGTGACCATGACACACAATTCTAAGCATGTTCATTTTATAATATTCCCTTGTCTTCTTTTACAATTTTATATAATATTCAAATCTACAATGTTTGTCAAACTAAACCTTCCACAGCCTTTCAATAAGACTATCACTTCAGTTAATAAAAATATAACCTAATAACAAATTTGTTTTGCATTGACGAAATTATATCTAACTATATCGGTCGTATTAACGTACAGAATACATTGACTTTTCCATTTCGAATAAATGAACATTCAAAAAGACAAATTATTTCATCTTTTAACTGCCTTGCAACTCTGTTGAAAACAACCTCGGGTTCAAATTTTTCTTACCTGAACACTCCTCCCCTCATCATGAATAAATCTAAATCTCTCTGTCTCCCTCATTATATCCCTGGATTATACTTCTCTAATCACAGGTGTTCACTGAAATAAATATAAATAAGCATGTGTATTTTCTTATATCCCTATATATTGTTTTCAAAGTTTATATAATATTCAAGTGTGAAATGTTTTCCAACTAAACAATCCTCAGCAGCACAATCAGACTAACAGCTTGAATAAAAAGCAACGTATATGTATACCCAATTACCTCCTCAATTTGTAAAATTGTCTCTTTTCATCTACTAAAATAATTGTTATTCTCGTACAAAATTTATGCACTTTTCTAATTCAAATAACTCAAATTCTTTTAAAAAAATCAATTTAATTTTTAACTTTTTCAGCACCTCCAATGACAACGAACGGTTGTAAGAAGACAAGGCAATTATTTTCAACGTTTATAGAAGATTCAAGCTGTCCATGCTCTCAATTCCTATTTTCCACAGCGACGCAATCTATTGAATCAGATATATCAATAAAAATATATCCTAATACCGAATTGGATTTTCCATTCATAAACCTTTCTCTTTGCCATTAAAGTCGGTTCGATTGTTTGTACAAGAAATACCCAATTTTGAATTTCATACAAATTACAATTCCGTCAGAAAATTTATTTCGTTCCTTATTTTCTCAGCAGCGCCACTAACAATAAAAACAGGCTGTAATTTTCATACATTTACCCCCCCTCTCTCTCTCTCTCTCTCTCTCTCTCTCTCTCTCTCTCTCTCTCTCTCTCTCTCTCTCTCTCTCTCTCTCTCTCTCACACACACACTGAATGTGCCAATAATCTGAATTTCTTGTCATAGGTGTAACCATGACTTATAAATCTAAGCATGTTTTTTTATATTACCTTGCATTTTAAAATGTCTATAAAATATTCAAATCTACAATGTTTTCAAACAAAACCTTCAACAGCAGTTCAATCCGACTGATCGCTTCAGTTATTAAAATATATATCTTAATAGCGATTTTGTTTTTTGATGCAGAAACTGTCTAATCTTCTCGAACAAAATAGGTCTGATTATTGTAAAGAATATGTCCACGTTCCCATTTTGAATCAATCAAAATTCAGAAAGAAAATTCATTTAATTTTTTAATTTATACAGCACCTACAACGACAACGACAACACCAGGTTCTAATTTATCTACCTTAACACTCCTTCCACGAAACATCGATTTTATTTCATTCAAAATTATTACCAAATCTAAATCACTCTCCAACTGTCTTTCTATCTCTGGTTTAGGCATTTCCTTGAATCTTTATTCAAGACAAGACAGACACACACACACACACACACATACATATATATATAGATATATATATATATATATATATATATATATATATATATATATATATATATATATGTTTATATATCTATAGTTATATATTTATATATCTGTAGTTATATATAACTTTATAGATAGTGATATATATATATATATATATGTATATATATGTGTATATATATATATATATCTATATATATATATATAAATATATGTATATCTATATATGTATATATATATATATATATATATATATATATATTTATTTATATCTATGTATGTATAGTTATATATATATAGTTATTTATAGTTATATAAATATATATATATATATATATATATATATATATATATATATATATATATATATATATATATATATATATATCTTATACACAGGCAAATATATAATTTGAGGAAATTGCTCAGGTAGCAGAAAATATTTTGATCTCTTGTTACCTTCAGCTTTACTGCCACAAAACAAATCAATGTCACAACCATACTAAGCAGGACCATGACCGGTAATGAGAATAATCATGATTCATATACAAAGTATGTCTTTCAAAGCACACATAAGCAAAATAAGCATTTTCTATTCCAAAATAATAGCGAGAGCAAAAATAGGTAATACAAAAACGACAGGAAGAAGAAGTAGAAGGGAAGAAACAAGGGATAGGAGAAAAGGAAAAAGGTGACTGTCAAACGTTGACGGTATTCGTAGACATCTTGAAAAGCGTTAAGGAGTCTGAAGCAAATGTATCAGACTTCTTTATGAGACTCAAGATAATAAGACCTTTCCGAACGTAATAGTCCAACCCCGACCACACACCTACTAATGTTGAGATACCAACACTAGTGATTTATACCAAATCATCGATTGTATCAGGTCCGGAAGTAGGCTTTGACTGTGGCAAAGAGATAAGGTAATTACACCCCGTTCCTGTGTTTGGTTTGTTATCTTGAAACAAAAATCAAAACAAACACCGAATTGCCCTTTCTATGGCCACCAACCGCTTTCATCCCGTTTAACCTGACCATTGCCAAGAAAAACTAATTTGTCATACCTGTGCCGATACAGACAACCAAAGCCAACCTTGTCAGCATACCGAGGACGAAGTCGTCCTGAAAGGAACGTGGGTCAGCGTGGAATTGTTTAACGATCTGGACCTTGAATAACGTTCGTTAGAAGTGTACAAAATTTAGTAATTTGCAACATTACCAAGAAAGAGCGGTACCAATCATGAGATTAGAATCAGAGACGAATTTTCACAGACTACGTGGATGCCTTTTTGAAACTGATACAAGAAACCAGTGGATATCCTTCCTGGTACCACACTCACGAAGACCAAAAGAAATTCAAAGCGAAATTCTTGGTGCAGTAAGGCATCGCTTTAGACAACAATGAGAAGCAAAGTAAGGTGATTTTTGATAAATTTATGTTAAATTATTTGTGGGAAAAATGCAAGAACGATCGTGTTTACTCAAGACGGAGCATTTGTCCTATCCTTCGCTCTGAATCCAGACGACTCAAAACACAACCAAATACATACAACACATGGAGGTCATTCGTGAAGTCTTGATTCATATCAAAACCGACAAATTTGGAAATGTTATTATTGAGGCTTATGTGAAAGCCCATGCATGATTAAAATTGTAAGAAGTTTTAGAACTATAAGGAGATCGTATGCTGTATTTTGATACTTATAGTTACATCTATTCCGATCGCCTG
Organism: Potamilus streckersoni; assembly: GCA_016746295.1. Classification (NCBI taxonomy): domain Eukaryota; kingdom Metazoa; phylum Mollusca; class Bivalvia; order Unionida; family Unionidae; genus Potamilus; species Potamilus streckersoni. The sequence continues at coordinate 239,806 of JAEAOA010000681.1, forward strand.
GATCACCACCATCCTAACATCAAAAGAGACCGTATATGAGCCTGGACGGACGATTGCCTCAACGACAAGATTCTAAGTTGTGTTAATAGAGGTCCCAACAATTACGGCTGCGAATACAAGGACCATGATGGAGAAGGTCACAGCGAGTGACAATGGAAAGAATTTACTTATAATTATCGCACCGGTCAATGGGTAAATTTTGGGGTAATTAAAGAACCCTTGCAGTCTGAAGAGGACAAAGATTTCAAAGTGGCCACCTACCAACCCCACGATATTGTACGTTTAGCCAGACACCAAATCGACAGTCGGCCCTTGGAAAAGGTGCATCTCTTATTGTACAAGAAGTGAGTGTTGCTTCCCACCCACTTCACTTTACCGTACTGACACCTGCAAATGGTTTAGAAAATAAAAAGTGTAAACGTCTAAGACTGATAGTTCATTGTGGCTGACATTGTCTAGTGATGAAAGATGAAGATTATAACTGACAATTGCTTATAAATCATTGTCATGATGTACTTGATAATCATCCTTACCCCTCTAGAAGAGCTTAAGCGCATGCCGCAGCACAGGCGGCATGACCTACTGCCCCATAAATTCCCCAAGACAAGCTCAAAGGTAAAAGAGTGTCTAAGCGGCAGTGACTGCTGCTCCACAAACCCCTCATGGATAACGATGCCTTTTAGAAAACAGAGTCTGAACCCTACAACTTTCTAGAGACCTTGTTTTTGAAAATTAAGGGTTCCTACGAAGGCTGAGAAAAAACATTTTTGCCTTAATAGTAAAACTTTCTCTAATTGACCAGATTTTTTGTTCGATTTATTCAAGATGTGGTCACTATGTGTATGTCCTTCAGCCTCTCTGCTGCTATGAATTAGCCTAAGATTTTGTGTAAACCTACACGATACCTTGATCTAGGATCATGTAAATTTAACGTTATAAATCCAAATGGAACAACTTGTGCTTTAGAAAATAAATTTTTAAATTTAATCATATCCATGTACACCAAGTATAATAAATATTGTGCAAAGTATAATTATCTACGCCATTAAAAAACAAAAAAAAATATTACAGTTATATCTGATCACCTTAGGTATCTGCGTGTATCTCTGAGTAACATAAATCACATCAGTATTTTTATGTCTTCCTCGAGAAAATATTCTAGCTGGATTAGATTGTTTGTCCAGCATCACATCATCATACACTACGAGGTTATTAATGAATCCATCTAAGTCATCTACGGATGGAGCTTCATCAATATTGGTAATAAAATCATTGATATCATTTTTTTCTCGGTAATTTCGCATTTTCATTAAAATCTTTAAGTACTTTTTAACATCGTTGATCATCTACAGATGGCGCTATCAAATACAACTTATTCCACTTGAGCCATATAATTATCAGATTAATCAATAATTGCGTTTTACCAGATCCAGATGGATCTATTATAAACATTCTGATAGAATTAGGTAACGCTGGATGGTGCCTTACTTGCTATTGTTTTCGTGTCGCAGAAAAGTCAATTATATCCATATAATAATTATATGAATTTATATTGTGCTCGATGTAGAACAAAAACCCAACAGATGGATTGACAATGATAACAACACAAAAAAAAAAAATAAGAGACGCGTACTCACAGGCAAGTGTGCAAAATGTGGTACAAGCAAATATAAATTTACATCCGAGTCGCGTTGTGGTGATATTGCTGCTTTGTTAGGGAAATTTCCAGGAACTCCATGGGCAAAATACCCTGGTGAGAAACATCTTCCTGGATATAATTATTGTTGTCCTGGAACTCGTCTCAATATCAGACTCGATAACCAAGATCTACCAAGACCAAGATAGATTACAGTAAATAAGATCGATCAAGCTTGTCACATTTATGACATTGCTTATAAAAATCCAGATTTGCAACAACGACATCTCGCAGATGTTAAATTGATTCACGCGTTAAATTCTAAACTTAATAAGTCTCTCAGATAATCTCTCGCTAGCTACCTAATAAAATCTGCCATGAAAAGTAAAATAATGATAGGGGCTGATAACCAATCAATTGATTATTATAATGGTATCTGTTTATTATTCCCCGAGAGGGTATTTGTGAGGTAAGGCAGCTAATAGCAAACGTGCCGCTTCAGCAAAACTTTCACGTAATGTTGCTGCAGCGTGGTTAGCACAGGCAATATGGCAAATCTTTCTAAATCCACCTAAAAAAATTCAATTCGCACATTTCGATGTCAACGCTCCTAATGAAGTTCATCAAGCGGATATCTTGTTTTTGCCACACAACACCATTAAAACAGGTAGATGTCAACACACATACAGATACGCGTTAACTGTCGTTGACGTTGCCAGCAGATATAAAGAAGCGGAGCGGTTATCAACAAAGAAATCATCTGAAGTTGCATCTGTGTTCGAACGAATTTATCAGCGAAAACCATTACAATGGCCAAAACTACTACAGGTTGATCCTGGGAAAGAATTTCTTGGTGCAGTATCATCGTTAATGAACAAGCACAACGTTAAAATTAGACAAGGACACAGAGATTCATTGTGATCAGGCAATCGTTGAACGATTTAAACGAACACTTGCTGAGCGGTTATTCGGATATCAATATGCAAAGGAAATATCACTAAACAAAGTTCAGGCAAATACAAGATCTTGTGAATGGGTTGCGAGGTTTTCGAGAGTGATAGCTGTGCTGAATAAGTAAGTTACTCGTGCAACTTCTATGAAAACGTCTGAAGCGATCACAAACATATATACCGATAAAACGTAAATCTATTTCTCAACTAGCACTGGGCAATGTTTCGGTTAGATATTTATACGAACCTGGCGAACTCGAAGGGGGCAGAAAAAGGGAAACTGATCCAATTTGGAGTGTGACCACACACAAAATATCCAGCGTGGTAAGGTCCACAGGTAGACCTGCAATTTACAGATTAGATTCAACTGCTCCTCAGCGTGGATTTGTGCGCGAACAATTACAAATAATTCCTGGGAATACGCAATTACCACGAGTACAATTTCATAACCGTCCGTTACACTCCAGACAGGTCAGCATCACATTTTCGCGCGTGTGACCAGGACTGCTATTAATTCTATCAACGGTAAATTATCTTGGATTATTGCTCAAATACTTCCACAACATTATTGCGTTGCAATTAGCGCAATGATTATTTTGTCGTTGTTTAAGCATTATAATAAACTCAGTACCTATATCAAGCTCGCGATTATTTTTTTTATCGCACTGATTATAGCTGACTAATCTTTATTGATCTCGACACTGTTAGTGATTTTTGTTCGGTTATTACGCAATCCATGATAACCCGTTTTAGTAGTGATATTCTTCTAACTTGAGCTACTGCGAGATAAGCTAAATTTAACCACTCAATACGATCGTCGACGATCCAAACTTTAATATCAGTAACAGTTAATCCCTGCGACTAATGAATCGTTTTAGCGTACCCCAACGTCCATGGCGATTTATCCATGTTTAATGCGCTTTCGACAACATCAACAGCAACAAGGACAATATCATTTAACACAAGATTTTGTATCTGGACAGTGTCTACACTAGGAATCTCAATATCAACATTTTGTTGTCTAGTATCTGCTGGGCGATAACACATCGGTACAGGTAACGTTGGGAATTTTTCCCTGTTTGACTCATATACTTTCTTTTGTAGTTCGTCACGAACTATTTTTCTACTGGCAACTATCAAATCAGCAGGTTTCCATAAGGTCCAAAAATCATTCATGGGTGTTTCTGGAATTACCTCAGGCATTACTTCGCATTGTATTTTATCTTGTTGAAGTCGTATTAATCTTTTGAATTCTTTCAGCGACTCATCAATATCTCTATGATCATCATATATTTCTTCGTAATAATCTACAAAAGTTTTCAACCACTAAAGGGTGGCGGTTGACCATGATCGCCACACATAATCACCGCAGCATTCTTTAGTAACAACAAATCAAGAAATATTTGTAATACCTCCAAAGACGCCGTGCATATATCGTCCCATATGATAATTTTAGGTATATATTTCTCACCCATTCGTGATGTGGTCCATGTATCTCCGCACCATCTAAAGAAACTATGATACCAACACGAATAAACACCTCGTTGCTTTATTTCCCTGGCGAGTTTGGGTGTTGGTGTTAAGACAATCATATCAAAACTCATGAATAAGTTAATCGTGCATGGTGTTTCACCTGAACCTCCACACCCATTAAGATAAACGGTCTTATATCTAGATACAGGATCATACGCGGATGGCGCAGATGATTTTGATACTTGATTATTTCTGTAATATGTTTCTACAATTTCAACATCAACAGATTCACAATAACTAAGAATATTTTCTTTATTTATCCTCCACGTTCCCCATTCACCATTATCGAGATGTAATGAATCTTTATATTTTTTGTGTACATAAAATGTATCTGTCGCAACTCTAACAGTGTAACGAGGAAATTTGTTTATGATTGATAATATATTTATCGGAACATATGGTAGCATCGATGATCTTAGATGAGTAAACTGCGATGACTCGCCATCAGTATAGCTCACAATGGTACCTAGTTTTGTTTTGTCTGATAAAAAAGCATTACATCGGTTTATAAATGTGTTTTTCTCTTTCGTATCAGCGATTATAAAATCGAGTTCAGCATCGTTCATGATCAATATTGTGCAAGTTCGTTTATGATCATGTGATCCTCCTTGCGTAAACTTACCGATTATTTTTCTGCCGAGATCATTTGCAAGTTTTAGCAGGTTCTGGCAACCAAACTTGTTTCTACACGCGATATGATATAATAGCTTCAGTTACTTTCAACGATACTAAAATTTCAACATCAAGCATATACCGCAATAGCACTATTGGAATCCAACATTTTTCAGAAGAAAAAAAAATGTTTTCCAAACCACGAATAAACAATCGGATGGAGACTTTCTTTAAGCTCGAATGATTCTACATAAGCAAATCCTTTTAAGTCAAACTCTGGTAAGGGTCCCTTTGTCGCAACTCTGGTTATGTCATGTGTAGGATGTCCAAATCTATTAAAGTATTTAGAACACTATCCATATCCAAGAAAACTCCTAGGATAACAGGCTACCATATCAACGGATATAACGTGGCTGTAATTTTATTTAGTATTCCACAATCCACCGTGTCCGTATTCGATACAACTTCTCACGACATCTTCAAGAAATTCTAATCGTTTCGGTTTCCGCGAGTTTTTATATTGAGGGAAATTAGCAGCAACCGATGGTGCGGTAAAACAATTATAACTCTGACATCGTCAGAAGAATATTTCAGCGCAAGTTTTTCCATTTCTTCATAAAGAGATTCTGTAGGATACATGTCACCGTTAGACCGTCCAAACTGATCATAATGATCACATTCAGAACTCTGAAACAACCACACAGAAACAGGGTCACGTTTGCTAATATCACCAATGGTACCGAATTCATCATCGGGGTAAAATATAACCATTCTTTCTAGTGGAAATACAGTTGCAGCATTAGTCCATGCATATGCGTTATGATCAATGATTGTTATAGGGTTTCGATATTTTTATATTTTTGTTTGTACAAAATCTCTCCGGTTAATGTCTTCACTGCTAACGGAAATCTTAATAACTTTCCTAGCTGAGCAACGTCGCTGATGAACGCTCCAGTGTCTTTAGCTTTTTCAGCCAACATATTTAGTTTTTTACACCTTAAATTTGTTAAACTTTTTCCCCGTATCGTGTTTGTGAAGTGTTCTATAACTGGCTCTGCTACACAGTTTATCCTCGACAATTTCATTTTCTTGGGATCCTTTACGTCAAGTTTATCATTTAACGAATAGAGCGCGTACACAACAGCATTTACTGGATAAGCTCGGTCATAATGCGGCTTGTCTATTCCAGTCAGTATTCCTGGTTTGGAATTGGCACCGAGGATAATACTATTCACTGACTTCTGGAAGGATTTGCGATTGTTTCGGATGATTCAAATATCATCCTCGGTCTTTAGAATAAATTTTACTAAAATAATATATTTCCGATCATCGAGGTAGTCAATGATCTCTCTTGCTCGTTTGTCAACCATCACGTAGATAACATTTCCAATCCTGAATGTTGACCACACATGAACTGCACCATCGTGGCGAAACTCCTTGTCTTCACGGATGCGTTTAGTTATATCCGCATTCGTTAAAGCTAGATCTTGCATCGAGGAACTAATTTTGTGTAGTCTGTCAAGATCAAATCTAACAGCCGCAGGCTCAATTGCGGATAATTCTTGCATATTATAATTAAGGCAAATATGTATCTAAATTGAAGTATTAATCATTTATATATGATTCAACCAAATCACAATTGCCGCTGGCTTAAGATTGGTTATGCGTCTCCGTGTAACAAAAATTGCGTAAACGAGTTCTGCAGTTATCACATGTAATGCGTTAGAAACGGAAGTCTAAGATCTAAACCGTGTATACGATGTGGTGTTGGTGTGCGAGACGCATCTTTGTGCGCAATGGGGTAGTTAAAGATACAGGGAGTTGAAAAATATTACGATAAAAAATATACCTCTGAAATTTATTAAGAAAGCACGAAGAAGATTATCTAGCTAGATTTTCAAAACAAAGATTTAAACAAATAGTATATGGTATATAAATGGAGCAAAAAGAGTTTGTGCCTCATCCAATCATAACCAATTATGAAGCGAATCGTAATGCCATCATTAGAAATTGCAGATTAAAAAAACTAGTAGGAAATGTTTCCAATGCTGGTTATCTTGTGTTTAAAGCCAGCGGGAAAAATCATATATCGCATAGATTTGTGTTCGAGTGTTTTTTGGGACCGATCAAAGACAGGGATGTGGTTGACCACATAAAAAACAATAAACTTGATAACTCACTTTAAAATTTACGTACTATTACGCAAAGTGAAAACTGCAAATTTGGAAAAACTGGCGGCGCACGATTTGCAAAAGCTATTAAGTTCATGAATAAAGAATCTGGAGAAGAAATTATGTTCAAATCAATTTATTTCGCTAGTAAATATTTTAACATTACACCACCTTCAGTGAAACGTTCCGCAGATGGTGTTATTAGATCTACTTATTTCTTAAAATTTGGACAGAATATTATGTTCCAATACTGTGATCAAGGGAGACAACCAAGGCAAGCATAAAACTTTTCAGTATTGCGCTTGGTTCAGTAATTAATAAACCTCAGATTACCGTAGAAAGATAAATCATAATATCATTATAAAATGTATAAATCTGTCCTCATGTTAACAAAGTCCCCGATTAACAAAAACAACTATATACCATTAGACAAATCATTATGAAATGTATAAATCCATCCTCATGTTAATAAAGTCTCAAGCTCAACAAAGTATCATTTTACATCTTGATAACCTTTGCTAGTGGTCTTATTCAATGATAATAGGCAACTTTCTCCCATGTCGCAATCAGAATAACTGACAAAAATATTGTATTTATCTTTTACATAAACTTCGCGGACAGGTTGTACAAAGTGTATTACAGCCAATTCATAATTTATCGTCTGGTGATTGGCTGGTTGGTCTGTATTGATTTTACCGACAGAAAATTCCTCTTGTTTAGAATAAGACTGTGTGGCTTCTGTTTAAGAGAAATTGACTATATAGCAAGCATTATATGCGACTCTATCAAGATAAATATATAATGCCTGTACATTCGCTTATCATATGGGGGTTTGTGATATTATTGCATATATTTACCTGATTGTACTACATAGACTTAGATAAGTGACAGCAAAAAATGTATTATAAGCGGCAGCAGTCTTTACTACGCAAACCTCGTAGCCAATTGCGCATGAGTAAAGCTATTTTATGAACACATAATATCCACTTTGTCACACGGCTTAATACACATGGATTGAGTATTCGTGTTATGAAGAATTATATATATTTTCTGGAAACTGGAAAAATAAAATACCAGAGACTGTGGTTGTTGTTACTTTTAGGACTAATGTGGTTTAGATAAGTATATATTAGCTATTTTTTCTTAAACACATATATGTGTCCGTAGCTCGATTGGTAACGTGGAAAAGCTGTGGTAATTGCTATTGACGCTCGAATTCTATGTAAGGCAAAAATTTGTCTATGAGAGGGGCAATATTATGATATTACTTATTTAGCTGCGGGAAAACAGAGAAGTTCCTCGAAATTAAACAGCCAAATCATACTCCTCACTATGTAGATCACATAGTGAACGCTATTTTGCGTTCTCTAAGTGTCGCCATAGTAGGGAGTATGGTGCGTTTGATGGACGTAGACAAGATTCCCCCGCCTTAGGTGTTGTCTTGTGTATATGTTATGTGCCGTCCCTAAATAAAAAAATCAACCACATGACCAACTGTATATATATATATAAAAATTCATGATCATCAACCAGTTTATGTGTGCCGACCCTAATTAAAAAATCGGCCACATGACCATCTGTATATATATTCATATTCATCAATCAGTTTATGTGTGCCGTCCCTATTTAAAAAATCAACCATATGACCAAATGAAAATATATTCATGTTCATCAATCAGTTTATGTGTATCCTCTGAACTTGCGCGGATGACGAAAGGGCAACTTCGGAGTTCACAAAGGTCACAATGTGCCGTCCCTAATTCAAAAATCAACCAAATGACCAACTGTTAATATCTTTATGTTCATCAATCATAACCATTGAATATATCATTGTATACAACCATCTTCATCTTATAAAAAAGTCCTCTATATGAGGCAAAGTATTTTTATTGTTTTCTCATATCATGTCCAACTAATTTATATTTCGGCGATATATTATAATACGTCCTATAGTTAGAAATATATATATATATATATATATATATATATATATATATATATATATATATATGTATATATATATGTGTGTGTGTGTGTGTGTATTTATTTATTTATTTATTATATAATGAATACTGAAAATATAAATGCCATTGTTTCTGCTATTAAATAATTACAACATAACGGTATCTGACACTCTTAATGCTGACAAAATTCTATGTGATTTTAACTCATTACAACAATTCAAAAAACAAAACAGATTTACGCTATCGCCGATTACACTTTTATGAAGGAAATCCAAGGGGAAACGTTAAAGTCACTGCCAATAATCACAGATAATCAGGTAAAATTGCTTGTGCCTCTCTCAAACGCTATTGACAAAATCAGGCTAGAATTATCTCATGAATCCGAACAGAACAAGATGATGAATTTTCGGATAAGAGAGTTAAGGAAATATTGTGAACGCACGAGTGAAAATGAAAGTGATAATGAGGGGCCATTAACTGTTATAACTGTTATAATTGCTAAACCAAACCCATGGGAAAACTAATGCCTAATCTACCTAAGTAAACAAATATATATGTTATGAGGTAAAATTTAAGTATAAATAAGAACATAAGAAGTCTCTCTAAAATGTATTAAAACTAACTCTTCTTTGGACTCATTCTCATTAAATCATATTTGGAATAACTTCCATTAAAATACATGTAGATTAAATTTATTTAATTGAGCTATATTCATTTTGATAGTATTCTATTACAATTAGTGCAGTTTATATCTGCCTCTATAACAAGTACCAAATTGCCGTACTATACATGTATAAACCACTAAGCTTACACTCAGTAGCAAAGATTCTTGACATATTCTCCAAATGAGTATGTTGGCTTAGAGGTTAAATCCAAGGTCTGAAATAAAAATGTAAAACATACGTAGTTCTACGGGATAAAAACTGATTCTCACTATTTGGAAGCAACCATGAAGTCAAACTGGCGCTAGCCCTTCTCACCTCAAAAAAGCTGTTTCCATAAAAGGTTACGAGGTGTCGGGATTGATAGACAGGTGGAAGAGTTATTAGAAAACAACCTAATTGAACCCAGCACATCTAGTTATGCATCTCCAGTTGTATTGGTCAAAAAGAAAAATGGCGAATATCGTTTTGCTATTGACTATCGGAAACTTAACCAGGTGACACATCCAATGACATTCCCCCTCCCACGATTGGAAGATGTAATTGATGCAGTTGGACAAACCCAATCATGTATTTTCAGTACTCTAGATTTAAATTCGGCATTTTGGCAAATTAAAATGGACGAATTAACCAAACATAAGAGTTCTTTCATAACATCACGTGGTCTTTACCAATGGAACGTAATGCCGTATGGACTCAGAAATGCACCTGCTACTTATTGTGTTTTTTAAAGTCATGTTCTCAGAGGTATACCATGGTCAGTATGTCTTGCATACATTGATGACATCATAATTTTTTCTCACTCTTTTTCTGACCATTTAAAACACTTGTCACTTGTGTTTGATCGTTTGCGTCAAGCAAATTTGACACTCAAGCCTTCAAAATGTGTATTTGCAGCATCAGATGTTGTTTATCTTGGTCACAAATTCTCAACAAAAGGAATCAAGGTAGACGAATCCAAAATTGAAGCAGTTACAAAATCTCCTGTTCCTAAAACACAAAAAGATGTTAGGAGTTTTCTAGGTTTGTGTAACTATTACAGGAAATTTGTTCACGGTTATTCCAAAATAGCTACGCCTTTGAACAAATTATTGACAAAAGACAGTTCATTTTTTGGACAGATAAGTGTCAAGTAGCATTTGATACACTTAAGATAGCTCTGACCTCAGCGCCTATTCTGGCTTATCCTGATTTTAACAAACCATTTAGACTGACATGTGATGCTAGCAGCACCGCTCTAAGATTTATTTTGTCTCAGATAGGGACAGATGACAAAGAACATGTTATTGCTTATGGTGGTAGAGCTTTGACAGATGCTGAGAAACGTTGGTCAGTTACTGAACAAGAATGTTTAGCAGTTTTGGAAGGCATCAGAACATATCATGTTTATCTGTCACATCAGAAATTCACTGTCATTACAGATCACAAAGCTCTAATTTGGCTTAAAACAGTTAAACACACATCGAATAGACTAATTCGTTGGTCACTTCGTTTACAAGAATACGACTTTGACATTATATACACCCCAGGACATAAAACCACAAATGCCGACGCACTCTCACGTCGTGACTACGAACAAACAATACGCACTCACTGCGAAAATGAGAAAACTCCAGACTACACAAACATATCGCCTACTCTATCAGAACCAGCTGTGCACTCCATTCAGAAAGAATTAACTGAAATTACCTTATACTACACTAAGGAAGACATCCCAATCATATCTGCAGTAAACAATAATGATGACACACTCAGTGATTCTTCTTCTGACTTACCAGATATCGCCCAATATCAGCGCGAGTGCCCTGATTTTAAGGATATGTATGTTTACTTAGAGCAAAGAATATTACCAGATAATACGCGTCGCACAAAAGCTATTCCGTATGAAGCAAGTCAATATGCACTTATTAATGGTGTCTCACATCATTTCTTTCAGCCTCGTGCAAAACAAAAAACTTCCTCAGATCAACTCATAAAACAAGTTGCATTACCAAAACATTTGAGACAGGATGTTCTTCTGTCTTATCATGATTCAAAAGCAGGAGGTTGTCATTTAGGTGTCCAAAGAACATATCAAGCTATCAAATAAAAGTACTATTGGCCTAAAATGTATAAAAATGTGTATGATTACATTACGTCATGTTCTCAGTGTCAACTCATTAAAAGAGATACGAATGCTCGAAAGGCTCCATTGCACCCATTGCCTCCAGAAGATGTATTTTCTCGTTGGCACATGGACATTTTGTGCATGCCAAAGAGTAAGGAAGGTTATCAGTATATCTTACTGGTGACAGATAGTTTGCCACATTGGTCTGAAGCCTTTCCTTTACGCTCTCAAACAGCAACAGAAATTGCTAATGTTTTGTACAACGAAATATTCACACGTTATGGTGCACCGAGAACACTTGTTAGTGATCGTGGACGAAACTTTATGTCCCAGATTGTTCTCGCGCTCTGTGAACTATTTCAAGTAACTCGTCACCATACTAGTTCATACCATCCTCAAACTAACTCAGCCTGTGAAGGTTGAACAGTACAATTAGCCAATCTCTTTGCGCCTACTGCAATAAGCATCAAGATGATTGGCCCTCACTTTTGTCCAGTGTAATGATGGCATTCCGAATGAGCCCAGCAGTTAACTCAACAGGTTATTCACCTTATTACATAGTCTTTGGGAAAGAAATGACTTTACCTTTAGATGTATCTCTTACACCTCGAGAGACTGCACAGCAACAAACAAAACAATACATAGATCAGTTAGTTCAAAGATTGAAAATAATTCAAGAATTAGCTAAAGCAAACACTCGCGAAGTACAACACACAACCAAACAAAGGTTTGACCAGAAAACGAAATAACCGTCCTTTCGCGTTGGAGATTATGTACACCTACAATTGCACACATACCAGTAGGGTTATCAAAAAAACTTTACCCCCGATGGGAAGGCCCGTATTACATCACTGAATTAGGTCCGAATCACACCTACAGATTACGCCGTTGTTCCGACAATAGGGAAATGAAATCGCTTGTACACGCTAACAGACTTAAGCATTATAAAGATCCTAAGGATTATCAACCACCAACACCAGATACAGCCGACACTGTCACACAATCAGCTAAGGCACCACATGATCAATCGAGCAATGGTCACGCACCGACTGACAATAGAACTGAATGGTACTCAGTTGACAAACTTTTGAAATCCAAATGGATTTCTGGGAAGAAACATTACTTGGTAAAGTGGACCGATGGATCCAAGCCCTCATGGCAACCAACGGAGAATGTTTCTCCAGCATTAAAAGAAGCATTTCACAGAACACGCACACAATCAAATACACGTCGTAAACGACTAGGTCTAATATTTCGTAATTTAATTCAATACGAAGTTCAGAAGAAAATTTGTTTGTAAATGAGAAGATAATTATAATCCTTCCTACCATTCCACCAATTCCTCATGCCTTCTACTTCCTTTTCTTCTTTTTTGCCGGCACAAAAATCTCTCAAACCTCTTTCTTCTCTCTTTAAGGTATGGGTAGAATGTGGATTTGGGTCGTAGGACTACTCCTCCTGATTCTGAATCCAGGGTCTGCAGTGGATGAGCAAAGAATGAACTATGGTGTTATCTTCCAGTCTCTCTCTTCAGTATATTGTTCAGCCGATAAGTGGATCCACACGTTTCAAATACAACTACCAGAGAACATTTCAGTTCAACCGTTACAATATTGTCACAATGGTACAAAATGTAATCACAAAAACTCTCTTCTCCAGCACATAAATGCAGTACGTCTTATAATGAATGCACAGATTAATACAACAATCTCATTAATTAAAGAGTTAATACCCAAAGGTGTTTTTCAGCCTTCTGATGTGTCAAAAAGAGAAATTTTGCCCTTCATTAATGAAATAGGTAAACACCTATTTGGATTGGCTACAACGGGAGACGTTGCCACATTAGCTAGTCACATAAATATGTTGACAAGACAAAATAATAAAATGTTAGGTGCTCTCGCTCGACATGGAGGTGATTTTTCCTCCTATATCTCACAAGTAGATCATCGATTTAATAACATGTTAGCAGCTATTGGTCAAAACTCAAAAACACTTATGCTACTAGAACAAGCATTGCTTGACACTGAAGAAAATATACGTCACCATTATCAAAAATTAGAAGAAGTTATTGCCACTCAAATGCTAGAATCTCAGCAAATTAAGCATGAATTAGAGAAATTACAGATAGCAATAGCAGAATTAGCAGCAGGCAAGTTCCCTGCCATACTAATTCCACCTCATGTTTTAGCGGAATCAATAAATCGAATTGAGACGATAATATCTACTGATTTTCCAGGGTATTCAATAACGCCGAAAGACCCAGGTTACTATTATCAGTTCGGATCATTCATAGCAACGCGTAAAGATCGCGACATATATATTGCGTTACAGATTCCAATTTCGTCCCGACAGCGACCATTCGAGGCGTATCGAGTTCAAGTATTTTCAGTTCCAGTTAACACGTCATCAACACACGTCACACAACTTCTTGACCTACCTGACATAATGTTAGTATCTGATGACCATCAATATTACACAACACTAACGTCATCGACCATGAATCAATGTACCGGTAAGGATATTTTACACTGCAACATTCGTCCTACACTCAAACCCTTGTCTCAGCCTGAATGCATCAATAGTTTATTGCTAGATGATAAGGATAACGTGCATAAAACCTGTAATTTTCGTTTTATGACACATCGTGTCGTGCCACACATTCTTGATATCTCTTCAAATCAGATATTAATCTATCTTATGGATGAAATCATACTAGAATGTCAAAGTAAACGTCGCGTTATTAAAGGTTGTCGTTTTTTGCATAATGAATATTCCGTGCCACTGCGCAGTTGTTACTACATCTATGACATATGACGGACATATTACTACTTGTTCTGACAATTCAACAGACGCTACGCAGCTTCACCCAGTTAATTTGGCACTTCTACAAAAAAAATTTTAACTCTTCACATTTAGCAGCTATCTTGGGTAACACATCTTTTGACAATCCCTTAACGGTTACTTTACCAGAATTCAAATTATATGAACATCAAATGTCGAAATTCTTTGCTACAGATAAGGAAATCAACTTAAGCCTTAAAAAGGTAGCTGAACGCGCTAAAAGCGATCAACGAATCTTTTCGGCCTTGGCAGAAACAATGTTAAGTGGTGAAATTCCAATTGATAGTGATTCTTGGTCTGATGTCCTACATATCATGACTATAATCAGTTTTACATTGTCTGTTCTTAACACCTTGGCAATTGTTTGGCTCATATGGCGTTTCAGAGCCTTGTCTATTGCATTCCTACTTATACACACATTTTAGCGGTTTTTTAACTCGTTTAATAAATGTTCGTAAATTATATTCCTTTATTTTAAAATGATTAGGAAATAATTGTTTAAGTTCTTGAGTTGTGTAAGGATTATTGAGTGTTGTCACAGCTTTTATAATACTTCGATTGGCGATGTATAAATCGAGTAGGACACCATTTAAATGTTTAATCGACTTAATTATATGCTGCTTTACATTATAATGATAATGCTGTGATAATGAAGTAAGTAATTTTTTTAAATCATTAAACTTTTTATCATATTCAGATTTAAAAGCATCTCAAAATTCTTTAAACTATTCTCCATGAAGAATGTCTTTAGTACGCCCTGGCGTCTTGGGGTCTACAATAACATTAAATGCTGATCTAATTATCTGTGGGATCCTTTTACCGTCAAAATCTGTAAAGTAATGATCATTCTTGTTTGGATCAAATTCAATTTTATGTAATGTCATGGATTTTTTCGATAGTCTGGATCTTTAATCATTTTTCTTCACTCTTTTTAAAGTCATTTTTAGTTGGTTCCTAAACTCCAGTATAAACATGTTGAACTTCAGGCCATCCGAACACTGATCTGATCGAACTCTGATAAATATCTACAAAGTAATCACGGGAATGTATTTCAATCACCGCTGATAGTTTTGGTTCGTAAACAGTGATCGCAATTTTCGATTCTTTTCCTGTGATGGATTTTATTCTGCGTTGGAACTCATCATTAATCTCCTCTATTTGACAAGTGTTCGTTGAAATTTCAAACACTTGCCAATCAGATGTTTCATCCGATTTATTCTCATTCGCAAATACCAGTGAATTATTTGCTGGTAATCCACCGAATGGTTTCGACCTGATATTCGGCCAGCTATTATAAAACACGCAGTTGAGCCAATGCAATTTCACTCGCTGGAATTGCAGTTGGAAAGTTAACGCTAAATTCAGGACTGGTCGAACTTACCAATATCATAGTAGTTTTTGATGGTGTCGTATTAGTGACGATCTGTTGCAATAGTTCTCTTGACGATGTCAAAGACTCTGACATTTATGTTGTCTTTATTATTTAATTCTATATCTTTCTGCTATTGTCACTAAAAAATTCCTTGTTTTCTTTTACGAATGCTTCATCGTAGGTTTTCATTAACGTAACGAACTCCTCATCAGATATTTTAGCATCACTGAGGTGCAAGAAAAGATGCGAGCATAATTTAGTATAGGCGGCTATTGCTGTTTTTAATTTCATCATGTACTCGCGTAATTTATCGCTCGAGCATGTAGCTAATTTCTTAGCGATAATACTGAGAATACCTGCACATATTGTTGTTGTAGGAACGACAATCGTTAAAACCGCAGGAGCTGTCATGCTTAGCTTTGATAATATAATAATCCGGTTCCAGCAACAACAGCAGAAACCGAGTAAACTACTATGTCAATAACAACCATGCATCTGCGATTTTTTTTTGCTTTCAATGTGTAATCGTCAATGATATTTTATTTCAATCTGACACTTACACGGCTGATTATATATGTGACGTTGAACGTCAATGAGTGACTCTGTCATTTGATTCATTATACCTAATGACGTTGTCATTTAATTAAATAATTAAAATGGGAGCTTTAGTTACAAATTCCAGACGCCACCAGGAATTAGCGGAGGACAAACTTCTATCCGATGATTCCAACGTGAACGTTTCTTCAGAATCTTTATCCAACATTACATATACAGTTTTGGACAATTTATTAGCTAACGGAGATGTGGTAAGTATATTAAATTCTACAACTCTAAACACAGACAACCTATATATACCAGCGATCTCCGCGATGTGTTTGATGGTTTTATTTCGTTGTCTCCATGTAGCTGAGCCTAATCCGACGACGTACACGATGTTGATGATCTGTTTGTGACGAATTTTAATAAGATTGGTTTATCAATGATATCAGGAATTCCAATAATAATATCGTTTAGTTTCGTGTTAATCTGAACGAGTTTTATGTCGACGGTTGGTGGACTTAAAATAAAATTCATTAATGGATCTGTTTATGTTTCTAAGAAAACCTAGAAACGTTTGGATGTGATTGGTAAAACCAGTTTTTATTGTGGCCATTTCATTGTCGATCGTTATTATTGCTGTCACTTGATCGCTATTGCTATCGTCGACGTAAGTTTTGTTGTTGCGTTGTTATCTGCGGTTGGGTTTCCGAGATAAGTAATTTTGTTTCCTGACATTATTATGTCACCAGATAATACGTCGCCGATCTTCTTAACATAGTATTTAACAGACTTACCGGAATCCTGTATTATACCTTCATCAGTACAAGTAACGATAGTATTAGTAACCGCGGTAGGAATTCGTATAAGTACATCGGGCAGTTGTATATTGCTCGTTTTTAATCGTTCCTGTTTATTTTGAAAAACGACGACTTCATTTTGATCCACACTCGTGACATTTAATAAATCATCGAGTTCATTTCTAAGTTGATCAAGAGTTACGTATTTAGATACGTATACGGTCTTATCTTTCTTCTGAGATCTTCCATAAATATCAACGATTATGTTTACTAGTGTTTGTTTAAATGCGACATCGTGGTATACTCATACTCGACTTGATGAGGTGGCTTTCCTGGGGGTGCCATGGATACAGCATCAAGTACATTAAGTACTTCTCGACCACATATTGGAGGATCAGTTAATGTTTGTGTTGGTAGCTTTGAATACCACATCGGAGCAATTTTATTGCTGACATAATGAGGAAACTTCTTTGGTGGCGCCAACCCATACAAATCGAAATAGACAATTTCACGTGGATCAATTGCATATCCCACCCAATGCGTGCCAGGTCCAGAGTTTTATCAAGATTAATAATACCAGTTTCAGTATTGTTAGGTTGTTTTGGTAATTGATCGCGCATAAAAAACTCCTCTGAAGTTTTTATATTTAGTCGCTTAGGTGCATCGAGTAAATCAAAATTTGGTAGTGTAAATATCATCGAACTGTTCCTAGTCTTAGACCCTTTTCGCACCACGAAGGCGGGGTCCCTGGAAGTCTTAGACCTTTCCGTACCACGAGGGCGGAGTTCCCGGAAGTCTTAGACCTTTCCCCTTTTTTAATTCCCTGTCCAATTGTTTTCTTTAACACCATTCCAGTCGCGATTCCAACATCGCCTAACGCAGCAGCGTTTTCAACAGCTGGGGTTGCAGCAGATATTAATGCTGGTATAGCTGCGAGAAGTGGAAATATACCACCCAAATTAGCAATGTCTTTAATAACATCTGCAGAAAGATTAGGTCGTACCCCAGTCTTTGATCGCTTGGCTTTATTGAAGTGATTATACTGACGATCGGTCAACGATAGCTTATTTGGACCACCTGTGAGTTGTTCACGCCATAGAGATATTTTTACCGCACAATTTTATTTTTTGATGACGATTGTAGTTTTTTAATTTGACCAGGAGTCAGACTCACACTAACGTGATAATATGACATTATTAATACTATGAGTGATCTAATTAGATGGTTTCTACTGGGGCATCAACGACTCGGATTCGTCCACCTGCACCTTCGAGTAACATTGATTTATCGCTGAGTATGACTACAATTGCTCTGTAATTTGCAATAGCTCCTCTATTCATACCAGCTCGAATGTTTATGTCAACAACGGACTGTCTAAACAAATCCAGATGTTCCATTGAAAGATAATAAATTGGATACAGCGTTGTAAAATCCCGCTGATATATTTGTAAACCGGTATCACTATTTTGATCACACCCCATGAACGACATTAGGCAATGATACGCACGAGTAGCACTGTTTTGATCGAAATTTAATAATATATCATCTGATGGTTCTTGATGTCTATTTATTCTTAGAGAAACCTCAGTAACACCGAGTCTATCAAATGTCATAATATTACGTATTTGTGAGTTTACTCGTGCAGCATCTTGAAATGCAATAAATATATGCCTTGGTGCAGAGATACCTTTCTCTGATGCTATTTGCCATATGAATAACCCCTTAATGTTACTTTGGAAAGCATTTGTGGTCATAGTCAACCATGACAACGCTGATTTACCACCTTGATCCTTGAGATAGTGTAACCGTTGTTCTTCGTTGATCGATGGAGTCATTGTTAGCATCCACAGCAAAAGTTCTGTTAGTATAACTTTACCATGAAGTGCCCCAGTTGCAACATCATTAACTCATTCGGCGTGCCATATTGCATTATCATCGGTACCTTGTCGTGCGAGTACAACTGTGTTTATAGCTCCAAAAAATATCCTTTCTAACATATCTACACAATCCAAAGATATGTGACAACGGAATTGCACATGAAGATCTTTCATCGTCACCCAGCATTGCTCGACGTGATATAAATCCTGAGTTCAAATTTTCATTCATCGATGCAACTTCAGTTCCAGCTGCATTTAGTGTTAGGTTTCTGTTTTCTGGATGATCAGTTGTATCTTTGGCAAACATCATTGATGGACCAGCTGATCTGGAATAATCATCGCTGTATCTTGCAAGACTATGTATTGTTGTGGCGACATCGATGTTTTCCTGACAAATCACAATCTCTTGTCCTTCAATCTCTTGTCCATCAATCATATAATTGGCACTTTTGAATAACACCATAATATCATTATTTACAAAACCAACTCGATTGCCAATTCCGTAATCTGTATTATCTAATTTTAAAAGTCTACCTTCGACTTGAATAAATGCCTCAGCGGGTAAGAAATATCTGCTTGTATCCTGAACTTGTAATTCAATTCTTCCACGCTCGTCAGGTACATGTGCGTCATAAGAATAATACTGATAATCGCGCACAGACTCATCTTTGAGAACTGGTGCCTCCATGTCAAACGCGGGGTCACTTATACGCTTGAACATCTTTATTATTATCATCTTCGCCTAACACGAAGACCACTTCCTGCTATTACTCTAGCGGTTATATTTTATTCTTTTTCCGACATTGGGACATCAATCAGCCAACGCCGCTAGTTTTTGATTAGCTGCTTGATATATTATTTTAATTACACTTGCAGGCATCACTTCGGTGCTGGGCAATTTCACTGGTTGAGGTCGGACGGGTTGTGGTCTGTGTATCAATCGCGTTAGTCTATCTTTGATCGAGGGCAATGCTTTGCTAGCAATATTACCAACAGTATTCATAACTTTTTCACGAACATCAGTAGCTTTCATTCTTAGTTGCTTAGCAATCGGTATTGCTTTCGGGGCCATTCTTCTAAACAGACCCTGAGCAACAACGCCTAGTCCATCTCCTTAGGTTGTTTTGTATACCGGTAATCGAGAGTTTATTGCCCTGACCATGGTAGGTCCACGTTGAACACTATGCATGATCATTGTTATTATTAATTGACTTTATCATTAATTGTATCTATTCACTGTGATTTAGTCACTATGGTAATCATCGGCGATTTCATTAATGAGGAATCGATACACATCAATATCCATGATACAGCCACTAAATAATCGTGTGCAAATATGAGCTGGTTTATTAATAATTTCTGATGAATTATTACCAGCTCTTTTTCCTCCGATGAAAATTTCTAGTCGATCAACATCAGCAAGAACATTATTGGGACAAGTAATAAGACCACTACCTAGACCACTTTCAGTTGCACCAGGAGGGTCTTGAAATACTTCTTCCCCCTCCTCTTCTGGTTGTTGGGATGATGGTGCAAATTTTGAATAATCACGAAGTGATTGCTTTAATGGTTTGGGAGTTTTTCCCTTCTCTCTTCTTAATTCATTTAATCTATCAATTTCCCTAGCATAATTCTGATATAATGGATCATTATTTCTAGCTTGTTCAACATTCATGAGCATGCGATGTAATGATTTTTGCCATTGTTCACGGTTTTTAATATCTTTATAGTATTCAGGTTTCATTAATTTATCTATTCGACCAAAACCAAACACAGCAAATTCAGCTAATTCTTGTAGGTTAAGTTTCATAAATGCTCTGATAGTTATTTCTTCAAATTTATCTATCAATTTAACTGCTGGTTTAGGGGTTAGTGCTATAGCAACTTCTACTTCTTCTGCCTGATCTGCATCCTCGGGCATTTCCGGGACTGGCACCGCAGCAGCTATTCTCTTCTGGAAGTTTTTCGAGAATCTTTTTTGTTTTCTTAGTTCATGTTGCTACTTTTTGAGTTGCTTCAGTGGTTTTCTCTAACACAGGTTGAATACATTTAGTGGTCTCAGTGATAAGTTTAAATAATTGTTTTAGTATCCTGCTCAAATGCAACTTGAGATTCCTGTCGCGATTGTAGTTGTTGTTTAACAGAATCACGAACCGGTAGATATTTTTGAATTGCCTCTAGTCGCTCTCGAGCCAATTTAGCTGAGTGTGGTTCTCCAATACTCATTATTGATAATATTTATAATGGCTGTTTAATTCATAGCAGCAGAGAGGCTGAAGGACATACGCGTAGTGACCAGATTGTGAATAACTCTAGCAAAAGAAATCTGGTCAATTATTGAAAGTTTTCATTATTAAGGCAAAAACGTTTTTTTCTAAGCCTTTATAGGAACCCGTTCTTTTCAAAAATAAAATCTCTAAAAAGTTGTAGGGTTCAGCCTCAGCCTTCGTAGGAACCCTTAATTTTCAAACATAAGGTCTCTAGAAAGTTGTAGGGTTCAGCCTCTCTGCTGCTCCTTTGCGAAGAAAAGAGCCCCAACAAAGCAACTCTAATGTTTTAAAATTGGCACAGGAGGGCCCGGAATACAAACCTAACTTTATCCTATAGACTCCTGTCTAAAACATCAATCAATAAATAGCCTTCTTACTCTCAATATTCCAAGATGGCTTACCCCATTTAGTTATAAACACGATAAGTACATAAAATTCCGACTCACACTTATTCAGAATTCACAGCCAAAATTAACACGCGACCGATTACACAGGTGTCTAATGCAGTATTGGCATAGGGCAGTCCAATCGCACAAGCTTTTGTCATCCGCACCCGGTTCCATTCCATCTCATGTTTTCGCTCTGCAAACTGCTAGTTGAAATCTCAGGTCAAAGGTCAACAAGAGTAGCGAACGTAGCATTTATACCCTAGCCCAGCTTGGGGATATGAGCCCAGCCTGGGACCAACAGTCCTACTCGTGACTCTAACCAGTAGCCAAGCACTCGGTGCATAGGCGACTATAACACTGACAAGAACTATTAAACATTCTTATCAATCTTTTATTAAATTTAATTATTATTATTGTTATATTATTTTAATGTTTTTATACATAACAAAAATACAAAAAAAACTGTTTTTCTATATTTATCCATAAATAGTTATGAAATTGTGTTAAATAGAGATATGTATCTTTCCGATCCAGTTGTATGTTTATTTATGTTTTCAAATAGTAATATATACAATACATACTTATTTAAATATTAGCTAGTATTTAAACAACAAGAAAAATTAAAAATGTAAGTATGGCGTCATCTTGTTTAGAAACAGAGTTCATTAAATGACGTAAGCAATAATATTGAATTCATTTTTAATTCAGTCTGAAGAAGCAATAAAGAGAAACCGGTTAAACATTCTACGTATTGGTATCGTTTATTATATATATATAGTATATATATAATGGCTCAATTTATGGCTTGTATGTTTTCAAGCTATGACGCATTAATCAACCATCTCCAGTTCATTGTCAAGAGTATACACGGAGTCTGTCCAACCGAACTATATGTTTCAGATCTGTTTGCGACAATTTGGACATTGAAACTCACGTGGGCAATGAATTATATATACTTTTAGTATATTATCAAAACTGGCACATATCTTTATATTGAATCAGGAATCATTAGTGTTCTAAAGCGAAAAGAATGCAAAAATGTGCAATAAAGCGTGTATGCTTCATTAATTAAAATCCAGTTAACGCAAAATTATGATGCATACAACAAACAATATAGAGTTATGATTCATTAATTAAAATCTAGTTAACGCAAAATTATGATGCATACAACAAACAATATAGAGTTATGATTCATTAATTAAAATCTAGTTAACGCAAAATTACAATGAATACAGCAAACAATATACATAAATTGTTCTTTGTCACGCTTGCGAAGCAAGAGTTCAAGAGTTCCAAACTTGTGGAAACATCCCAAATTTATCTATATTTTATTAGGTACATGCCTTCTTTTACACTCGTTTATCTCACAGTTTTCTAATTTCTTTTCTTTTCACATAAACCGCAATGTATCTGTTGCAAAATTCACAAAAAGAGGTCCCGAGTTCTGAATCTGCAGCGGCATTCCATTTTTGAATATAGGTGCTTGCATTATTGATGTTCAAACGTTTCTAATTTTTATTGAATTTTACTGTTTTTATTACAGACACAAATATTTATATGTACTTCCCACTGACCAAACGAGATGTCCCGACTTCGAAATTCGTGGCGGCAGTATTACATTTTGCTTACTGTTTTGTATTCATATGTCAAAAGGTTATTATAAACTCACCCATCCCAATTTCATTACTCTGTTTCTTACTTAATTGTTATGAACTTTGTTGGACATGCACGTAATCTACCTTACCTTATTCTTTCGTTCCAAAGGATTTATCTCGTATTTTAACAAGAAATTATATAATTTATGACAATCACGTTTATTTATATGACGCATTTCATGCTTCATGCTTTACAGTGCGCAATCAAGGGACATATTGGCAGTGAAAATTTCAACCAGGTAGATAAAAATTTGAAAGTTAATAGGACACAATCCTGATAATTTTCAAAGTTCCAAAGATTGAAATCATTTTTGAAATATTCAAATCGAGAAATTGTAAGACGTTTATTATGCAAGGAATTAAATTAGCGACAGTATAAAAAAACTCTCTAGTGGAATTAGATGGGATGGCCTTTAATTCGCTACAACAGGAAACTCACACTATTTATTTAAAAAATGGATAAGCAACTACATTACCAGATATATTTCAGTTATCTTAAGATTAATTTAATGTGTAAATTGTCGATAAATCCTTTAACAAAGTGCACTAACTTTCTTTTAAATATCGTCAGCAAATACTTAAACTTTCTACATCATTTTATGTAATCTAATGGGATTTTAAAATTTAAAAACCAAAAAAATATATACTGATTAAAACCTTTTAACTTTTTCTATATTAACGATTAGGTCAGTTCAGAATCTTAGAAACTGTGCATGAAATATAACCTTCTGGATGAATGACTGTATTTGAGTATATACATGAAATTAATCACTTGAATAAGAACATTAAGACAGTTTGCAAACAACGTACGTACAGATTACTCTTTAAGCATATATATATATATATATATATATATATATATATATATATATATATATTTATATATATATATATATATATATATATATATATATATATATATATATAGTTATATATATATATATATATATATATATATATATATATAGTTATATATAGTTATATATAGTTATATATAGTTATATATAGTTATATATATATAGTTATATATAGTTATATATATATAGTTATATATAGTTATATATATATATATATATATATATATATATATATATATATATATATATATATATATATATATATATATATATATATATATATATATATATATATATATATATATATATATATACTTATATATATATATATATATATATATATATATATATATATATATATATATATATAAATGTATATATATATAGTTATATATATAGTTATATATATAGTTATATATATAGTTATATATATAGTTATATAGTTATATATATATATAGTTTTATATATATATATAACTATATATAATTATATATATATTAGTTATATATATAGTTATATATATATATATATAGTTTTATATATATATATATATATATATATATATATATATATATATATATATATATATATATATATGAACATTATGTACGCTGTATCAGTGATATACCACGAGATGTTTATATTTTTCATTCAAAGAAAACGAAGATTGCCGAGATTCTTTTTAACGAAAAATGTATAGAGCGGGTAGTATAACATTTATACAGCGTACATACTATACATATAGTTTGTTTATAACGCAAACAGATTTTCATTTTATATGGGAGATAAAACTGATGGTCATAAACAGTTTACTGTAGGGGAGTGAACTCTTCAAAAGCCCTCACATATATGTACGCCAGACAAAGAAATGATATTGTGATTCTTAACTTCATATACATTGCATTCATATTCACTATTCATTGCATTATGTTCATTAAATTAAACAAAAACACAAGGCTGATAGCTAACATTAGAATGGTTTTAAATAATGTGCATACTGTCGTTAAATGTGCAGCTTTTGTTCGAGCCAGAAACATGCAAATACTGAAGGAACAAGTGGTAATGAAATAATATAACCCTATCTACAGTTCGTTGATATTGTTTCTGTCTATATTTTCTTATCACTATTGACTCTCGGTGTTAATTTCAATAAATATCCTACGTTTATGTTGTGTGGGCTCTGAGAAGTCGACTATTACAAGAAGTTGACCCAGTTCACAATTTGCGAGATTATCTTTTCTTTTACCTAAGTACATAGTATTGTTTGATTGTCAGTTAATGAAGAGTACTGATTATACGTTATACTATGTGATTGATATTTAGAGATGAACAAAGATAATAATAGAATGATTTATATGGTTTGCACCGATATACATAAATCCCAGAAAAGGTTTTACATTATTTGTCACCCTATATGGCCAGCTTTGAAGGGAGATAAAACATAACACCGCGATAGCGATTTCCTTTTCACAGTGCAAACCCAACGTAAATTAATTTTATCACCCAAAATCTTCCTTTAAAGTTAAAATAACTCTTCACTTTTTCAATATTATTCACGTGCTAATGTTTGCATGCGGCGCTTGTATACAAATATGTTGATGAGGACTGTGGCTTGACCATTCTATCTGAAGTAAATATTTATACGTGTGAGCAGAACATAACATAAAACATTTGCTAGTAATCAGGTATTATCATTTAAATATACTCATTAAATATGAAATTAGCTATAAATAATTATTGTGTTGCTAGAAAATAATTCACTTTTATCATTTCAAATGAGTCAGTGCTATAATCTAAATAATAAAAACATATTTGGTACGCATATCTATATGTGGTATAATTAATAGTAACATGTAGCATGAGTAACCATGTTTGAATTATTCAAAAGTAATTAGATGTCTGTGTTACTATCATGCATACCTATCTGCTTCTTTTAAGAAAGTGAAACATCATGTGACATACTAGTGTTATAATACTATTGATCGTAGAAATACCCCCCGCGTATTGTTGTTGTTCTAGTTTGTGTAGCGTTTAATGCTATGCTTCAGCACAAGATAGGATGTACATGGTGGGGGATGAACCCTGGAAATCCGAGGAAGAACTACCGTTCCACCAGAAGCTACTGGCAAGCTTTCGTGCGTAACCGCTTTAGTCTAGCCTGACACTTAAACCCACTAAGACAGATCTAAGATGGCAATGACCCAGAACGGGAAGCGCTTTAGGCCACTAGCCCCCACCCTCAAGTCTATCAAAGACCCTCCAAAATATAGACACTATCTGATAACCATGTTGACGATTTTTGAAACATAATATTTTCTGTCATGGAAAAGTGCATGGTGTTGCATTTGGTAGTGGAACAATGTGCAACAGGGTACTTTGCAAGTGGAATGATTTCTTTCCGATAGTTAGGTGCATTATTTGTCATTATTGACTGCAGGTCCATGTTGATTAAACTGGAAAACAATGGGTAAGATTAACAAATTGGAAGAAAACAGGTTTGACATAACACATTTCTGGCTGTTACTACTTTTTTCTGAAGTTCTTGAGAGATTTAAGATACTTGTGGGTAATTATGTATATAGTCTGTGTCTGTAACATTGGTCATAGTGTCTGGAACATTGGTTATATTAGTGTCTGACATAGATATTTTCTCACTCTAAGTAGTAGTCCATTTGGAATCCAAAACGGGTGAGTTTTTTATTTTCATTTCCACTTGTTTCATTAGTGAGTTAAGCTTTTGTTCCCCAACAGTGCTTGCTCATTGGGCCCAAGTTCATGCACGTAATTTACAAAGGCAAGGTAAAATGGATGGTCAGGGGAACAAAAGTTACTTGGACGTTTCTTCATTAACCATATGTAAAACGTTATTGGATAGCTATATGGACACAAATGGCTAGCATACATCAATTGTTTCTTAATCATGTGCTTGAGATGTCATCCACCGTCCTTGTCTTCATCAATCTATAGCTTAACTCTTAGTAATCAAATTAGCAGTCTTGCTTTAATGATACGTCTTCTCACTTTTGTGTTGTTGCAACCTTCCCACATCACTTAAGTGCAACATATTTTATTTCTCTTCTGCACAAACTATTTTACTTAATTTTCCAAAGTGTTGGAGTTTGATTGGAAAATAACTCCATCAAGCCGAGCAGGATACATCAATGGTTGCGTCCCTTGATCATATAGTCTCTAATTCATAAACACCATCACTTACAGGACCTGTCTCAGATAACTTGAATGAGATAAAAAAGAAAAAAGTTATCAAAAAAGGTAGGTTGATGTCGCATAAATGAATCTATTTTACCGAGTGATTAATATTTACTTAGAAAAAAAACGCGTTCTGTTTCGTATTATGTGATTTCCATTTAGTCTGGAGCTTAATACTTATGTTGTACTATGTGATTGTCATGTATCAGGAAACATAAAGAATTGTTTGCACTCTGCTGTTCGACATTTACCTAGAGACACACATAATCTACTGTACTATGTGATTGATATTTTTCTTTAAGAACGTACATACTATTTTATACCTTGTGACAGACATATACCTAGGAATCTAGTTTGGTAAATGTTTGAATTTCATATATAATGTATCAAGGTCTTATATTGTATGTTTGCATGGAATTGCAGAACAATTGTAATAGAAACGTCTATTAAGCAATCATTTCTTAAGCAGCCACTTTGCAATTTTCAAGCAAAACCTCATTGTATACATAAAGCTTCATTTCGTGAACTACTTGCTTTAAAAAGGTTATTTTCATCTGCCCAAATAATTGTTTTCTACAAATATAAAATCTGATTGCAGTGTTTTGTATAAATATAACAAATCAGATTGTATGGTAAGTCTGTATTGATAAGAAATCAGACTGAACGGTCAATCTGCCTACATAAGTTAAGATTATATGGTCACTCAGTATATATTGGAGAAGTCCGACTGAATGGACAAATGTATACATAGGAAACATCTGATTGAATTATCATTCTGCATTGGATAGGTTGCAAGGTCAGAGTGTATACATTTACCAAATTCAATTGTTTGGTCAAACTGTATACATAAAAATTATCTCACTTAATGGTCAACCACTCCGGTGGCCCAATGGTTAGAACATCGGGCTTGGATAAGTGAGGTCGTGAGTTCGATGCACGGCCGAGTCACACCAGAGACTCACAAAAATGGTACTAACAGATGTCCGCAGGATAATGCCCATTGCTAGTCATCACTCTAATCTGCCACACTGCATATATGGTAGCGATATTATTGAAACATTATTAGAGCTGTCGTAACAATTGAAATCACATAACATCACCAAATGGTCAATTTCCATACATAGGATCGGATTGTATGGTCAATCTTTATAAATAGAACAGTTCCGACTCTATTGTCAAACATAATACATATGACAAATATGGCTTAATAGTCATTCTGCATGCATAATAAATATCATGATATTAGGTATGTATACACAGAAGAATTTTGATTGTATGGTCACACTGTATATATTAGACAAATCTGACTGAATGGTCAATCTACATGCATTGAAAGGTCTGACTGAATGGAAAAAGTGTATAGAAAGGACACGTCTGACTGTATGGTCAAATCTTTGGTATGATAACTACCTGGAAAAGATCATACACTAGCTATGATAAGGAGGAGTCCCCAATATTAAAGATGGATTTATTTAAGAATTAAGATATTAAAACGTGACATTTATAGACAAATGATATTTACTTACATGTGGTCAGTGCAACAGTTCTATCTGCATTTAACTAATAATAGTTTTGTTTTCAGTTGTGGACAATTTACAGACAGCTTTACGTATA
This sequence comes from Potamilus streckersoni, assembly GCA_016746295.1. Classification (NCBI taxonomy): domain Eukaryota; kingdom Metazoa; phylum Mollusca; class Bivalvia; order Unionida; family Unionidae; genus Potamilus; species Potamilus streckersoni. Next base: position 268,861 of record JAEAOA010000681.1, read on the forward strand.
AGAATAGTGTTGGGTCATATTTCCCTTCAGCATAGTAAGAATGGAGATGTTATCGTTGCCACTGCATCACATCTCTGCTGCATGGTAAAAATCATATTTGTTGACATTTTCCACAACCAGATGCACATGCTGTTTATATTCAACAATAAGGATGCCAGTGTAAACATTATAAATTTTGTCTAGCTTTGAAGACGTATATTTTGAATAAGTATTGATTTTGTCTAGCATTAAAGTCTGTGTATGTAATAATTATATAATTTGTCTCGCTTTTATGCAATCATACTGAGACATACCAATTACTTTCTCCGTCGTAGTTACATTATCTTTAATACAAAATTGTACGATTATATGCAAATATTAAGAAACTGTGATCATGTAACTTAGGAAATAGTTCTTGATTTTGCAGAGGTTGTCTTTCGTTCTAACATAAGTCTTATTCGCCAATTAACTGCTGCTCTTTCATCTTTTCTTTTGTAGAAGCTGCAGAAAGTTTTAATGTTATTTTATATTGTTTACATTTTATCAGTTGTTACGTTTCCCGCTGAAAATAAGGCATGATTGCTCCTAAATTGTCAGATCGGAGAAGGTCGTCTGCTTACTCCATGTTTACAAGTTTTCTATGATCCTCCTTCGTTTTGTTTGCAACGTTCATGAACTTGAGAAAAGTACAGTTCAAATTCATTGGTCGTTGAGGATATCTTTGACGTATTAAGGTCAATAAAACGCTGAAGCCAAGTGTATATCTGAATTGTACGAAACGGTGAAAACTAATCAGCTGCACCCCAAGATCTATGAACAACAACAAATGTTAGAAAAGGATAACGTAACCCTTTGTATCCACCAGAATCCGAACCAGCCTTGAAAGCCCTGACATCATATTTTACTTAGGCATTGTTGAATAAGGGCTTTTGTATATGATCGCCTACTGTTGTAATATCCGGTGTAATTGTAACAGCCTAGAAGACATAATATGTGCTGCTCGGACCACATATTAGTTATGCAGATGTAATGTGTTTCACATAGCGAGCTTCTCCTAGCCCCAGTTTTCATCTAAATACATTTGTATTGTCTCGTGGGTCGATGGTTATTCCCGGGGTTTTCCAAGGTACTTCCTCCACAATTGATACTGGCCGCCATATATAGCCTCTCTTGTGCTGAAAAGTGGCATTAAACCCTACATCATCATCACTAACAACAACAACATTTGTATTGGTTTACTTAGCTTATTTTCGATAAAGATAACTTTGTAAGCGCTGCCACAATGATCATTGACTGTTACTTTCTTAAAAAAGTATTATATGGATTGATATATGCTCCAGAAATCGGAAAAATAACTACTCAACACAAGTGTTAAGTTATAAAGGATCCTAGTCACCTATGCGAATTAAATTGATGATGGTTCTAGCTGCACATGTTGATGTCTTCCATGGTTCGCTTACTGCACTTTCTTTAATACAGTCCAGTGATTGCTTGCCAAAGCCATGGTTGTACCAGGTACAAAAAGCAATTCAAGAGCAGAAAGGCTTTTACAAATATCATTTGGTGTAAAGTAAAGCTTTGTGAGGAAGCAAGGAAACGTCCTCATTATGTCTGTCATTATTTTCCAAAATTATACACCTTATCAGAGTCAATCCACAAGTACGTTTTCAAGTTGATAATTATTTTATATAGTCAAGAAAATATATATATATATATATATATATATATATATATATATATATATATATATATATATATATATATGTGTGTGTGTATATATATATATATATATATATATATATATATATATATATATATATATATATATATGTATATATATATATATATATATATATATATATATATATATATATATATATATATACACACACACACATATATATATATATATATATATATATATATATATATATATATATATATATATATATATATATGAATTTAAACGAGAAACATTTAAGACAGTTTTAATCTTGATATAGACTGATGTTGGATTCATATATCCCTGTGCTCAGTATTTGTTGGCAATCATCATTGTTACACCTTAAAGTATGGTTATAAAAATTGTGAATGATTTGTTTATGAAGAACATGCTGCAAATTTTTATATTTTCAATATTTATGCAATACCTAGGTTAACGGATTTACTAGTCAGCTATAGGATACATTGCTTATTAATGCAATGTATGTAAACTAAATATGCTAAATATTCAGAAACATTTGGATTATCATTGACCAGCATTTCTTAAATGTTCCTTGCTCATCGCATCAATTGTCAAACAAAAACAAAATCACATCATGCTTACAATATAATCTCCTCCTTTTAATAGCATTAATACTCTTTAGATACATTTGTATTTGCATCACCTCATTGAAAAATCATTCCATTGCAGTGTAATGATACTTTGAATATTGAGTCCTAAATCAAAAAAGCTCTCTGACCACTGGGTTCAGACTAAGGCCACTGCATTGGAGATGAGACACCTGTGGTTTTGAACTACGGTCACTAATTTTCAAATACCGCCAAGGTAATGAACCATGATCCTTGGGGATGAACTACGACTCTTGTACTTGAACTACTTTGTGGTTTAAACTATGGAGTATAGAAAGGAAATTAAGAACGCGTCTAATCATAGATTTGGTAAAAACATCAGATATTTCCTATTTCAGTCACTCTCATCTTACCAAGGTCCAAACAGTGTGGTGCAGGATAGGCCTTGTCAAACAAAAAATAAAATACAAATTATGTATACGACGAATCATTCGACAGCTTTTACTATGCCACTGTCTTCTTTATTTGCATTCAGGTTTTGTTCCTACACCTATATTTAACTGTCCACGAAATCTGTACTGTCATTATCTCGGTGATGAGAATCAAAGAATCATTATAAGAATCATTATGAGAATCATTATATCGGTGATGAGAATCAAAGTCACTACAAGATTTGAAACCAATTTTAGTACATTTCTCAGAAATCAAGCTTGCTATATCTCTTATGTATTAACATTTTTTTAAGAAAAAAATGCGAATAGGCTCAACACATGTATATATAATAGATTTTCTTCCCTTTATCACCACTTATACTTATTTTAAGGTTTTATTGGGCAAGACATTGGATTTCTACAAATGTTATGTTTATAAATCAGTGTCACAGCAACTGCTCATGCATCTCAAATAAGTTAATTTTGGGCTGGTACAGTTTGGTCCAAAATTCCCAGCAACAAGCAATGTTTCAAACTATAGTTTTATATGTAGAATAAAAACATTTTCGTTATAACTACAGGAATAAGTGTTTTCCGATGAATATATATGCTGTTTTACATATGCAGTCTAATTTGTACGTCTTTTCGGAAGGAACGTCATTCTGAAATTTTCTTGTAAAAGACTTAAAATGGGTGAATTATTCACCTGGAATTGAAACAAGACGCAACGCAACATCGACACAAACTACGCATGGTTCCATAAACATATGAGAAACGTTTTCTAAGTTTTGTATATTATATTATGTTATGGTCTGACGTTTGCACAACATCTATGTTTAGAAACAAGTTATCGTTAGATACAACTTAGAGATTTTTTCTGCTAATTTACTGTCCGTCGTTATTGTTCTTGTATGCTTAAATATTAAATCTTTTGTCGGATATCGTGTTTGTCGCTGGAGTTAAGGTGCACATAGAGAACTCCAACTATTTTGAGAAATAATGTTTAAAGTTTCAAATCTTGTAACGTATCGCACTTGCACAGGAACGCAAGTACGATATATCTAGCATATATCGGTTCGGGATTTTCTTTCAAGATGGATGCAGGCTGATAACACTGATCAAATAAAATATGATTATTGTTTGCCACTCATACAGCTTTGTCTGAACTAGTTACTGCTATCTTGTTTCCCACAAGAATTGCATTTAATATTTCTAAGACATCGAAGCTTTATTTCGACTAGTTGCCTGTATGACGTTTCTCTAACGTTTTTGTGATTCTGAGAGGATAACAAGGTCACCCGCTTTAAATGTTCGTGGCTTCTCGTTTATTTGTCACGGTGTCTTGGTACACTTAATCACTAGCGCTACTACTTCATTATAATAGTTATGGTATTCATATTATTGTACTTGATAATACATGATGGCATTTCATTCCTATATGTTTATCTTATTTTTGTGAAGTATTATAATTTCCACAGAGACCTTTTAAACCTTTGTGCCTTACCTTAATTAAATGTCGAGTACATATTTATTGTTTCTCTCAAGTCTTGTTTGTTGTGCTTTGTCATACAAGGGCCACAATGATATACTCATTACTTTGCGTGAAACAGATGTTAACACGTCCCTGGTAGAACTGTAAGCTTTAGTTTTTAGATGCACACTCCATCAGTAATTAACAAAGAAGCCAGTTTTGTGTGTAGTCTCTCGTATATAATCATGCCTTTTAGATTTGCAGACATATTATCAATTCCATTAGCAACTCTGCTCGCATGAAAACGTTTCAGCTGATGGCTTATGTAATTCCTCTGCAAGGGTGTGGTCTATTTTCGTGTGGAAGAAATAGTTTTTGTTTTGATTTAATTATGTTTCCTTTCCAGGGTTTATACTCTTTGCAATTAAAGCTTGTACTTTTTTTCCAATCGCTCTTCTGGCAAAAGCTTTGCATATTCGTTCTATCATACCCGTTGTTTTGAATACTGATAGCTCATAAAGCTATGGACACGCGACTGTATCTATATATCAGAAGTCATGAGGTATCCTGGGAATCTACTTTGTTAGACAGTATTTGGCCAGGATTCTGCCGAAGATTGGAATGAAAACATTTCTTAAAATGTTCCCATGGGATGATATGCTAATAGTCAGTCTTAATCTCGCCGTCTTTTGCCTTAGAAACCATTCTAATAAATATATGAGGATCAAAGGTATTCAAATATATCCTTTGCTTGCGTATATTATAATGAATGTCTTATTTCTAATAATCAATAACGGTGAACCTTATAGGTTTCAACGAATAGAAACACATTTTTGGCTGCATGGGTATCTAGATTAATTAGAACATAATGCAAACAACGACAGCTTTCTTTTCTCACAATCATCACATATTCAATTCACGACAGAAATCGAAGTCTGAGATACAATTTTTAAAAGTTCTGCATATTGTTCTTGCTTCCTGCACATTGAATAATTTAATGATGTCATTGTTTTTGAAGTTTAGACAAAGAGTATGCATTCTCCGATGATGCCTGTCCGATCATAATTGCATCACATAAGCATTCTATTTTTACTGAAAGCTAACTGTTTATTTTCTACGTTTCGCAGCTCTCCGAATTTATGCAGTATGGTAAAGGTGGGCACATGATGAATTATCTACCAGCAGCAATTTTGACCCACTTAGTCCGCTCTCCTTATATACATATCTTTTGTTTAGTGTGAAATCAATTTGATGGGCAAACTGCAATGGTATTCATGTCATCAGATTAATAAATCTCCTTTAACAAGTCCAGCGTGAGCTCTATCTTTGCCAGCAAAGTATTTAATCGCAATGTCAGCAACATGGTATGGAACAGATTATTACTTTCAAAAAATGTCATGCAACGCTTGCAGAATTATGACACTTGAACTGAGTTGTGTAACATAACGACATGAATTCCAAATTTCAGTAGTATTCAGTTCAATTTCATTTCACTTATGATATTTGATCCTAAATTACTGTTGTTTCCTGCACGCCTGGAATTTATATTAAAAAATTGCGACTTTGCATATATTCTTGACCATGATTTTGCCAAACATTGGTATAAAATTATTTGACAAAATGATTCCATGGGTCGATAAATGTCTTGCCAGTCAGAATCGCTCAATCTTTTGGCTTATAAACTTTTCTAATAAATATATGTGGATCAATAGGGATTCAAATATATACTTTTCTAACACATATTATGGTGTGTGTGTGTGGTATCTGGTGTGTGGTGTGTGTGTGTGCTGTGTTGTGTGCGTGTTTGTGTGTGTGTGTGACGTAGGATCAAAAATATACATAAAATGGGTATGTATGATGAACAAAGTTCTCCTGTTGATGATGCATCTGAGCATAGTCTAAACATAAAGCATAAATTTTCGAAGCGAGGATGACTAAACCCCAGTTTTGTCATCCACTAAAAAATGAATAACCGGAACATTTGAATCAGTCCGCAGAAACGTACCCAACTCATAAAAAAGTATACAAACTTTGTCGAATTTGTCAAGAATTTGGTATTAAGCTCGTCGAGTGATTGACAAAAGGAGAAATATTGCCCTTGATGCACGTGATGACAAGATGTAACATTTATCATATATACCCTTTTCAGATAGAGAAATGAGCAGGTATAGAGACTGAAGGTGCCATTTTAATATAGTTTTGTGTGCAAGTCTGTCTTTGCTAGAATAAATTATTTCTATGCATGATCTTTAAATAAAAAGAATTGGTTGTTTGTTATGAAAACTGTAACATCAATAAATGTGTCCGTTTCAAACTCTTTGTTGTTGATATGTGATAGGACTGGCTAAGTAACTTAAGGATTTTGAAATCACTAACTCACTAAAAATATTCTAGTTTGTGCTTTTTTTCTTCCTACAATGAAATAAATTGTACGTTTTTGATATCGTAACAATACAAACGCATGAACAGAAACACACGAACTAACTAAATAATTTATCCAGTAAATAATGCAAAATCGGGTTGAAGTAATGTGGATTTATTTTTCTCTTCCTTGTGCAAAAGTTATTTCTATCTCTCCAGTTTTGACACTGACTGTAAAATACATAAAGATCAGATTGAATAGTTCTTCCTCCTTGTGGTCGAGAAAATGTTTATTCGTGCTGAATACCTTTGTGTATAGATAATTGTTTATACTCTTAAAATGGTGCTTGCACAAGACGATGAAAAAAGAAAACAACGATTTATTTTGCCTCGAATGTTATTTCTGTAGTTAGTGTTATAATATGTATAAACTTACAAAATGTGTCTCAATAGTGGAACAGTCGAGACTTTCAAATATTAATCTTTAACAATTAAAGAGAAAATAGTGCATTCCTTACAGCCAAACCGTAACTTAGCGTTTAAATGAATCATCAACTTAAGGTTAACATACCTGCTTGCGACAAAGTAAGGTGACAGTTCAAACGATTGTAAATTGATAGTTGATAATATAAGTTGGTAATTTATTTCGCTTGAAAGATAAATGCCATACATTAAGGATCCACTTGATGTTTGATCTGCACGAGACAGATTAGAAGTCCATTTTCTATGTACAGGATGTATAATATTACCGATACCCAGCACGCACACATGTTATTATGCAAACGCTATTTCAACATTCTGAACTTCATGGAGACAAATTTAGAACTTTGTCTTCAATATCTAAAAAATGTTTGGTTTTTTTTAGGCAGGCATGAGAAAGATATATATGACATCCAACCAAAGTAAGATATTTGATTCGTGCACCTACATGTCGGGTTCAATTTGCCTCTTGTAGTTATTAATTCCATATTAAATATAGGAGTGTTATTACAGATAACGGATCAGCGATGAGAAAGAGATTGCATGGATTTTGATGTTGCTGTTGTTAATGGCACATTTAACACATTTTTCGACTGTAAAATTTTTCTTAAGGAAATACTAACTTTGATATGCACCTTTTCGAACGAGAATATGAAATGCCTTCTTAATTGTACATATGTAAACAATCGTTTTACTCCACGAATCTATCATAGATTGCATTCATGTACATATAGACTAAATAACATCCTATTAAATGTATATTACCTTTAAGACATTACTGTGTGTATGATAGCAAGCTGCTTATTCAGCTGTTGTGATAAAATAGGCTGTAGCATAGTCAACCATAAATTGTTTAATATCCTCATATGGTTGGTTATCTCATAACGCAACTGTATATAAAATATTACTTGGTTCTGATATACCTCAATTGCAAGCATCAATACACTATTTATATTAGTTTTGGCATCCTCTATTTTACAAATTTACGATCACCAGGTAAAAAAACCTTTCAAGCATTCTAGACGCCGCACAGAGAGTTTACGTTTCCTTCTTCGCAATACGCATTATAGACTTTGCTATACTTTAAGTAATGTGCGTTATATTTTGAAAGAATACCAATGTAAAATATTGTTTTATATCTATTTTGTGTCGTGTATATTGAGAATTACCGGTAGAGATTGATTAATATCACGTAGAAAGATGAAACTATAATACTATATTGGTACACGATGTGGAGGTAGAGGTAGAGGGCCAGCATTGTGGAATCAAGGACATTCTAACGAAGGTCGATCCTAAATCTTGTCAATGTTACCTATAAGGTATCAAAACAAGAATGCTCCAATATTGAATGTAGCTTCTGTGAATAATTCAGTATAAAGAGGCGTTTATTATATTGTTTTAGAGATTTATCATCGACTAGTCATCGTGGCACCTTTTGTTAACTCTGTATGTGTCTAGTTTTGAGTTTTAGAATACCATGAGTTATATGGCCTTCAGTATATATTACATTTAAGATGGAGCTAACGTCAAAACAAGACACTATCAATAGATCCTAGCTTCCCACATCTGTGTTCCTGTAAAATTGTGTCTATCAGCTATTACATATTAATTATACTCTTGAACTATCACTTATAATACATTGTGACATGATTAATCTGGATAACGTTTCCATTTGCATGGAATAACTCATTGTATACTGCCAAAACTGAACTAATTTAAAACACATTTGCCTCCTACATTATCCTTTCTTGCTGTAATTTGCAATGCTTAGTTGTTTGATTTAAATTTACTGTGAATTTGAATGCAGTATATTCTCATACATAATGTAATCATTATCAGTTTCAATCTGTACTCACCCCGAAGAACGATCACTATCAGACAATTCATGATATGTTTTTCAATAGAAAAATATCTTTGAATACATATTGTTCAATTTGTTTACAACTGATAGATCTTTCTTAGAAGTGAACATATTGGAGACATCTTTTTCAAGATAGAGTTTATAATACCTTGTGAACAAATAATAATTCAAAACCGGATTTAAACTTGTGTGTTATTCATGAAGGATAAGATGTAATGAAGTACTAGACAGAAACACAATTTGTCTCCATGAAGTTCAGATACACAATCCCTCAATAGAAACATTAGTGAGTACTATTTTCTTTAAGGTATCTATATTACAGTCTCAAACGTTTACACAGATATCAAATCTATATATTCTTTCAACCATCAATGATATTGTGTTTCTTTCTTTCTTTGATCTCCCTAATGTCCTTACAAGTGTTAAACTGGTAAAACTGTAGAGAATCAAAATTATGATACGAGATATAAGAAATATGTGTTCATTTCTCCGTTATTTCGGACTGCTATAAGGTGAACCATCACCATATCAACTTGTTCCCAAGAGGCTGAGGTCAACGCCAGGAACTGAACCGATATGTTTGTTGTGCCTTCAAACTAATGCTTCATTTTGCTATGGAGCATTATGAAACATTCATCTCGATGGATACATCATTAGTCAGAGATGACTTTGATGATGATACCACATCTACGATACTAAGTAAAACCGGAGTTTATCGTTCTTTTTCATCATGTACTTTGTAATTATGAGAAATCGTCTTGTAGCAAAAGTATTCTAATACATGGTTCCGCTCCATTGTGTTAATTTTTCATCATAATTAGTATCTTGATCAATGTGCATATAGGTTTCTACACCTAGTTTGGATAAATCTGGAAGTATTGATCACTTTGACTGATTTTCGGATACACGCTCTTAATTCTAATAAGGGTGATATAAGAAGACCAGATGTTGTTTCTTATTGACACTGCTGTCACAATAAGGAACTATCACAATAAGGAACTATCACGTCTAAAAGAATGGGCTACTTATGAACAAAATAAGGTCATATGTGGTACCCTCTGATGATGAATTCTCATCAACACTTTGGTTATGTTTCATAGATAGCATCAACAGGATTGTCATAGTACAATCCATGAAATACCGTTGCCTGGTCATTTCAGAGTGCGAATTATGTACCAATAATCAATCGTACTGGCCAAAATGAAAAGTAGTTTTCATAAATATTGTTGATCTTGTCACACCTGGCAGATGTTTTGAAACCATGATCAGAATATACGCAAAGTTATATTTCCTATTCCCACATGTGACGAATCATTTAATATAACGGTGGTGTATTGTGTCGGCTATTTGCCTGAGACCAACGTAGGCCACCAATACTTCTTAATGATTATATCTTCATCCACAAAATTTCCATTAGCTATTAATTTAAGGAGCACAAGACCTAAGACCAGAGTTAAATATGTTTACACTATTTTGCCTTCTAAACTCGGTTCAAATATATGAATGATATAATTTCATTTCTATCATTGTATAGCAAATATAACCTGCATTGGGCATCCAACAATTTAAATCTTCATCGTATCACTATGAGATTCAATCTGTGTAGGAAAGGTTTAAGCAGACCTTAAAGTGTATGCTTATGTCAGATTGCTTTGAAAAAGGATATGATCGGGATGAGGTTGTCCAGTTGTTTATGTTTCCGTTAAGGAGTCAGTGGAAGATTCACTAAGTGTTAGTTTATATTAGCTATTTCTTGACAAACTGTATTTAACCAATTTAAATTATTGAAAGAGGTAGTTATTTAAAATATCGTCAGACATTAATAAATCGATTAATTTAAAAACAGCCTATCAAATGTTGTCATGCGATAAGAACTCCTCGTATGTAAGATCAATCGAAAATGACCAAAATAGTTTTGGAAAATATGTTCTTTTAACAAGATGATTTATCTCTGTTCGCCATGAAATCAAAATTCTTCTCAAGCTGACATAGTTGGTCCTCATATCATTGAGAACAATGTGAGTGTTATGAATTACTTTATAAATACTACTAGAAGAAAAAAAAACGAAAGCAACATGGCCATATTAAGATTTGAATATAATATGTTGACAGTGATACCCATGACCAGAATCAAAACCATTTAGAAACACCTGGCCCCTTTCTGCCCCCAAGAAAAAAATTGAACGAAGATCGAGCTTTGAATAGGTGTGACTTTAAAGTGAATATTCTTTGCAATTTTAACCTTTCTCGCACATCCGTACCACTTATGTTCGCATCTGCTGTAACAAGGGATAATGCAACTGAAACAGATTCTAAAATGTTGTGAACACTTTATTCCAAATATTTCAACATGAAAGGATAAGATCTCCTATGGCGAAGAAAAGGTGATTGTTCGGTTAAAAAATTACTATTCTCATAGGATGAATCAAATTAAACAAGACCATTTCAGTATATAACTTCAATATTTGCAAGAGAAGTGGTTAGTAGACCTAAGTGAATGGAATTCTAGGTCCGGAGCCAGATAATAATTTTCATATTAATACTTGGTACATAAACGTAAATAGTGTCACTAGACAGATTCGTCTACAAATCATGGCATCAATGACAAACCTGACAGGATTAAAAAATTCCAAATATGTCACCAAAATTGACCTTTGAATGGATTATGGCAAATTCCACTTACAGAGAGATCAAATGAACACTTTGTCATAAGTAATTTCATACGGACTATACCAATATAAGCTTCTGACACTAGGGATGAAGAGTTTCCAAGCACTTTCAAATATTTTATGCCCAAGATAACAATCATAACAACATTGTGAAAATGACGTCGTCATCTACAACGACACCTTGAAAAACGACATGAAAATCATGCGTAGCTTTTTGAAAGGCTCGTTAAGGACCATTTGGAAATCAAAACAACGTAAAAGTGATCATACAGTGCATTTGTCAACTATTTATGACATGTTGTGGCACATGGCCAAACAATAAATTGATGTTCAGGTTAAGGCTATTTACGTGTTCCCTATGCCTACACGATTAGCCTCATGTGAGTTTTAGGTACGGCTGCTTATAATCGGTCATCTGCTCTCATTTTGCCATGATTGATGAAGTTATGGCCAAACTGTTAAATAATGCCACGAACGTTCTATGGTTAGACAAATGGTAGAATTAAATTGATCAGTCAAAGGCAATGTTCAAATTGCAATCAACCTTTTCCGGAACAATCGTTGAATCGACTGCACAAGGGACACTGAAATAAAAATAGGTTTATCTGTCTAAACATAATGTCGTGTTTTACATAATCGGTAAATGAACCTTTGCGACTTGGTTGTATTTGGAAATGGATAAATTAGACTCAATACTATATGTGTCTTCCACCATTTATCTCTAAGAGATTCACGGGTTCAACTCTAACACAGTACGTCTTAACAAATCACATAGATTGTATAATCTTCCTCGTCTCAAATAATCAAAGCGAAACCATATATGTGTTCCTATTCGTCCTCCTATAATTTCGTTAGGCCCAAACCATTATTTACCATGCCGATTGCATACAAAATGAAAAGTAACCATTGAAATTTAAAAGTGTAATTTCCATCTTTTTATGTTATTTAATGAAAATATCAAACAGTGTGTATAATCGTAATCTTCTGCATTACTTTATATCGCTAGGCCACTCTCAATTAAAACCCTCTATACAAAAGCACTCTCTTTGATATATATATACCACATGCTCACGTTTATCAGCTAGCTTGAAGGACATGTTCTTGTGTCCGAACATATACTCAAAGACACTCAGATATATATGCATTGGACAAAACATGTTCCCCATGGATAAATATTGGTTCGAATAACATTCAGTTGGAAGGTAAGAATCCGTCATCAACATAGGTGAATATCGTAAGGCGAAGTGACCGTAAACTTTGTATAATATTGAATTACTAATATATTTATGTAAGTTAGTGTGACATTTGCAAACCTATCATTTTCACATAGCAAGTTTTATTTGGAGGACGATTCTAGCAAACGTTGTGGGTTTTATGATCTTCTCTTCGGTTTGCTTGAACACAAACACACAAACATATATATATATATATATATATATATATATATATATATATATATATATATATATATATATATATATATATATATATATATATATATATATATATATATATATGTATATATGTGTATATATATATATATATATATATATATATATATATATATATATATATATATATATATATATATATATATATATGTTTGTGTGTGTGTGTATATATATATATATATATATATATATATATATATATATATATATATATATATATATATATATATATATATATATATATATGTATATATGTATATGTATATGCATATGTATCAATATATGTATATGTATATGCATATGTATATATATATATATATATATATATATATATATATATATATATATATATATATATATAAATGCATGTTTTGGAAGTTGACTGCTAGTCTAAAGTATTTGATAAGTTTTTTCTTCTTTGTAAAAATGCACAAGGTAATATTTCTTTAAGAAATAAATCGTACATTCTTCTTTACAAATTGAATATATTATATTCATTTCTAATTTAGACTGTCACATAGAGTATAGTGTTACATATTGATTAATAACTGCAAAGCAGAACAAATTGAGTGATATCCTCTATGCTCAACACTTTTGTCTATACATTTAGCACATTCCTTTTTCAATTATTTAAATTTAGCTAAATGAATCTGTACGATTACCTGATATTATTGGATCTATGGATTATGTGTAATATAATTTCTTATTTCTGAAAAAAACAATTTATTTAAATTATTTTACAGATTTTATGCTTTACACGACTTACGTTACAAACTTATCTCCAAATTAATTAAATATCACGTAAACTTAAAAGTTTGATTTGAATTATACGCAAGTCATAATGAGCATTATCCTCACTGTCACTGACCTGACAAAAGCAATTCAATTCTTATATATATATATATATATATATATATATATATATATATATATATATATATATATATATATATATATATATATATATATATATATATATATATATATATATATATATATGTATAAATTCAATTTTATTTTGAATAGATGGTTAAACTATTGGTGGCAGTTACAGATCAAAAGCACATCGTATGTTTTCTCAGAAATTGAATACTCAATCAATGTGTCAACGTACTGAGATTGCATCTAATATATATATATATATATATATATATATATATATATATATATATATATATATATATATATATATATATATATATATATATATATATATATATATATATATATTTGCTGTTCTGATATATGATTTTATTTTAACTTATGTCTTGTTATACATTTTGATCTTTCAAAGCTCAGATTATGTGGTATGTATAAATACATCTTTATGTACTTGTTGACAATTAGTAATATTAATTCTAATAATATAAGAATAATGTCGTGAAAACAACTGTAAGGAACCATTGCATAATTATTTCTAGTGTGAGATGTGGGAAAACATGACACAGGTATACTTTCAACATGTAATAGCATTGTATATATCGCTTTAGGCCACCATCATGTCACCGGACAAAGCACATTATTGTGTGTTCAACAGTGCAATATAATTTTAATATGGTAATGTTTCGTATAACACCAATAGCCAGACTATCCAACAGTTCTACATTGAATTATGCTACATAAGATTCCATTTGCAGCATTGCTTCAGTCGTCAGTAAGCAAAAAGATAAAAGATGGCCAAAACAAAAGCCCGTAAACTGCTGCAAATAAACAACAAATGTTCATAATTTTTGACAATTACAAATTTGTATGGAAATGAGTAAATATCCTCCAATCTTTAATACCAAACATATGTACTACTGATTTCCGCGTGCATGCATTATACACACATATGCACTTGCATGTAAGTATACAAGCAATTATGCATATAAGAAATTCGTGTTTCAATAATTTGTCCTCTCCAAAAAACATTTACGAATTAATTAATCCAAATATATGACTTCGACAATGCGGTTGCAATCATACAAAATTACACCCAAAGATATCCTGAATCTTCTCAGTTTTACAGCTTTACCTATACTGCATACAATGTCTTGTGTACCTCCCACTCACTATCATCAAAACAGTTAATAGGCTCATAGCAAGTCTATTGCATGCCATCATAGCACCTCCGTCACATGTATGGGAACAACTTACTCATTTCATTTATGCGTATTTTTCCCCATGTCTTTTAAATTATAAACACCATTTTTTGTTGTTCAAGCGAATACTACTACTATTATTTGTGATTTTTTTGTCTGAACTTTTTCTGTTGCATGTACCTCCACATTTGCCATAACATTTGTTCTTCGCAATACCAATTACTACTACTATTGCCGCTACTACTACTACTGCAAATATTAATAATAATAATAATAATAATAATAATAATAATATAATAATAATAATATTAATAATAACAATAATATTAATAATAAAATCACATTATGGTGGAAGTATTTATAGCATGTTTATTTTAGTAACACATTGCATAAATAGTATTTGTAATATTATACATTACATAGGTGCCTTGCTACCTTTTTAAATACTTTCAGATATGAAGTTTGCAAATCGATACATGCAATTAAGCATAATTTGGCAAACAATGGATAGCACTTGGATGGAATTGCATATTCATTGTTTTCTCATCACTGGAATCAACAATATAGAAGTTGTATTAAAATCACAAATTCATTAAGGAGAATTTCATTTGCATTACTAAATAAATATGCTCAGAAATCTAAGTAATAAGGGCCTAATGTTTAGATAACCAATAACCCTCTCAGATCTTCTTGCAGGATGTTGGAGTCTTTTGATGGTATTAACTATGAAATATATTTACAATCCATATTTAATAAATAGCATTTCTTCGCAAACAAGCATTCACCCTCAATAGACCTAAGGAAAAAGAAGGAGCAAGGACATACAATTAAGGACAAACATGGAGAAACATAGCGCAATTTGACCAAGACAACGCATCTTAAGATGTCTCATATCAATATTTATTTCATTTGTTGGTTTGATGCCGACGACACAGACATGGATAATGTACTATGCCAGCCCCTCCCCTCTTCCTCTTCTACGTAACAGTATAAACGTTTTAGTGTAATCACTTTCACATTTGCTTTCTTTCTCCAAAATTAATGCGAAATATATTCTCATCTGGGTTTAAACGAGCTTTTATTATGCGGGAATATGACCTATAACTGATGAATCGGAATATGCATCCCAATAATTGGTGAGCAGCTTCCCTTACCCTCTACATGTATCAACCTGATGTATACTTCATATATTCTGCATTCAGTGTCACTGTCAATGGATCCGTCGTGCTTTACGTACAATGGTCATACCTAATCATGCGTTCGTACACCTTTTCTATCTCTTTAATGTATTACCTTAAACTTCTTTCTTCTTCCAAATCTTATATGATAAGTTTACGATTTTACCTTTCCTATTTTGTTAACTCACAGATCATATCTGGTCCAACATTACTGAATAACGTTCAGCTTCATATTATACTAAAGTTTACACAATAATCGCATCTTTGATAATAAAACTTGTAGTTTCAGGCAAATATATATCTTATACTTGAAGGAAATAAAAGAGGTGATCTTTGAAAATATTATTTGCAATTTCTTTGTTACGGAAGGTCGAAGCAAGAAACTTTCGTTTTGTTAGGAAGTCATATTAATCAGTTTCTCGGTATTAAGGCATAACCGCTTGTATCAATCGTGTGTTATAAAGTCACTACGTTGACTAATATCAGGATGTATACAGCAGTTTATGTCAGCCATAAATAATCCATAAGTCTCACAAAGAAATTTTAATAGCATACGGCCATTCAGCTGGGGTTTCATATTGTTGATATAAATTAACCACTTTGTAGGGACTTGTCTTAAGAGTGTATTGCATGTCATTCGCATCCCATAGCATGCATACACATTGTCATGGTTGTCTATTTATTCATTTAAAGTGTATTGTCCTTGTAAGTGTATTATCATTGTAGCAAAGTCATTGATATGATAAAGATCCAGTATATTGAGCGGGGTTAAAACCTTACGTGTGAAATCCGAGTTTGAGTGAACTTATAGTCTAAATCTAAACCTTAATCAATATTATTTAAATAATTGTCAGGTGGGTGAGATAAAAACTTAGGTTCATGCAGGTATGATCCGAAAACCTTTCAAAAGACCATGTAATGACAACATTAAAATGGATTTATTTTGAAATGATTTCTATTGTTCCATTAGAGTTAGAGTTTTCAGATTCCTTATTAACCGATATTTTAGTCCATACATTCAAACAGTAATATTTTGTTTATTTCTCACAATGGGTATATGCCCTTATCAAATAATTAATAGCAAACAAGGAATAATGCTTTCTCTTCTATTTCTTTCTAAAGCGCAGTTTATTCATTGAAAGCGACCAGAGAACTCTAGAGCTGTAAGAGGTATGGAATTTATATTTAACAAATCTCATCTAATCGACAACACTCTGCCTAAGATATGATTATATGATCTATTGGAGAGAGAAGTGATGCCCATGTGTTATCACAAATCAAATTCCAGATCCCTTGATTTGTAGGCTATCTTCGCCAAGGGCGAAAATATATTCCAACATTATTCAGAAAAATACATTATCTAATCTGGAGTAAACAACTACATAAAAATAATATGAAAAAAATACTAGCTATGCTTATTAATACCGAAGATTTTTCTCTGGATAACCTCTCGAGCTGTGTAGTTTCTGAACGCATCCTATCTGTATTATACCGTATGTTTTTCGTCAAGGACGCATTTTTCTACAATACTAGAACGTTTGAAAAACCAACCAATTTTCAGGTGACATCATTCACAAGATGTTACGCAACAGTTTTCAGCTTCATAATACGATCCCTCCATTGGTTCTACCTCATCTTATATTTGTCTATTTGTACCACATAAGTTTCGAGCTTGGCCAGGCAATCCTCCATCGAGCCTATCTGGTAATCCAATTGAAGATGGTCATACGTTTCCAGTGCAATAATGCGACCAATGTGTTAAATTGATAATGTTGTACTGGAAAACTGTTCTGCGGCATGTTGTGGAGATTGGCAGAAAAAAACAAAGGATGGCAGTGCAAGAACTACACACTCACTATCCCCTGCCTCGAAAGCATAGGTAACATCCCACAGAAGTATCACCAAATTACCATACTCAGGGAAACGGTGGGTCAACAATTAGTTTATTGAATTTAATGCAACTAAATAAAGCAAGACGATGTTATCTGAGACTAGTTCCACTTTCCACTTTACTTTCAAATATGCTTTTGAAGTGCGCTTTTCTCATCAATGGAATAACATTTACAATCCCTATCATTTTCGGCAATGGTTTTATTGCGTTCATCAAATAGAGAAATGCACTAAACATGATCGGCATGGTATGGTTTTTTATTTATACCCTAGAGGGTTATGGTTATATGAAAATGGGGTGGGGTGTTTCCAAATTAATTTAGGTATGGCACCCACCCAGGCGCGACTATGGTTCAGAAGTTAAGTAGGTGAATATGGTCCCGAGCCCCCAGTCAGCAACGCCAACAGCTAAATCCAAAAGTACTAAAGGGTGAAATTAAATAATTAAATACAAAAGTGCAAAAGGGGTGGAATTAAATAAAACAATTTAATTAACAATAAAATTTCAACATGCGAGCTTCCCAATCGCTCGACCCTTTTGTGCCTATTTCATCATCTGAATCAGTGTAACAATTTTCGCCCTGTCTTTGGTTCTACTCAACTGTCTCTCTAAATTTCTCCTGCATTCCATCCTTTATTCCTTCGACCTTCTTCTCCACTTCTACTCCTCCTTTGCTTCTTCCAATTTACTCTCCACCTCTACTTCCCTTTCCGTCGACTTCCTCATCGAACCGTCGACTCCAATCCGTCGACCCTGACTGTACCGACAGTCTTACTTCATTCTTCTCTCTCAAACTCTCAGGACTCTCCTTCTAACTGAAGTTATCCCACCCGGAATGCTTCCTTCAACTTTCTAATCAACTCCTACAGAAGTTGTTCCACCCGGAAAGCTTCCTATAAAACACAAGGAGGGTGTACTATTTTGCTGGGCACATAATTCACACTAATCCCAGATAATTTATCATCAGATTAGGCTACCTAATTTCATGGGTCATGCACCAATTCCCACCGAAATACTCCTAAATTCATGAATGGTAAACAAAATGTAAAACCATAACATAATAACACGTCATAAAGCACGATATCAATTACTCGTATACAGGCAACGATAATTGATTCACATCAATAGATAATAACCAACACATCTTATTTTGCATCACAAATCATAAAAATATATAAATATGTAACTATCTATGCTCTGAACATATTCAAACATACATTCATAATCTTGCTTACATAAATCATTTCCTTACTTCAATACAATCTCAAATAAGTACACAAATGAAACTCTACAAGTAATTCTTCATTCAAACAATACTATTAATAATTGCATAAACATAATATTAGTACTTACAGTTACGGCGTTTGCAACGTGTGAGTCAAAAATCAAAGAAATATATACCTTATTGAAGCTTTCTTTGTTCCAATTTTTTCCCTTCGATTCCCGCCAAATTTAGGAGGGCGTATCTCGGAGTAGCCTTTAATCCTGTAATTGCCTTGTAATCTGCCTCAGTCTACTAAAATAATTCTGGTCTGGAGTTAGTTTAATATCCCCAAAACTTTGAGGTATGCCCACCCACTAGCTTAATTCTGATTGGGTGCGGTGGACTAACCATTCCCAACTTGTAAATCAGAGGAACGGTCAATATAAGTTGCCAATCATTTTATTACAAATGGCTCTTTTGATGTCCTACTACAGGATTAGCACCCCAGGTGTAATTTAGGATATCCTGTTCTGCACAACTAACTTTTGGCGGCTACGTTTCGCTGGCCTCCTGCTCGCGGCATTTATCCACAGATCAAACACCGGATTAGTGTCAGTTGAATAAACATCCGATCACCTAGGTAGATCGAGACACTCTCCCACGCATGAGAATAAAATCGGGATTTTATTCCTTCATACTTGGACCGATTGCAAATGGGCATTACTACGCTTAACAGCATAAGGAAAAATAATACAAATAAAACTACAAGCTGACTACAGACACGAACACATGCACAACACAACATTATCTACTGTATAATCTACAGCATTTCAGCGCTTCGGGTCATAAAATCTGTGCCTACGTTTTCCGTTCCTTTCATATATCTGATTTGCATCTGATACTGCTGTAAGAACAGCGACCAACGCATTAAGCGTCCAATTGACAATTTCGCCTGCGCAAAGTAGGCGAGGGGTTGGTGGTCGGTCTCCAATACGAACTTCCGCCCGTATAAGTAACGCTCGAACCGTGATATTCCGAACACGATTCCATGGCATTCCCTCTCCGATAAGGAGTGGTTCCTCTCGGCCTTAGACAGTTTACGGCTGCCGTATGCGACGGGAAAAAGCGTCCCATCGTGCTCTTGCAGGAGTACTGCTCCTAAGCCGGTGTCACACTCGTCAGTGCGCAAGACCAAATCTTTGGACATGTCCGGTAGGCGGAAAACATACTCGGATGTCAGCCTATCCTTCAGTGTCAGGAAAGCTTGCTCGCACGCATTCGTCCAAAAAACGTTACTCTGAGCCCGTTTCCTGGTCAAATTAGACAACGGCCCCGCAATGGCGCTGAAATTGGGCACATACCTCCGGTAATACCCTGCCAATTCCAGGAAATGACCTCACCTCAGTCTTCGAGGTGGGACGTACAGAGTTTCTCACCTTCTCTACTTTCGACCTCTCTGGAGACAGCGTGCCTTGATTCAGGGTGTGTCCCAGATAGTCCAAAGTCCGAAACCCAATGTGACATTTGGAAGGGCGGGCCGTCAATCCCTCTTGACGTAGCCGTACCAGAACGTCTGCTAGTAGAGTGAGGTGCTCAGCCCAAGTCTCCGTAGCTAGCAAGAGATCATCCATGAAAATGTTAACACCCCTATCACGCAAGGGTTCCAACAACTTACGCATCATTCGAGTGAAGACGCTGGGTGCATTTTGGACTCCGAACAGCATGACCAACCATTGGTAGGTCCCGTCGGGAGTAGCAAAGGCGAGTTTTGCTCTATCCTCTCCCCTTACCGGAATTTGCCAATAGCCCTTGGACAAATCCAACTTCAAAAAATGCTTCGCTTTTGAGATAGAAGCGAAGATATGTTCAGGGTCAGGTAGCATTTCAACTTGAAATTCTGTCACCTGGTTCAACTTCATGTAATCGACACAGAAGCGATGAGTGCCATCCTTTTTCTGTACCAAGACTACAGGAGAGCTGTAAGGAGAATCGGCGGGTTCGATTACTCCCAGAGCAATCATCTGCTCGATCTCTTCTCTCACCACTTGTCGTTTCGCGTGGGGCAAAGGGTAGGGTTCCCGCTGAGTGGGCCGGTCATCTACAAGTTTCAACCCAAATTCGACAAGTGACGTTCACCCGGGTAATACCGTAAACACATCGGAATACCCTGCCAGCAACGTCTCTACCTCTTCAGTCTGCTCCGCAGTTAACAGGGGGCCACACTTCACGTCCGAGGGTGTCTCAGCCCTATTTAATGGACAGCTTCGGACAGTGTTAGCACCTTCCGTATCGCTTTCGGCATCCTCGGTGACGATCGTGGCAACGACAAAATCGCTGGAGGTCTCTCTTTCTCTGTACTTCTTCAGGAGATTAGCATGGTACAGCTTTTCCTTATTCGGTAGCCGTATCCGGTAGTTTTGACCACCAACCTTCTCAGTTACGACGTACGGTCCCCTCCAAGAAACTTGCAACTTGTTGTGTTCTTGGGGTAACAGTAACAACACCTTGTCCCCTGCGTCATACTGGCGTGGTTTCGCGCGCTTGTTATAGTACCTCGCCTGACGCGACTTCGCTCGTGTGAGGTTCTCCCGTGCGATCGTGCAAACTTCTTCCAGTTTGTTTCGCAAATCTGCGACGTACTGGTAGGTAGTACATTCTTTTTTAACAGCATATTCGTCCGTCCACAGCTGTCTCAGTACGGCGATGGGACCACGTACGGTCCTCCCATACAGGAGTTCAAAGGGAGAAAACCCTAAACTCGCTTGTGGTACTTCCCGGTGTGCGAAAAGCATGGCCGGAATATACCGATTCCAATCTTTGGGGCGGATTCACACAACTTCTTGAGCGTGTGCCTTAAAGTCCCTTTAAACCGCTCGACCAGTCCGTTTCATTGAGGGTGATACGGTGTAGTTGTGAGGTGTTTAATCGACATCAGTCGGTTCACAACCCCCATCAGGTGACTCACGAACTGTGTCCCTTGGTCGGTCAGGATCTCGTCGGGCACCCCGACCCTCGACCAAATTCCAAGCAGCGCCTCTGCGTCCGTTTCTGAATCGATATTACGCAACGCGACAGTCTCCGGATAGCGTAATCGACGACATTTAAAATATACCGATTTCCTTGCGACGACGCGGGTTTTATCGGTCCAGTCAGATCCATCTCAACGCGTCGAAACGGTTCGTCGATAATGGGTGTACTCCCCAAGGGGACGGGTCGATGATCCGTTTTCGGCGCCATTCTCTGACACTTGTCGCAGGACAGACAGAACCGCTTAACGTCTCCCTGGACCCCTGGCCAGTAGAATTCTTTGACAAGACGGTCACGCGTCTTGGCAATTCCCATGTGTCCTCCAATGAGACTCTCATGAGTTAGTTTCAACACTTCAACTCGCTTCTCCTTGGGCACGACCACTTGCTTGAAGAGTTCGTTCTCCTTCCTGGCGTGGCGATACAAGATTCCCTTCTTGTATACGAACTTCACCGCGCCATTCGGAGTTTCTTTCTCCGTTCCCTCTGCAGCATGTTTATGCAACTGCGCTAGAGTGGCGTCTTCCTGCTGTAGCCTTCTCAACTCGGCCGGAAGTACGTTACTGACCGGTGTTGACGTAACTTGCAACAGCTTCGGTTTTGTCTGACGACTCTGGACCCTGGTTTCTACCGCACTCACCGGCTTCGGTGTACAGGTCTCGGGGTTCGGTTGCGGCAGCACGTAACGACATCCCAGTATGACGTCATGTGATAGCCCATCCACACACGCAGCCTCAATTTCCCCCTTCACGTATGGTGAATCAAGGGTAATGACAGCTACTGGCAACGGGTCACGCGAGCTGTTCGCGTATTGAACCTCGATTACCTCCCCTGTGTAGTCCTCAGGCTTCACGTATTTCTTGTCGACAAGGGCGGGAACGCTACACCCCGTGTCGTACAAGAGAGTGTCACCTTCTCCGTTGACAGTTGCAGACGCGAGGTTCGCTGGGGCACAGCTGGCCTCCGTCTCGCACTTCTTTCGAGCAACGGCAATCACCTGGGTCGGCCTGCCTTTGGGACAGTCCCTTGCAAAATGCCCACAGGCGCTTGCAGTTGTAACACAACGGCGGCCCTCGCCGTCCTGCAAGACCCGTAGTTGAGGCCTGTCCAGGTCTATGGGTGGCATCCTTATCTGTAGATCCACCTCCGACATTCCCGGCTCCCTGACGGTTACGGACAGTCGGTTCTCCCTCAACCACCCGGCGCGACTCAGTAGGTCGGGGTCGGTCAGTACCATCGGAACTCCCACTCTTCGAGTGCGCCTGCTCGTATATCTTCGCCATATCAGCGATCTCTTCGAGAGGCCTATTCTCTTTTTCCGCTAGGAAGACTGTCAACTCGCAACGGTAAGTACTTAGGACATGCTCCTTGAGTATGACCTCGCGTAACCCGTCGTACGATCGTTCGACTTCCGCCATCTACATCCACTTCTCAAATAACACTCGAACACGAATGTGGACTTGAGAGTGAGTTTCCGTTACCTTCTTTGTCGACTCCCGAAAAAGTTTACGGTACGTTTCGGCGGTTAACCGATAATGGCAAAGAAGGGCCTTCTTCAGTGCGTTATAGTCGTTGACCTCTTCTGCTCATAAGTTATGGTAAACTTCGCGAGCGGCACCCTGCAAAAAGGCTGAGACATTAATCGCCCATTGTTGCTCGGGATTTTATGAACGCACGCGAGTTTCTCAGATTGCACAAGGAAGTCGTCAATGGACTCTTCCTTGTCGTTGAAACGCGGCATACTTATCTGTACCATTCGTTGTGCGACAATCGGTCGCACGCTCACTCCAGAATTCGTACTGGAGTCGTCCCCATCGGCTGATCTCGCTCCTACCCTTATCTTTTCCATTTCGAGAGCATGGGCGAGCTTGGCCAGTTCCAACTCTTTCTGGGCCTCTCTGTCCGCTGCTATCCTGGCCTACTCCATCTGCGACTCTCTATCTTTTTTAGCTGATATCCTGGCCAATTCCAGCTCTATTTCAGCTGCTATCCTGGCCAACTCGAGCTCTCTTTCAGCTGCTTTTCTGGTTAACTCTAGCTCTCTTTCAGCAGATTTTTCGGCCTTCCATTCTTTAATTCTCTCCTCAATGAAGGTTGCCAGACGATCTCACTCGTAACCAAGATCGTCTATGCCCATGGCGCGATACTCTTTAACCATCTGCCTTTCCGTAGTCATTTTATGATTATACTAATACCATGTATCTACTCACTAAACAAATACTCACCTGTTGAAAAGGATTAACTTCGGTCGGGTAAGATATTTCGTTTGATATTTGCCTCACAATTACTGCAAGTAAATGTAATATACCACACATGCAAAATATCAAAATATAACAAGCACAATTTAAAATCATAAAATTAAAATAACAGGATAGAAAATCTCAAAACTTCCCCTACTACATCCTGATAAAAAATATTTTAAGTCTAATTCAAATCCCGGACCGAGCGCCCAATGTTACGGTATGGTTTTTTATTTAAACCCTAGAGGGTTATGGTTATATGAAAATGGGGTGGGGTGTTTCCAAATTAATTTAGGTATGGCACCCACCCTGGCTCGATTATGGTTCAGAAGTTAAGTAGGTGAATATGGTCCCAAGCCCCCAGTCAGCAACGCCAACAGTTAAATCCAAAAGTACTAAAGGGTGAAATTAAACAATTAAAAAAAAAGTACAAAAGGGGTGGAATTAAATAAAACAATTTAATTAACAATAAAATTTCAACATGCAAGCTTCCCAATCGCTCGACCCTTTTGTGCCTATTTCATCATCTGAATCAGTGTAACAATTTTCGCCCTGTCTTTGGTTCTACTTATCTGTCTCTCTAAATTTCTCCTGCACTCCTCCTTTACTCCTTCGACCTTCTTCTCCACTTCTACTCCTCCTTTGCTTCTTCCAATTTACTCTCCACCTCTACTTCCCTTTCCGTCGACTTCATCGTCGAACCGTCGACTCCAATCCGTCGACCCTGACTGTACCGACAGTCTTACTTCATTCTTCTCTCTCAGACTCTCAGGACTCTCCTTCTAACTGAAGTTATCCCATCCGGAATGCTTTCTTCAACTTTCTAATCCACTCCTACCGAAGTTGTTCCACCCGGAAAACACAATGAGGGTGTACTATTTTGCTGGGCACATAATTCACACTAATCCCAGATAACTTATCATCAGATAAGACTATCTAATTTCATGGGTCATGCATCAATTCCCACCGAAATACTCTTACATTCATGAATGGTAAGCCAAATGTAAAATCATAACATAAAAACACATCATAAAGCACGATATCAATTACTCGTATACAGGCAACGATAGTTGATTCACATCAATACATAATAACCAACACATCTTATTTTGCATCACAAATTATAAAAATATATAAATATGTAACTATCTATGCTCTGAACAAATTCAAACATACATTCATAATCTTGCTTACATAAATCATTTCCTTACTCCAATACAATCTCAAATAAGTACACAAATGAAACTCTACAAGTAATTCTTCATTCAAACAATACTATTAATAATTGCATAAACATATTATTTGTACTTACAGTTACAGCGTTTGCAATGTGTGAGTCAAAAATCAAAGGAATATCTACTTTATTGAAGCTTTCTTTGTTCCAATCTTTTCCCTTCGATTCCCGCCAAATTTACGAGGGCGTATCTCGGAGTAGCCTTTAATCCTGCAATCACCTTGTAATCTGCCTCAGTCTACTAAAATAATTCTGGTCTGGAGTTAGTTTAATATCCCCGAAACTTTGAGGTATGCCCACCCACTAGCTTACTTCTGATTGGGTGCTGTGGACAAACCATTCCCAAGTTGTAAATCAGGAACTGTCAATATAAGTTCCCTATCATTTTATTACAAATGCCTCTTTTTATGTCCTACTACAGGATTAGCACCCCAGGTGTAATTTAGGATATCCTGTTCTGCACAACTAACTTTTGGCGGCTACGTTTCGCTGGCCTCCTGCTCGCGGTATTTATCCACAGATCAAACACCGCATTAGTGTCAGTTGAATAAACATCCGATCACCTAGGTAAATCGTGATATATATATATATATATATATATATATATATATATATATATATATATATATATATCTAAATATATATATATATATATATGTATATATATATATAAATCTGTATATATATATATATCTATATATATATTTATATATATATATATATATATATATATATATTTATATATATATATATATATATATATATGTATGTATATATATATGTATATATATATATATATATATATATATATATATATATATTTATATATATATATATATATATATATATATATATATATATATATATATATATATATATAATTCTCCTCCACTGTCAGTAGTAGAGGGAAATGAGGTTTTCAGCCCAAACCTCATTTTTTTGCCTTCTACTACCCCCAACCCCTTTTTTTCCCAATATTATTAGTAAGGTTTCTAACTCACCCACCCACCCTTACAGTGTCAATGAATCCAGGTAGTGAGTTATGTACATGATTGGTATTCAGATAAACTTCCTTATACTATCCAGGTAAGTTAACAAAAGATACTTTACAAAACAACAATTGCCACAGTTAATATTAGTTAATATGGGCAAGGCGGAAGTTAAATTGTGCATTAGAACGTGGCAATTTCAATTAACAATTTGGAAATTAAACTGCGCATAAGGGAAGGTAAGTTGTATTATTTTATATCTCTTTACCAATGATTAATTTTTCAACTGTTGATATTAAAAAATACTTCATTATCACAATTATAGATACTAAATTTTACTTTACCGCTCACACAGCGACGGGACTGAAACAAATATTTTATTTCTGGTTTGTTTAGAGGAAATTTTGTGTCGCTAAAATACTCCTTTGACTGATCTGGATCAATTGTGAGTTTAGTATATTTTTGTTGACTAATGGGGCTGTGAAAGTTTTTAAATTCCTCTAGCAACTTTTGATACAATTGTTCGATATAATTGAAATACAAAATATTATCAGATCTGATGAGCGAAAGTTTTAACTTGTCACGTGTTTCATTAAAACATATACCTGATGTTTCATTATTAAATTCAACTGTCAATTGTTTACCATCCATCGTTAGATATTTGATGTTACTACTGTAGCTATTTGTCATTATCAAATTTTCAAACATTATTTTATCAGTTTAGATACAATTTTAGTCACAATGACAATACCCAAGGGCAAATGTATCTACCCCATTTTCGCAAAAAAAGTTTGTCATCAAAATTACACAATCCACGTTTGATAATGACATCGGTTTCAAGCTTGTGATGATTAGTCCGAATTGCCATAGCTCTCATAAAACTAACACCGCCATCAAGCGCATACTTGTAGTCATCAAATTTCATAAACTTTTTAACAAAATTACGAGGCAGACCTTTGGCTTTTTTGTTATTTTATTATTATCTAATAATACGGCATACATTTGGCTGCGTAATCCGATAAAGTATTTGATAGCGCTCGAGTTCATTTCATCTTTCAACTTACTAATAACCTTTTTATTTGTGTCGTCATGAAATTTACTTTCACGTGGGTAATCAGAAAGATCAAACAGATGTCGATTATTGTACATGTCCTGATAGATGTCCTCACATTCGATTTTATATACGAGCGAATCGGTATCAGTAAACAATAATCTAATGGCCGGCCACTGAATTTTAGCAAAATTATAATGAAAATCATAATCAGCCACGTTGATAAATCTAAACCTGCAGCTCCAACATAGATCGGATTGTTTAATTTTAGATTTGTTTTTCTTCTTTGTATCGCAACAAAATTTTCATTAAATATTTTCACGCTCACAAAATCTTCGTCTGAGACAAGTTCGTTTCTGCGATTGACATTATTAACTAGTTCAATATTTACTCGTTTCCTAATATTATCCATCGTCTTACCAAAAACAGAATTGTTCATCAGTTTGAAGAAGTTTTTCTCAAACTCTGTTTTCGCTGCAGCCCTTCTTGAAGTGTTTGAGTTAATGTAACCTCTCATCCACGGCGACTGATTAAATTTTAGTACACGATGAACTTTTCTCAACACAAGACCAGCATCGACTGCTTGTTTTAAAACTTTGTAATGCAAAACATAATTTTTCTTATCGAGTAAATTTGGTACTAGTTTCTTGACAATAGAATGTTGTCTTGGTGATGCTAACGCTTGTTGTTCTTCTGATAATGATAACAAACTATAATCTATAACCATCGATTACGCGCAGAAAGAATAATCGTTGTGTAGCGAATTTGGATAATCAAGATCAACTTCAACGAAATAGGAAACATCGTCGTGTATCTTTATTTCTGTCTCCGATAGAAATCGATCAGCCGTGATCCAATGAAATCCATCAATAGGCATTGGTTCTATCATTGAACCACCATAAAGATTATTGGAATCTAGATAAACTAAATATTTCGAAGGGAGCTCAGGATTATACTGTTTCAAATATCTGTTGTTTGCTTCAGCATATTTTTTTGTTATCACACTAATACCGCCTCTGATACCTGTATCAATAAAATTGAACATATAGACGTCAGTCAGTAATTCTAACCTTGCCTTCCTAAACTTTAGCAGAGCATCCTATGACAGCCTAGGGGCAGAATAATACCAGCAAGGATCTAGTCCGTAATTATTATAACTCACTTCTCGAAAACTTTCAAAAACATATGCTAATAATAACACGTCAGTTTTCAAATACAAATCACGATAATCACCAAAAGTCTCCCAATCAAACTCTTTCCAGATATCTTCTGCATACTTGTACTCGTCATTGGTTATATTTTCGTTTTTAAGTTGTGAGTAAAATTTATCTTTGTCAGGTAAAGATGTTTCATCACATTTACTCCAGTCCTCGAGATATTCCTACGGAAAAACTCCTTTTTTAGTCAGTAGATTAAATTTATCTCCAAAGGAGTCTTTTAGATTATCAAATTTACTACAGCATTTCACTAGCTCATCTAACGATGCTGCCATAAACTGCAGGCTGTCAATAAAACGCAATTTACCTAGCGTAACTGACATATAGTTTTCAAAATTATTTGTAATGCATTTGATGACGTTATCGAGTTTTCGACGAGCTTTTATATCAGGATCACCAAAAGTTTCCAAGTTAATGTGACTATTATATCCTCGAAAATTGTGAAGAATAACCGGAATAAAATCTGGAGCGTGAAATTTTAAATTACACTGATCATGAGCCGCTCCACGGTACTGGTCATTTACTTTTTTTTTAATGGCAATGGTCATTTACTTTTTTGTCAGTCCTGACGTTGTCAGGGTCAAAAGCTTTTTCACAAATATAACAGATATCCGCTTGCTCATGATCATATTCTTGTTGTTGGTCATGTACTTTTTTGTCATCGTCAAAAGCTTTTTCACAAATATGACAAATTTATGCTTGCTCGTGAGCGGATTCTTGTTGAGGTGTTAATTGTAACATTGGCGTTACTTTTTTCAAACGATAAGTAATATTATCAGCTTCGTTAATCAACTGTTTGAGAAGCCAGACAGATGGATTTTTACCACGATAGTATAGGATTGGTTTAGATAATCTAGAATCAGTACAACAAACTACCTTGTACGCTACTCCACATGGAACATGATTTTGAACTTTTCTTGTACTCGATTGATTAGGATTATTTTCTACGCCAAGTACAGGTTGAAGTAAGCATTCGAAATCAGCGTATATGACGAAAGGAATTTTTAGTTTGCGATTATGATGGACAAACTGTAACGCACTATCTTTTTTAGATGGCATTGTTATTCTTTGTACATCATTACAGTACTGCAAATGATTTTGTAATGTTTCATTGTTTATACAGCCATGCAAGCAGCGGTAACAAAAGAACTTTTTATTCTTTTTTTATTGTACTGTATGCCAACTAGTCCGTTAAAGTTTTTAATCCAAACGTAATGATTTTTATAAAATAGTAAATTTATAGTCGATTGTGAAGCTTTTTCTGATATATATCTCGGATATACATCCTCTTTTTCATCTAATCCGAAAACGTTAATTGTAATATTATTTGGCTTTTCAAATTTTGGTATTTGATTTTCTGCCACTGGAAAGTTAATATATTTAAAATTTAATATTGAAACGTGACTGATATACTTCTCAACACGATAAGCGTGTTGTTCTGCTGGAAATAGTGCGGAAAGAACAGCCCATTTAAAACATTTGTTTTCTACGTTTTTGATGTTTATACAACATCTTTTACTTTTTATTTTTGATGGCAGGTCGATGTATGAACTACCTCGTAATGCGTTATATTTCATCGTGTGAAACAATATTTCTTTAATCATTTCAAACTTCCAACCTGAACTTAATTCAATGAATTCCTATATTTTTTCCAAATTTCTTGGTGTATTTCATCAGATAGTGATAACAGATCAGTCCCAAGCAAAACACGTCTTGATTTTGCGTTCATATAAGGATCTATAAATTTCTTTTCAGTTGATTCTTCCGTTATAACTAGCTTTGAAAATATAACATGATATTGCACTAATAATCTGATACTTTTATGTTTTTCGAGCTCACGTTTTACAGTTGTCTGTAGTAGGTAGTAAAGATTAGTTGCAGTAAAATTTACTAAAACATTTTGATTATCAAATTTATAACTATTCTCAAAACCTGCAAAAGCAGTCGCTATTTTATCAGGTTCTCCCATAAAGCTTCTCTTGGCTATATCACGCAATTTGAACATTATTATACTATAATGTAAAATCTAATTGATAATTTATCTCACACTGCGCATGCGCTGAACAACAATTAGAGATAAAAAATATCACCAATAATATAATGACAGCAAATCTGACAAGCGCACTTGAGCAAGAAGCATATCATGTTCACCCAAAATATAACTTATACGCTGGAAATACATTAGGTTCGGTTATTAATATTAAAACTGGAATATCTGTTGGCAAATTAACGTCAGCGGGTTATCAGTTTAGTGTAAAAGGAGATAATACTGAGAGGATTACAATGCTTGGAAAAGATTTTATTTACACGTTGTTCTGCGATGAAGCATTCCAGAGGGATGGCGTGTATATCACGTGAACGGCAAAGTCACTGATGATAACGTTGAAAACTTATCCTTAGAAGATGAGTTTAAGCGGCCTATGCTCTTTGATTTATACGAGGCTAACGATCGCGGTATTATTAGAAACAGTAAAACTATAAAAGTTATTGGTTCTATAGGTAATATGGGATATCCTCAAGTAGAAGTTAGAGGAACACTAGGAGATTTTGTTAATTATAAATCGCATAGGTTTGTTTATGAGGTGTTTATCAGATGTATACCCAAAGGTTTGGTTATTGACCATATTAATAACGTAAAGACTGACAATCGATTGGAAAATTTAGAGTTAGTAACGCAACAGGAATATGTGAGAAAAGGAAAAAATAGTAATGGTATTAATTTTAGATGCCCAATAAAACCTGTTGTTTCAACAAACCTTGAAACGAATGAGGAGATCAAATTTAAATCGATTACAGCTGCGGCAAAGCATTATATGATAAAGTCTATGTCAGTAAAATTTGTAGCTGATGGAGCAATAAGATCAACTTTTTCAAGAAATTACAATGCCAGGATTGTTTTTAGATATGATGATCAATAATATTTTGTCATTCAGTTTTAGTCAAACGATGATGAGCAAATGCTATGATATCATCGCAATCAAATTTTATCGTCGTTACTGCACTTTCATTAATTTTATTTTTTCTGCTTCTGTTAGCAATATTTTATGACAATCACCTTGCATTACAATAACATCAACAGAATATACACTATTACCCAACAAACATTGTCTTACCGCTTCAGATAGTTCGTTGTTATTTAAAATATTAACTTTTTGGTGATATTTTATCTCATCAGTCATCTTATAACAATAATTTAGATAAAAATATATTATATTAATGGACTTGATGAAACTAATCGCTGAATTATACGAAGAAGATACTAGTGATAAGGTCACCAGCGATAAGGTCGCTAGCGATAAGGTCGCCAGTGATGAGGTCACACATAGTATTACATTTTCATAAAGATTTCATAGACAAATCTGTTGGTTATAGTGAAGATGATATTTTGTATAACAATGAATCTGTTGAAGATGGTGAAATAGTTACTGTTGTTGATAGATCTAATTACAGCAGACCAACAACTAAAGGATATAATGCCAAGTATCACATTGCAAAAACAATAATGAAATTTAATTTTACTGTTGCCAAACAGCAAATGTTTTGGCAGCTAATCAAACCTTTCTTAAACATCAGAATTCCAGGCCGACAGAAAAATATCAAATTCGATTTCATATTTGTCAAGAGTTTTAACTTAATGACGATCTCTGACGATCGCAGACAATATCTAATATCGCCTTTGTAAACCAGTAAAAGGTATATCTGTCAAACAAAAGTATGAGGAAATTTAAAATAGCATTATATCATAATTTGTTTGGATGGGATCCAACTGCTAAATTTATCGCTATACCCACGCCATTTGACTAAACATTTATTTCCTTTTTTCCTAATCACCTTTTCAATAACAAAAACATCCTGCTCAGTTTTCTGTAATTCTTGTTCGTAAAAACTACCTACGATAGGTTCCCCTGCCAGATCTTTTAAAGCGTACGTTACAGGTATTGTGAAAAGTACCTTATCAACTACAAATACTTCGTCGCTCCAGTTGGGAGTAAATCCATTTGCAAATATCTTTTTTACCAAAGAAATTCTAACTATATCTCCAACCTTAAATTTATGTCTGCGGTACATATTCTCATTTGCTAATATCGGATTTTTAATAGCATTATTAGGTGACATTTTGATGGTTCGATGTTTTGTGTTATTATATTCGCCTACGATTTGAAAAAGGTCATCGATGTACCTGTTGGTGTTTTTAGCTGTCATATGTTTGTGTAATTTTTTGTTCAGCGTGCGATTAAATATCTCGACAACAACGCTTTTACCCTCGTTTCCTGTAACATATTTTTTTATATTATTTTGTTCTAGAAACTGTTCAAATTTTTTGTTAAAAATCTCAGATCTGTGATCAGTCCAGAGTTTATTCGGTTTCTTTATGTACTCGTTATTATTTGTTTTAGCGCATCAGTCATTGAAGTCCCTTTCTTATCCGAAACAGGTACACTGAAAGCGTATTTGCCAAAAACGTCTATAACATTAAACAAATACCTTTTTGGGGCACCATCAGCGCCAACGTTAAGCTGAGCTAGATTGGATACATTCACCAAATCTATTGCCCAGATATCATCTATACCATTAGCGACAACTTTTCGTCGTGGGAACTTTTTTTCAGGTCTGTGTTGTTCGACTGCAAGATCATCATATACTTTTCCGAGTGCAAGTTTATATTTTGCTCCAATTATTCCATGAACAAATCTTCTATCAAAACGTTCACGTAGATTTGTTGGCTCCATATCACGTAATTCGTCTAACATTACATTATCACAATTTGATTTTGAGTTTTCATGATCACGACAACAGATATCATGACGCATTGCTATTGCATCCACTTGATTGTACGGCTCTTGTCCTGGTAATGTATTTTCTTTTTCATCTAGTTGTTGATCTAGCGGATTATAAGTCCCTCTATACAGATGACCTGGCAATGTCCAACCGCCTTTTGGTTTTAACAATTTTCCAATACTTTTATGTAAATCTATACCTGACCATATTATTTCTCTGTTGTTACAACACTTAACAGTATGCGACAATTTTATACTATAGCGCCTCTCTTTAAAAATTCCGTTGATTCAGCTATACCGCGTCCAGTATCTTTAAACCACATCATGTTGCTTGCAGTTGATCTCGAGTAATCGTCGGAAAACAAAATAATATTTAAAACTGTACTTGCAACTTGTAGATGACTTGAAATATCTTCTATAGTTTGATTGGCTAGTTGATATCCAGCACTTTTAAATAAACTCCAGCCGTTATTTATAAGAGCTATTCCTGCTCCAACTGCAATTACAGCAGGTGGATTGGCTACTGTCAAAATCTGACCACGAACTTCTAACATAGCCTTATGTGGCAGTAGAAATACATCTTCGTCTCTGGTGATAAAGGTTCTGATACAAGCTTTATTTGGTTCGTTAGAATTCTCATCAAGATACTCAACATACTCGAATTCTGTCACATCGTTGTCGATGTCATATGTTTCTGTTAACTCGAAATAATTTTTAACAGACATTTTATTTTATTAGAGTATATAAAATTTTATTGCGGCACTGTTATTTTAGATATCAATTTTTGTATGATCTGCTCGCCCTTTGGTGATAATAATTTTTTTGTTGTTGTTATCACAGCTTGCGGTGTTTCTTGTGTTGGAGCGATTTCTGAGATAGCTTGTTTTATTTCAGATACAGTTGGTGGATCACCTTTTATTTTATCAGCTATTTTTGTCCCACCGCAGTCCCAGCGGCAGATGCAGCTCCAGCTGCAAACGCTTTGCCAGCATCAATAGCAATTGGTGGAACTTTACGCGCGTTTATGCGGAATATTTTCAATAACTTTAGTAAAAATATTTCCAAAAGATCCTCCTATTATTTTTCTTCGATAAACTTTTTTCTTTGTTGCATTATATTTGATGTGGCATAATTTTTACTTTTGCTAGCGTAGATGTAAATAATAAGTTACAACTTCATTATTAACATGTAACTGTTCTCCAGATTGATCTGTCAACTGCATTATTGTACTTGATATTTGATCTTCAACGTTTAAAGGATAATAGATAATATGTCGAGGAGTTATTTGCATGAGAGAACCTGGCGAAACTTCTGGTGAAAAACTATAAATTGTTTGACCTTTGCTACCTTTTGATGTATAAGAGCCAGAAGCAATAGAGCAATTTACTAGTAGCGTATTTACTTCTGTTATATTTACTGGCAGTTCACTGACATATGTAATAGGCTGGTCATGTGCATTGTAACTTTTTTTTAGTAAATCCTAACAGTTGTGCAATACTTCTTTCTCTTTGTTCAAGATCAATTAACATATTTTTCAAAGATATCCTAGCTCGTAATGTGTTATAATTAGCAGCTAATTCAAAATCATCATCCACAACGCCAGCTTTTGTTATGAGCTCTTTGATTTTCCTGTTTAGATCAGTAATGTTATAAGCTCCTTGTGGAATTTTTATTTTTTTTTGTTGTAGATATTGAAGAAATTGTAAACGTAATAAACTGCATTTCATCATTAACATCAGTTTTCACGTTAGGCATAGCATTCCAGCAAGTACAAGAAATTAATCCAATTTCATATTGTTTTGCAGGATCCAGTTGGATAGGTGGAATATAATTTACTGAAAAATTTGCGCTACCTATCGCAGACTCACTAGAGTTTAGTAATAATGTTGTTTGCATTCCTTTTATATTATATCATTTTACAAAATTAAGTCGTCGCAATTAAGTCGCTGTGCAAAGTTTCATATTCGTCAGATGTTAATAATTCACTCGATCTTAGATGATCAAGTATGACAATGATTTCATTATCAAGTTCAACACTATCACTCCCAGCTTCATTTGATGATATTAATAACATTAATCTACCTATCACTTCAGTAGATGAAGTAAATATTTTACAACAGTTCCTGTTCTTATTTCTCTACTTTTCTCTACACGAGTTTTATCAAGTGTATCAAATTTCCTTTTAAAACTCAACCCTTTACCAAAAGGTTTTGCTTTACTATTTTCTGCTGTTTTTTAAACATGAAAGCAATAACACCATATCTCATCCTATCATAAAGTAGATGCATATTCTCAATCTCTGTAACCGTGTTTATTTCATCTTTAGCAGCATCTCCGTCTTTAAATATTACATCTAATCTATCGATTAATGTTTGATATTCTGCATCAGTCCACCTGCTTATATTATTAATATCTATTATATTTTCTTTCTTTAAAAAATAATCATCTTCTCTATCTTTATCTCATCATTTGCTCTTTTTTATAAAATGAAGTCTTTGATCTCCAACCTCCATATACTTTACAGTAACATCACCAACTCTTTGTTGCTCCTCTTTGATATCTTTTATGTCTGCTGATAACTTTTTTATAATATTTGTTATTCTTTGCGTTGTTAACTCTGCTAATCTTCGCTCAAGTTTCAGCGGATTGTTTATCAATCGATCTGTTTCAGCTTGTCTAGCCGCAGGATCAGCTATATTCGCTGTAAGTGCCTCAATTAGTTTTCTTTTTTCTTCTTCAGATCTAGTAACAATTTTGCAGCAGCTGCTTCCTGTTGTTCTTTAACAATTCCAACCGAGCCTTTTTCCTGCAGTTGTTTAAGTTCTTCTTCTGACAGTGGTTTAGTTTCAGATTGTTTACCTAATAGTGCTTCAGAAACTGGCTAGAAAATTGTAGCGTTTGTTTCTGTAGCGGTTACTTACCCACGTCGTGCTTGTTTTACTTTTTGCTTAAGTAATGCCTGAGATTGAGCAAGTTTTTTTTAGATCTTCTATATGTTGTCTGTATCTTGCTCGTTTGTCCATTATTATTATTATTATAAATTTTATAAAATTGAAACCCCTTACTGTAAGTAAATATCAATACAACAGCGAAACATTTTAATTGGATCATGCGTAAGTTTATCAAATAAAAAAAATTGAATTTTTATCTTTTGTAGCATTACGGTAAAGTTCAATAAACTTATCCTTTGTCACGTCTCCGCATTGCTGGCTTGCAATATTTCTAACGTCAATATTGTCCAGTCCTGGAAATAATATAAAACAACCCGTATGTCGCCTAATAAATCTGTCAACATTATCAAATCCTTGAGCGAGATAAACAGAATTAAACTGTTGGTTACGTGACAGTGAGAAATATGATCTTATTTTATTCATCTCCATGTTATTTAGCGGAATATCGTCAAAAATTACTATCTTGTGTTCATCTGCATCAAGTTGATTAACTGGAATAAGATCTTCTGGCTGCCTAATTATAAAAACATCTTCTCCAGCCCTAAGTTCATCACGAAGCTTGTCATTATACTGGCTTAATAACTTATACTTATCTTGCTGTGGATTGATTGTGAAAATATAAACTCTATCGTAGTTAAAATTATCACCAAGAAGCAAATTCATAAGCAAATTTGTTTTTCCCGATCCAGTTCGCCCAACAATAAGACAATGACAATCAGGAAGTTCATTGTTATGTTTATGCTTCACCAGTCTCTCTGTATCAAAGTTTAATATCGACGATTTTGCCATTTTGTATAATATTACACTAGTGTTGATAATTTTATCTAGGACAGTAAATAATGAGCTACTTTACAAAATTTGGAACACTATCAGGAGATTTATCCACGGAAGGTTACCAAGGTGACTTAACCAAATATGCAACTCTTAAAAATCGTACCAGTGTAGATCCAGATGAAGTCGTCATTATCCAGGACAAAAAAACTGCCAGATGTACTTGTGCGAATTCCTAATGCGGTTACTGGTAATATTGTGACTTTTTTAACAATCGATGTAAGATACGAGATTTTGCTAGGTCAGTGGATGATTTTGTTAAAAAAAGCTGGTGATTTATTTAGTGGGAATATTGTTATGAACTAGAATAAGATTACAGATCTTGGAAACCCAACTTTAGATGGAGACGCTGTAAACAAAAAATACGTCGATAATCCTGACGTTCCAATCAATAATGAAATAACAAAGCTCAAAATTAAATTTGCCGATCACGTGAGCACGTTTAAAGATTTTCGTAAAAACATAAACGCACTTAAAAATGAATTTTTTGGAAATCCATCAAATGATAACATTACACTCGCTAATATTAACACATAACTCAATGATATTAACACAAAACTCAATTATATTATTAGTGGAATTCCTAATATTGTTGAGAAAACGAGTATGATTAACATTCCTCACAAAGAGATTAAAGATATTGTGTATACTGTTGATACTGGTTATACTGGGTGGACACCAAAAAATAAATCTATCAAATATATTGCAGAAGTTACCGGTGTGTATAGATTTTTAGTACTTAGCAGTGCAAAGTTTAGAATATCTACCAAATGTCTATTTCGTCATCCAAATGATGACTCATCTGGATTATTATCTGTAATAATAAACAAAAATTCTGAAGAAGAATTTGTACTTGAACCAGTTGATAAAACTTTAAAATTAGTCATTTTTCTCTGGTGTTTGGAATTTATAGCCGAACAACCAGCTCTTTTTATGGATTAACCAAGCCTAGGGATTATGTAAACAAATATTATAATGAAAAGAAGTATAGTTGATTTCAATCATATTTCAAATGATATTCCAGTACAGGATGTGAACGCATTATTACAATACTACAAATATTATCATAAAAAATATAAAATATATGGTATAATTTCAAGTGGGATATCATTAAATCCGTTTTTGTTGATCATATTCGGTATTGGTGTCTCTCTTACAACAGCGTGTAAAAAAGTAGAACCATGACTTTAATAAAAAAAGCATAGCTGCTTAACATCGGTTATAACTTACAAGAAACTACTTGATCAGATCCGGTCTTACCTACGATGAGTCAAATATAATATGGACGATTTTATACGTGAATTTCGTATTATTGACAGTATGTTAACAGACATTCTACCATGAGTGTTAGCAAGTATGAAAAAAATTATCAAAAAAAATATGAGTAACATATAATTTTATCTAAACTTAAGATATAATATCACTTACCTTACTCTAATGCGTAGTTTAATTTCCACCTTGTTAACTGAAATTGCCACGTTCTAATGCACAGTCTAATTTCCGCATTGCCCATATTAACTAATATTAACTGTTGCAATTGTTGTTTTGTAAAATACATTTTGTTAACTTACCTGGATAGTATAAGGAAGTTTATCTGAATACCGATCATGTACATAACTCTCTACCTGGATTCATTAACACTGTAAGGGTGGGTGGGTATGTGGGTGAGTTAGAAACCTTACTAATAATTTTGGGAAAAAAGGGTGGGGTAGTAGTAGGGGAAAATGAGATTTGGCTGAAAATTTCATTTCCCTCTACTACTCTGACCACACTTTCAGTGATATAACACTTATTGCAATTGCTAACAACCACAGATGGAGTTCGGAAACCAGGAAAAGGAATCTTACTGGATTCCCAGCCTTATAACATTGAAAGCAAGCTGTCTAAACCAAAAAGATTAGAAAAAGAAAACTATGCACTAGTATAATTAGTTTTGTAGCCGAAACATGATCTTTCCAATTTTTTTTCTAAATTTTAGTATCCTTTAATTATTACTATAAGAAAAAAAAATATTTGTTAAAGAAACAAATATCTGGGATACAATCTGCCTTACATATATTTTACACAAAGTAACTTGTAGACTTTTAGGGAATTATAAACAGTACTTAGTTATCGCAACACGTCTACAATTTATAATGTATCTATATGTTTAACACATTTGGAGACAGCAATGTAGAGTTTTACAAACACAACGTTTTTGTGTTTATTTGTTTCTTTTGTATTTGCCTTAGAAAAAGACTCATTAACAGTCAAAAGCGCTCAGGTTAGTTAGTTACTATAGTCCGAAAATACATCCATTTGGTTTGTAACACACACCGCTACCGATTCAAATAACGGAAACATTTAATTTGATTAAAAGTGCACGGAATTTAGTCAATTCATTCATTCATTCATTCATTCATTCATTCATTCATTCATTCATTCATTCATTCATTTATATTCTTTAACCTGAATGTGAGAAGAATTCCCATAGCACCGTCACCGTCTGCGCTTTTCATGCTTAACGGAAGTTTTCAATGTAATAGACAGACATGCTTGAGAACCATTTCCAGTTTCTGAACCAGTCCATTTTCAGAAAAGGGGCGCATGCGCGACTAAATATGTACATACATATGTCGTCTGCTTCCGATATTTACAGTGTCGAATCAAGCGAAGGAAAAGATTGCCAAATAAATTTGCCTTTCACATGGATTTAACAAGCGGTTTCATTATTATGTTCACGGGTGCAAAGGAATATAATACCAAAGTCAACGTTATTGCAATTTACGGAATTATTCCGCAGTTACCGAATAGGATCAATTAAGTCATTATGTTGTCGGATGGAAATAAACTACCCCGTAGTGTACGGAATATGGCGCCGTGTTAGATTGAAAAGTCCGTTAAGCATGAAAGGTGCAAGGGGATGCAAGTATTAGTGCCATTCCGGTGACAGTCAGGTTAGAAATTATAAATCAATGATTCAATTGACTTAGTTCTGTGAACTTTTTATCACATTAAACATTTTAGTTATTGAAATCAGTACGGTTGTAGAAACCAACGGGGATGTACTGTAGGACTATAGTTTCGCACTCTTCGTTGTCAGTTTATTGCATATATATATATATATATATATATATATATATATATATATATATATATATATATATATATATATATATATATATATATAATACTAATGTTGCTTTTATGTCATCTCTTACATCGAAATATGTGTGTATGGTCCATTATATCATGAACTGCTAATACTTATTTAAATTTGAGCTAAGCTTTCTTTGGAACATGTCCATCTCATTGCCAGTAGATTAATAACATGGTGCTCTTAAATCGAAACTATACAACTTAATATACCAGGAAAGGAACAAATTGTGTATGCCATACCATTTTCTGCGCTGTACGTTCCTTAGTGTAATATTAGGAATATTGATCGTGTAACACTCAACTAGTGCACCTATTACTGACATGTGTATGTATATAGTGTACAAGGGAAGGGAAGCAACTCTTACATAATACACCATTTCGCTGATAGATCATGTATCGTCAGGTTTTATAGTTCATTAGATGACAATACCGTAATGCTCGCATTATAGGGAAGTTGTGCTGAACTGTGATGGGGCAATTTTTTTCGGAAAAAAATATTTCATAATTTCCTTCCTCTGTTAAACGCAATGTCCAATCAATTTAAAGTGATTTGAAAATGAAAGAAGGTAACGAAATTCTGAACGATCAACCTCTACTTGACAAAACACGAGATTCAAAAACCTCTACTTGTTAGCGGAAAACTCCGAACTATTGTTGAAAACCAAATATGTGTAAGTAGTGTCAGAAAATGATTGTTCACTATACGATTTCTTTATATTATGAGAAGACATATACAATAAATATAATAATTATTGCCAGTTATACAATCGCTCCAACAATCGAAACTTCAAATTTAGTGTATTATAGTCATATAGTCGTAATACACCAACTACAGCGTCATTAGACAGGAGAAATCACTTGCAATTACATTTTGAAAAGGAGCATTCTCTACATCACAAGAAACAACACGACATAAACAGGTGGTAATCAATTAATGTCTCTTCATCTGTAAATATAAGCCATGGAAAATGAAACTAAAATGCATAAAGACATTAAAATGCCTAGCACTCACAAACATGCCTTTGTAATCAACATTAGCAATGTATGTGTTCTCCAATGTTGTCTTATTAATACTATATTTGTATATATATATATATATATATATATATATATATATATATATATATATATATATATATATATATATATATATATATATATATATATATATACGCAGCATGATTTCTCTCAAGCATTTAAATTTATGTATACACCTTTAGATAATGAAGTCTTTATTAACATTTTTATTTTGTTTCTGTGCAATATTTTTCAACTTGTTTTCAAAGCTCTATTTCACTTTTTTCGACTTGTGCATTGTTCACCCTTCCGTAGTCATAGCATTTAAAATTTTGCTTTGTTTACGACTATCCCGTAAAAAGAAAGAAGCAAATAAAACATATAACAAATTTGAACGTTCCATGATATTTATATCAAAAATCGTATTCTAGCAATAATCTAAATATCTCGTTTCAGTAAGTGATGCCTTGCTATAAATGTAACTATTTGTTTTCGTCTCTTAAATTTTGCCTTTTCATTTATGCTGGATATGTTACATACTCTATCCCAACATGTGCATAATTTGTATTTTAGAAGAGTTGTGTTATGTGTGTGCTTATTCATGTATTTCAATTATGTCACTTGAAACAGATCCTTATTCATGTCTATTAAATTTATATTTCCAAGACGTAGTTTTTCCAAATTTTATTTTAATTTTTCACACTCTTTGGAATCTTTCGGCAACTACGAATTACCTGGTCGTGTTGACAATGTGCTATATATATATATATATATATATATATATATATATATATATATATATATATATATATATATATATATATATATATATATATATATATATATATATATATAGTGTGTGAGTGTATGTGTGAGCTTCAATTCGCACAGGAACTTGGAAGTAGGTCCAAAATGTGACTAACCTAATTAGTTTCGGACAAAGGTAGGACTCCTGAAACCTTTTAGTTTGGTCAGACTCCGGATGTTGATATACTTCCAGGATAAGCTTAATTTGTATCAGTCACTTGTAGAATTGCATTAAAATAGACATTTATTTTACGTTAATAAACCTTTTTTAAATGTATCCTTTTTTGGCATAGGATAATTATAGTTCATTCGAAAGTAATATTTCTACCTAAAGTAAAAAAAAAAGAAGAGAGCAATATAAATGAATGACATAATAACTTAGTTCTTACCCTACGCATATTACTGAATGATATATCCCGAAATACAAATACATTTGTTTATAAGATTCAAATAAAACTTAAA
This sequence comes from Potamilus streckersoni, assembly GCA_016746295.1. Lineage (NCBI taxonomy): Eukaryota > Metazoa > Mollusca > Bivalvia > Unionida > Unionidae > Potamilus > Potamilus streckersoni. The sequence goes on from JAEAOA010000681.1 coordinate 311,951, forward strand.
GTAGGAAAAACTAATTAGCATCAATGCTGCCATGAGTCGTTTAAATGCATACAAGATAAAAGTGGTTTGAGCTATTGTTAACAATACATTTCCAACTTTGTGCCTGTTCTTGAATTTCGTAATCATATATTATTGATGCGCTTAACTACACACTTAGTGTCTTTTATTCACTTACCTAAAAAATGTGTTTAAAAGCAAAACATGTTGGATTCTTTTTAGTGACATATTTCCATAGCATATTCATTCTGTAATATACAATCCATATTTAAATCTTGTGACGAGAAAATAAATATATGTTATCTTACGATCTATGTGGATATTGTATAAAAGTTTTTTCTTCTCTCTTTACATAATATCATTATGGAAATATTAATTATATATAATGCCAGTGTATATTAATTTACATAAACATATTCTATTCTTCAGCATCGTCATCTACTTCGATTGACTCCCGGAGATGATCATCTTTATTGTCATTATAGTCGTTGCAGGTAAAACTAAGAACTAATATGTAGCATTTAATCACAATTTAATCCATGGTAGATCTTCGCTGGTCATTTGCAAACCAAAAGGTACTTTTGACATCTATTTATACAACTCGTTAAGTAAAATAATCGCCACTATAACACATGCTAATATTTTTTGGTAATCTGAATAATTTTCATACATGAAATGTTGTAGAAATACATCATTATTAACAGTCATATTTCGTTTCAACTCATTGTGTTTAAATAATACCAAGTGTATCACAAAGTTACCGAGTTACTTTCCAATTTACTCTCACTCTCATTCACTAAAACATTTATTGACATCACCCTCTTGACACAGACAATAACAAACCTGGTATTTGATGAAATTTAATTTTACTTTAAATATAATTCCTCTTTAATACAGAAGTCGAGGATACACAGACACACACACACACACACATACACACATATATATATATATATATATATATATATATATATATATATATATATATATATATATATATATATATATATATATATATATATATATATATATATATATATATACATACATATAGCGAGAGAGAGAGAACGTAAAAATGTACTAAAAGAGAGACAGAGACGATAACGTAGAAAAACAAACAGAAATATGTAACGACAAATGAGACCAAAACTTTGCGGAAACGCGACTGAATGATATCTATGTCTTGCACAACAAAAGTACGCATGATCAAATTTCAAATATACCAGTAACAATTACAAATATTGTCAATGTGCTTGAATAAGATTTCAACTTGGATGCACTTTTTAATCCGCATTTAGATCACTTTATATAAATATGAACTGTTAAGAATAAAGATCAACATCAATGATTTTGGATAAATTAGCACAGATTCACTTCATGTGCTAGTGGTATGCAACGCGGACAAATCTGTCCATTTCAACATCACTTTATACAAAAATATTTGAAACTTTTGCCAGGCCAAAATTATCCGATTCCAAAAGAACCTGAAAATATTGCCATTACCAATAAGTCAAGCTTCATTTTAAAAAACCTAAATCACCATACTACATTTACCAGTAACAATGCCGAAAATTCTAACTGCAGGTACAACATTCTCTCTCTCTCTCTCTCTCTCTCTCTCTCTCTCTCTCTCTCTCTCTCTCTCTCTCTCTCTCTCTCTCTCTCTCTCTCTCGTTATACCCACATTTTCAAAATGTATTTTAGGACATTTCTTAAAGTTAATAAATTCTGTTCCTATGACGAATTAATTTATGTTCCATACTTTCCACGATGTTCTAATAAACATTCTTAATCCTACAAATATATCAACGAGATAATCTTATTAGAATAATATAAATTCGAAATTCGACCAATATTTTGTTTCATTTGAGCATTTTCCAAACACATACATTGCTAAGGTGTAAACATTATTGGCAGGAAATAATCCAGTTATTTTTGCTAAGATTTATACATAATATCCAGACTATTTTAAAGCCATTTCATGACAAATCTATTTTTATAAGAATAGATTTTGCAAGCGAAAAAATGATTTCTCCCAATGCATTAAAAACGTTGATACTGAACGCATACCAAGATGACATACTTACTGGAAGGGGAAAAATCATTCAAAATTTTATTTCATATATATTTTCAGCATCTACGCTGAACACAACAACAGCATCAAACGGTTATTATACATTTCTTTACTTCTTTGCCTTTCAATTAAATCGACTTCTCTCTCTCTCTCTCTCTCTCTCTCTCTCCCTCTCCCTCTCTCTCTCTCTCTCTCTCTCTCTCTCTCTCTCTCTCTCTCTCTCTCTCTCTCTCTCTCTCTCTCTCTCTCTCTTTTCGATTCTGTCTCCAGGTAGAAACTGAACCTATTTAGGGATATCTTCCCATACATATACTTGCACAACAAACATACACAAAGTGTAATATTTAATATAATAGTTTCATGCTGGCAATATTGTCCAAGATTTAGAGAACATATTCACCTTCTAATCAACTTTTCGTTTATGTTTAGGGATCTTCTTCCATATATATGTCTAAATGTTTTTAAACCATAATTACCACATTGCACATGAAGCAAAAAAAAAACGTTCATAAATATCATCTTGCAAACTCTTAATCGGCATGTACTTTATAGTTAGATGACTCTTGTATGAATATCATAATCATCAGTTACACTATAATTTGAAAATAGAACCCAGCTCAAAGACTTCTTAGCCTATACACATTGTCATTATCAAACAAATCAAACTTTGTTCTAATGAATCTAATTCTTATATTATTTTATTCCAGTATCTACGCCGACAACAGAAATAACCGGTGAGATTTTTCCCTCTTTAATTTTGTCCCTCTTTTGTAATTTTCTGCATCCTAATTTAACTTACCTTCTCTCTCTCTCTCTCTCTCTCTCTCTCTCTCTCTCTCTCTCTCTCTCTCTCTCTCTCTCTCTCTCTCTCTCTCTCTCTCTCTCCATCTAGCAACGAATCTATTTCGTGTTCAAAGGCGACAACTCAATATGCTGCATTTCATTCTTTTTTTCTTTTGACTCTTTTTGAGTCAATTTCATTACTATTAATTGTTCATATGACTTAAACAAAATTTACAATGGACGGAATCTGTTCTATGCTTTTTCTTTCTATTCGCAAGGTATCCCGTGGAGATGTCCACTTCCTGCAAACACTAGTGCTGCAATCATGACATTTCAGCAAAAATACATTGGTTACCTGTATATCAAATAATCATACTCTTTAGCGCTCTTGTTTTCTTCACAACACATTGTCCCGAAAACTGTAATACCAATTAAATTCACACCATAATAAATATTATTTTATCTGAATTTTGTTGGCATATCCAAACTATCTTCTGGCACAACATATTTCATTCTGCACAAAATGTCAGAAGCCATCTTTACTGAATTAGGAAAAGCATTACAAAAATTAATTATGTATTTACAGCATCTAACCGACATCAGAAACATTTAATTATATTTGTTTCTCTATTTTTCATTCAATTAAAGGGTATATCTCTCATGATATATATATATATATATATATATATATATATATATATATATATATATATATATATATATAGTCTGAATATGGGAGATTTTCTAGACACTTCTGTATCTGTTATTAATGTTTTTCAATATTAATCAAAACATTGCAATGAGGCATCAATAGTTCATAATTATTACCACATTGTCTTTATTTGCCTATCTAATAGAGTACGTAATGCATCTCTTCATGTCATCGCCATCTGCCACATGGAAATTTGACTATTGGACAAAATACAAAGATTCATTTACTCGTAATAAGCCTATACAGCCATTATCAATACATTCAACTTCCCACAAATCTCAAAATTATATTACTTCTCTTAGTGGCTCCGTCGACAAGTACACGAACGGGTGTGAATCATTTTTTATTGCCATTGATGATATTTCTTCTTTTGTATGACATTCACACCATTTCTCTCCCCCCTCTCTCTTTTCATCTAGAAAGTCAACCAGGTTTAGGAATATCTATTTTAGGAACAACGGCGACAACTCAAAAACAAGAATAAGAATTTTAATCGGCTGCATTGCATTCTATATTTTTTTGTCTCACCATCTTTAGTACACTTCATTACTATTAATTGTGCATACAACCTGAACAAGAACTACATAGGACGGAATCTATGTTTTTCATTCATGTGTCCAGTGGAGATGTCAACTTCTTCCAAATACCATTGTGGAATTCTACCCATTTCAGTATCTCTCTCTCTCTCTCTCTCTCTCTCTCTCTCTCTCTCTCTCTCTCTCTCTCTCTCTCTCTCTCTCTCTCTCTCTCTCTCTCTCTCTCTCTCTCTCTCTCTCTCTCTCTCCATTACAAACATTTGCAAGAACAACAGTATGAATTTCATTACATATATTACTTATTGCAGTGGCTTTAACAGCTGCCATTTCCTGTCTTTGCTACTATGTGATTTCTGCAAGACGTATTCAAGACATTCACGTCTCTATTTGCAAACAATCTGCATTCTACGTTTCATATTATTCACATTATAGAGGGATAATCTCATGTCCTGATTTTTAATAAAATTAACGGAATGATAGATTCTTCTAATTCTTTCAGCCCTTCAGTTTAAATTAATTTTTCCGTGTTTAGTCTTGTTAAACTTCATTATATATGTGTTATGCTTGTAAAGAATATGTTTATTGCATTTCTCGTGTGGGCTTCCATACTCTGCATGACAATGGGTACTAGGACACTTGCTCTCTCATTGTTATATTCTCCAATATTCACTCTCTCCTTATTTTATCATACACATATATTGACACAAGTTATAGCCTCCTAATAAATAAAATTGTAATTTTCTCTCAGCTAATTTTTCTTTATGTATTATTGAGACATTTATTGACTGACTATCAATAAACAAATCATTTAAGTTTAGACAAAGGAAATTTTTCCTCAAGCCGCTAATCTTCCCCATTGCAAATAGCATATTATCCTGAATTTGGACAGTTCCAAATCGGAAATATTTTCTCGTCTTACTTGACAAATATCTGTATTGATATGGTAACATTTCTTGTCCGTGTTAAAATATTAAAATCCCACTAGCTGTAATGGTTATGCACATTCATAAGAAGCCCATCTTGATTCCACGGTCGTTCTGATTAATATTAATCGATAACGGATAATTGAGAAAAGAGCAGGTCCATCCTCAAATCATCACCACAATCACATTCTTTCTTTTTTTCTGCCGTATCAGCCTTCTCCCTACCCTTCTCATAATACGCACAGGTTCCACGATTCTTTCAAGTCTCCTCGGAGTAAAGGACTTTAGGACCGCATAGAGCTTCCTCTTTCTATCCATAAACATTTCATCATCTCGAATTACTCTTTTCTAAATTTAAAAAATCACATACACGGACTGTTCAATGTTTTAAGCAACAAACATTTTCATGTTTAATGTTTAATTCTACCATCATATCCATTTTGGCCAATGTGCTTTTGATCTAGTTCCAAAGCCGAATATAAAAACAATACAACAATGCTTAACACTGTCCTATACATATATTTGCAATAACAGCTGCGAAAATTTAATTAATTTATTGTTTTATTGCAGGTTATTCAAGGGTAGCACCCAAAACGACAAGTAATGACAACTTTAATTTTTAATCACCCGTTCCAGATAAACATAACTTACTCTAATCAGAAGGGAGCTCCGCTAGCTTTTCCTGTCTTTACTACTATGTAATTTCTAATAGACGTCTTCAAGCGATTTAAGTCAAATACCTATGTCCAGATCACCAAAAAGTCTACAATCTCTATTTTATTTTATTCAAATGCACAAACTGATAATATCATGTCCTGATTTTATATACGTTTTAGATTTGTAGTATTTCCTAATTATGTCAATCCTACACTCTAACACAATGACCGCACTGTTCTTAATGTAGTTATATTTCATCTTACGTGTTCTTTGCTTATCAATGACATGTGAATTATATTTCTTTCGTGCATTTTTGATACTCTAAAGGACAACAGACGTTGTTTCACTTGCTCTCTCATTGTAACTCATTTAAGTTCCAACTTTAAAAATTTGTCATATTTCACAAACAATTTCCATTGCCAATAACATATTATCTTGAATCTTGATATCACCACATCAATAAATGTCCCCTCTTTCTTGAAAAGCGTTTGTATTAGTAATGCGTTATCATTCTTTCCTAGTGTCAAACCATTATAATCCCAATAGCTGTAATGGTAGTACGAATCTATGAGACGTTCATGTTCATTGAACAGTCATTCTCAATAATATTAGCCCGTAACGAAGAAATCAGAAAGCGCCAAATCCATCCGCGTTTTATCACCATCAGCGAATTCTCCCATCTACCGCATCATCCTGTGTACTCTCTCTCTCTCTCTCTCTCTCTCTCTCTCTCTCTCTCTCTCTCTCTCTCTCTCTCTCTCTCTCTCTCTCTCTCTTTCTCTCTCTCTCTCTCTCTCGCCATCATCTCCGCTTCGGCTGTTAATCTTTTGATCTAGTTCCAAAGCAGAATATAATGACAATACAACTGTGTACATCACAAACATTTAAAAGAACAGTGTAAATTTCTTCATATGTATTGATTTTTGCATTTCCGCTTCATATAAACTACTCTAAAGGCAGTTGGAATCAATACTGCCATTTACTGTCTTTGCTAGGATATTATTTCTTCAAGACGTTTTCAAGATATTTATGTCTCTATTTGCAAACAATCTGTATCCTATATTTCATATTATTCACATCACAGAGTGAAAATCTCATGTCCGCTTTTTAAAAAATTAACAGATTGGTAGATTCTCCTAATTCTTTAACCCCTTCAGTTTAAACTACTTGCTCGGAGTTTAGCATTGTTGTACTTCACTATATATGTGCTATGCTTATTTCTCTTGTGGGTTTCTATACTCAGCATGACAACGGGTACTAGGTCACTTGCTCTCTCATTTTTATATTCTGCAATATTCACTCCCTCCTTATTTTATCATACACATATATTGACACATTTTAAAGGCTCCTGCTAAATAAAATTGTAAATTTCTCTTAGCTAATCTTTCTTTACGTATTATAGATACCTGTGTAGCTTGACTATCAAATAAACAAGTCATTTAAGTTCGTACAAATGAAATTTTTCCTCAAGTCACTAATCTCTCCCATCGCAAATAGCATTTTCTCCTGAATTTAGACATCTCCAAATTAAAAATAATTTTCCGAGTTAAAGATGGGCGAAAATCATGAACGTACAAATGTTAATTTACTGTTCTTGACGTTGTAAGTAGATATAAAGAAACGGAACCATTATCAACAAAGTCAATATCTTAAGTTAATTCTACGTTTCAACGAAGTTATCAGTGACGTGGTTTACAATGGCACCAACTATTACAGGTTGATCCTGGCTAACAATTTCGATAAACAAGAACAACCTCACAATCAGACGAGTAAACACAGAGACTGATCGTGTTCAGGCAATATTTGAACGATTTATTCGAACACTTGCTGGTTATTTATCCTAAGATATACACGCCATGGACGTCGGTTCCAGAATCTTCTCTTTTTCTTTCCCGATCACGATAACTTATGTCAAATCCAATTATGTATAAGAAAAGTTAATTGGCTTCTCTTGCAAAAGAATCTTGCAATTACAATTTGCATTCGCGGTCAGCTATTTCAAAATAAAACAGGAAAAGTTTGCAAAAGAGAAGAATATCTGATGTTCAAGGCAACTAAACTCCCACCATTTTCCATAATTCTCCTCGTGAAATAAGTCGCTTCTAAGTTTAGCGAATATAGATAATACTGACGCATACTACCCTGGTTTATAATGTTTGCTCCTGTACAGTTTTAATGTTTATTTTCCAGCGAAGGATATTTATCTTAACATGTACACGACATGGACTTCGGTTCCAGCACTAGTTATGCATGCTTTTAACTTACCTCACTCATTCAGGTGGACAACGCAGTTTTCTGCAAACATAAATTGCCTTCGTTTATTTTCGTTTTACTACGACACAAACTTAGGTTTTGCATGTACTGCGTATGCTTCAAATAATATATCAGCTGAGTTTCATTCTCTCCTTAAAGTCAAGCAATTGCCTATAACACAATATATGAGGCGAAGACATCAATGCCTATATTTTAGGGTTCGTTGGTGATACACGTTAAACTGCATGTGAATTTGGTAATAGAGGCTAACAGAAGTCATATCGTGTAATAATACATGTTTTTAGAAATACGTCCAGGCTAAACAAGTAGATTTTAATCTACGAAATATATTTCCTTCTGAACATAATATACACCATGATCTTCACATAAATGTGGATTGAACTTAGGATCTATACAGATATCATGGACCTTGTACAACGAACCAAACCGCAAGAGGAGCATATGTTACTGTCGTGTAACACTTATGCAATGCAGCAGGCACGACAAGTATATAACATAGTTGTGTCAAGTAGATGTTAAAGTTAAGAAGTGCTCTTCACCGGAGAACAGAAAGAAAACCCTACGCCATCGGAAAAAAATGTTTGCTTTTATATTGTGCCAAATGAATATGCTACTTGAAGTTGCACAGTCCCGTCTATTTTGAAGCATTTACGCGTAAAACTTATTGTCGTAGTATGTTACATATATTTATATCAGCGTGTAGATTGATGAACAAATTCTACTTTAGATACACCTAAAAGCTTATTATAGTTTGTTTTTTTTTTTTCTAACTTTGAGGCACGCATGCAACATAATACTGCTAAAAGACCTGTGCAAATGTATTCTTATGAGTCATGACATCTAAAATATGTGTTCCATTGTTACAAGTCGTGTGAATGTCTTTCATCATTGTGATGTGTTTCTTAAGTTACATTATTCGAATATCCTTCCAGGGTTTGCAAAACACTTCGTCACACGTCTTAAGTTAATTTCCAGCAATTTTAAGTGCTTTTTAGAAAAGGAATCTTCTTAACGCAATTAACATAGGAATATTAAATTCTCAGAAAGATATCCCATTAATATAATTTCCATTTTTGCAAATTAAATACAAACTATTTCCTCCTTCAGAAGCGTGAAATATACGCTTTATTATTCGCATGTACCAAACAAATCACAACATGTTGTCTAAATAATAGGTTATAGCTTGATGAGGAGTTAGATTTTTCTTTGAAATTGCAGTCTAATGCGCTTTCTTTATATCCGCCATTTCGAGACAACATTATTTGCTCATGCAGGACAGATCTGGAAATCATCTAAGCAAACTATGGTATCCGATACATTTCTCTTTTACCTACAGACATTGACGAATGCCAGTCCAAACCATGTCATAACGGAGGTTCCTGTGTCAATACCAATGGTTCCTTTTCATGTGCATGTCCATCCGGCTGGACTGAAACCCTCTGCTCGACAGGTATTTAAGAACAGCGACTTGCAATTTGTTAGTTCACTTGAATTAGCTAGCTACATTTTCGTCTCAAATGATTGTTGTTGCCTTTTTCTACAGTAATTACCTACATTGCACATATATGCACTAATGATGAAAATTGAATTAGAAAAATTACATTTTCGTTTCGATTCAAATACTGTCAAATACTGTTGCCATCGCCATTTCCTGTATTTAAATTGTCAGTATTAGTAACAACCCCGACAGTATCATGCTCTCTCTCTCTCTCTCTCTCTCTCTCTCTCTCTCTCTCTCTCTCTCTCTCTCTCTCTCTCTCTCTTTGCATAATTTATATCTGTTATTTACATCTCTTTTATTTGGCCCCAACATTCTTACACCAAGCATACTATTTACCATTACAAACATAAAAATTAATTGAGAAAAATAATTGGGTCCTTTGCATTTTCAGCAACTACCCCGAAAATACCGTCAATAGGTTCTTATTCTCTCTCTCTCTCTCTCTCTCTCTCTCGATCTCGATCTCGATCTCTCGATCTCTCGATCTCGATCTCTCTCTCGATCTCGCTTGCAGCCATATTAAGATTTCTAATCTTTCGTGATACATATAAACATCTAGTTTAAATACGGTCAAATAATTTTACCTTCGCAATTTCCTGTATTTATGTTGTCAGCATTATATCATCGTAGCAATATAATTTACTTTTCATTTTATCTCTTTCGATGCAATACTTTCCATAGTCAATCAATCAATATGCTTGTTACAACGAGAATATTATCTAATTATCAAATCTTTTTTTATATCAGAAACATGTTCTTTTATTCTCACTGAAAATCTTTTTGGCTTTCGAAACGAATCTTTGCACAATTATATGGCAGCAAACCAAACCGATTCATACAATAAATATTGTACGTTTCTCATTTTATAGCAACAACACCGACAGTATCAGGTTGTTATTCTCTCTCTCTCTCTCTCTCTCTCTCTCTCTCTCTCTCTCTCTCTCTCTCTCTCTCTCTCTCTCTCTCTCTCTCTCTCTCTCTCTCTCTCTCTCTCTCTCTCTCTCTCGCCATCATCTCCGCTTCGGCTGTTAATCTTTTGATCTAGTTCCAAAGCAGAATATAATGACAATACAACTGTGTACATCACAAACATTTAAAAGAACAGTGTAAATTTCTTCATATGTATTGATTTTTGCATTTCCGCTTCATATAAACTACTCTAAAGGCAGTTGGAATCAATACTGCCATTTACTGTCTTTGCTAGGATATTATTTCTTCAAGACGTTTTCAAGATATTTATGTCTCTATTTGCAAACAATCTGTATCCTATATTTCATATTATTCACATCACAGAGTGAAAATCTCATGTCCGCTTTTTATAAAATTAACAGACTGGTAGATTCTCCTAATTCTTTAACCCCTTCAGTTTAAACTACTTGCTCGGTGTTTAGCATTGTTGCACTTCACTATATATGTGCTATGCTTATTTCTCTTGTGGGTTTCTATACTCAGCATGACAACGGGTACTAGGTCACTTGCTCTCTCATTTTTATATTCTGCAATATTCACTCCCTCCTTATTTTATCATACACATATATTGACACATTTTAAAGGCTCCTGATAAATAAAATTGTAAATTTCTCTTAGCTAATCTTTCTTTACGTATTATAGATACCTGTGTAGCTTGACTATCAAATAAACAAGTCATTTAAGTTCGTACAAATGAAATTTTTCCTCAAGTCACTAATCTCTCCCATCGCAAATAGCATTTTCTCCTGAATTTAGACATCTCCAAATTAAAAATAATTTTCCGAGTTAAAGATGGGCGAAAATCATGAACGTACAAATGTTAATTTACTGTTCTTGACGTTGTAAGTAGATATAAAGAAACGGAACCATTATCAACAAAGTCAATATCTTAAGTTAATTCTACGTTTCAACGAAGTTATCAGTGACGTGGTTTACAATGGCACCAACTATTACAGGTTGATCCTGGCTAACAATTTCGATAAACAAGAACAACGTCACAATCAGACGAGTAAACACAGAGACTGATCGTGTTCAGGCAATATTTGAACGATTTATTCGAACACTTTCTGGTTATTTATCCTAAGATATACACGCCATGGACGTCGGTTCCAGAATCTTCTCTTTTTCTTTCCCGATCACGATAACTTATGTCAAATCCAATTATGTATAAGAAAAGTTAATTGGCTTCTCTTGCAAAAGAATCTTGCAATTACAATTTGCATTCGCGGTCAGCTATTTCAAAATAAAACAGGAAAAGTTTGCAAAAGAGAAGAATATCTGATGTTCAAGGCAACTAAACTCCCACCATTTTCCATAATTCTCCTCGTGAAATAAGTCGCTTCTAAGTTTAGCGAATATAGATAATACTGACGCATACTACCCTGGTTTATAATGTTTGCTCCTGTACAGTTTTAATGTTTATTTTCCAGCGAAGGATATTTATCTTAACATGTACACGACATGGACTTCGGTTCCAGCACTAGTTATGCATGCTTTTAACTTACCTCACTCATTCAGGTGGACAACGCAGTTTTCTGCAAACATAAATTGCCTTCGTTTATTTTCGTTTTACTACGACACAAACTTAGGTTTTGCATGTACTGCGTATGCTTCAAATAATATATCAGCTGAGTTTCATTCTCTCCTTAAAGTCAAGCAATTGCCTATAACACAATATATGAGGCGAAGACATCAATGCCTATATTTTAGGGTTCGTTGGTGATACACGTTAAACTGCATGTGAATTTGGTAATAGAGGCTAACAGAAGTCATATCGTGTAATAATACATGTTTTTAGAAATACGTCCAGGCTAAACAAGTAGATTTTAATCTACGAAATATATTTCCTTCTGAACATAATATACACCATGATCTTCACATAAATGTGGATTGAACTTAGGATCTATACAGATATCATGGACCTTGTACAACGAACCAAACCGCAAGAGGAGCATATGTTACTGTCGTGTAACACTTATGCAATGCAGCAGGCACGACAAGTATATAACATAGTTGTGTCAAGTAGATGTTAAAGTTAAGAAGTGCTCTTCACCGGAGAACAGAAAGAAAACCCTACGCCATCGAAAAAAATGTTTGCTTTTATGTTGTGCCAAATGAATATGCTACTTGAAGTTGCACAGTCCCGTCTATTTTGAAGCATTTACGCGTAAAACTTATTGTCGTAGTATGTTACATATATTTATATCAGCGTGTAGATTGATGAACAAATTCTACTTTAGATACACCTAAAAGCTTATTATAGTTTGTTTTTTTTTTCTAACTTTGAGGCACGCATGCAACATAATACTGCTAAAAGACCTGTGCAAATGTATTCTTATGAGTCATGACATCTAAAATATGTGTTCCATTGTTACAAGTCGTGTGAATGTCTTTCATCATTGTGATGTGTTTCTTAAGTTACATTATTCGAATATCCTTCCAGGGTTTGCAAAACACTTCGTCACACGTCTTAAGTTAATTTCCAGCAATTTTAAGTGCTTTTTAGAAAAGGAATCTTCTTAACGCAATTAACATAGGAATATTAAATTCTCAGAAAGATATCCCATTAATATAATTTCCATTTTTGCAAATTAAATACAAACTATTTCCTCCTTCAGAAGCGTGAAATATACGCTTTATTATTCGCATGTACCAAACAAATCACAACATGTTGTCTAAATAATAGGTTATAGCTTGATGAGGAGTTAGATTTTTCTTTGAAATTGCAGTCTAATGCGCTTTCTTTATATCCGCCATTTCGAGACAACATTATTTGCTCATGCAGGACAGATCTGGAAATCATCTAAGCAAACTATGGTATCCGATGCATTTCTCTTTTACCTACAGACATTGACGAATGCCAGTCCAAACCATGTCATAACGGAGGTTCCTGTGTCAATACCAATGGTTCCTTTTCATGTGCATGTCCACCTGGCTGGACTGAAACCCTCTGCTCGACAGGTATTTAAGAACAGCGACTTGCAATTTGTTAGTTCACTTGAATTAGCTAGCTACATTTTCGTCTCAAATGATTGTTGTTGCCTTTTTCTACAGTAATTACCTACATTGCACATATATGCACTAATGATGAAAATTGAATTAGCTAATTACATTTTCGTTTCGATTCAAATACTGTCAAATACTGTTGCCATCGCCATTTCCTGTATTTAAATTGTCAGTATTAGTAACAACCCCGACAGTATCATGCTCTCTCTCTCTCTCTCTCTCTCTCTCTCTCTCTCTCTCTCTCTCTCTCTCTCTCTCTCTCTCTCTCTCTCTCTCTCTCTCTCTCTCTCTGTGCATAATTTATATCTGTTATTTACATCTCTTTTATTTGGCCCCAACATTCTTACACCAAGCATACTATTTACCATTACAAACATAAAAATTAATTGAGAAAAATAATTGGGTCCTTTGCATTTTCAGCAACTACCCCGAAAATACCGTCAATAGGTTCTTATTCTCTCTCTCTCTCTCTCTCTCTCTCTCTCTCTCTCTCTCTCTCTCTCTCTCTCTCTCTCTCGATCTCGATCTCGATCTCTCGATCTCTCGATCTCGATCTCTCGATCTCGATCTCTCTCTCGATCTCGCTTGCAGCCATATTAAGATTTCTAATCTTTCGTGATACATATAAACATCTAGTTTAAATACGGTCAAATAATTTTACCTTCGCAATTTCCTGTATTTAAGTTGTCAGCATTATATCATCGTAGCAATATAATTTACTTTTCACTTTATCTCTTTCGATGCAATACTTTCCATAGTCAATCAATCAATATGCTTGTTACAACCAGAACATTATCTAATTATCAAATCTTTTTTATATCAGAAACATGTTCTTTTATTCTCACTGAAAATCTTTTTGGTTTTCGAAACGAATCTTTGCACAATTATATGGCAACAAACCAAACCGATTCATACAATAAATATTTTACATTTCTCAATTTTATAGCAACAACACCGACAGTATCAGGATGTTATTCTCTCTCTCTCTCTCTCTCTCTCTCTCTCTCTCTCTCTCTCTCTCTCTCTCTCTCTCTCTCTCTCTCTCTCTCTCTCTCTCTCTCTCTCTCTCTCGCCATCATCTCCGCTTCGGCTGTTAATCTTTTGATCTAGTTCCAAAGCAGAATATAATGACAATACAACTGTGTACATCACAAACATTTAAAAGAACAGTGTAAATTTCTTCATATGTATTGATTTTTGCATTTCCGCTTCATATAAACTACTCTAAAGGCAGTTGGAATCAATACTGCCATTTACTGTCTTTGCTAGGATATTATTTCTTCAAGACGTTTTCAAGATATTTATGTCTCTATTTGCAAACAATCTGTATCCTATATTTCATATTATTCACATCACAGAGTGAAAATCTCATGTCCGCTTTTTATAAAATTAACAGATTGGTAGATTCTCCTAATTCTTTAACCCCTTCAGTTTAAACTACTTGCTCGGTGTTTAGCATTGTTGCACTTCACTATATATGTGCTATGCTTATTTCTCTTGTGGGTTTCTATACTCAGCATGACAACGGGTACTAGGTCACTTGCTCTCTCATTTTTATATTCTGCAATATTCACTCCCTCCTTATTTTATCATACACATATATTGACACATTTTAAAGGCTCCTGCTAAATAAAATTGTAAATTTCTCTTAGCTAATCTTTCTTTACGTATTATAGATACCTGTGTAGCTTGACTATCAAATAAACAAGTCATTTAAGTTCGTACAAATGAAATTTTTCCTCAAGTCACTAATCTCTCCCATCGCAAATAGCATTTTCTCCTGAATTTAGACATCTCCAAATTAAAAATAATTTTCCGAGTTAAAGATGGGCGAAAATCATGAACGTACAAATGTTAATTTACTGTTCTTGACGTTGTAAGTAGATATAAAGAAACGGAACCATTATCAACAAAGTCAATATCTTAAGTTAATTCTACGTTTCAACGAAGTTATCAGTGACGTGGTTTACAATGGCACCAACTATTACAGGTTGATCCTGGCTAACAATTTCGATAAACAAGAACAACGTCACAATCAGACGAGTAAACACAGAGACTGATCGTGTTCAGGCAATATTTGAACGATTTATTCGAACACTTGCTGGTTATTTATCCTAAGATATACACGCCATGGACGTCGGTTCCAGAATCTTCTCTTTTTCTTTCCCGATCACGATAACTTATGTCAAATCCAATTATGTATAAGAAAAGTTAATTGGCTTCTCTTGCAAAAGAATCTTGCAATTACAATTTGCATTCGCGGTCAGCTATTTCAAAATAAAACAGGAAAAGTTTGCAAAAGAGAAGAATATCTGATGTTCAAGGCAACTAAACTCCCACCATTTTCCATAATTCTCCTCGTGAAATAAGTCGCTTCTAAGTTTAGCGAATATAGATAATACTGACGCATACTACCCTGGTTTATAATGTTTGCTCCTGTACAGTTTTAATGTTTATTTTCCAGCGAAGGATATTTATCTTAACATGTACACGACATGGACTTCGGTTCCAGCACTAGTTATGCATGCTTTTAACTTACCTCACTCATTCAGGTGGACAACGCAGTTTTCTGCAAACATAAATTGCCTTCGTTTATTTTCGTTTTACTACGACACAAACTTAGGTTTTGCATGTACTGCGTATGCTTCAAATAATATATCAGCTGAGTTTCATTCTCTCCTTAAAGTCAAGCAATTGCCTATAACACAATATATGAGGCGAAGACATCAATGCCTATATTTTAGGGTTCGTTGGTGATACACGTTAAACTGCATGTGAATTTGGTAATAGAGGCTAACAGAAGTCATATCGTGTAATAATACATGTTTTTAGAAATACGTCCAGGCTAAACAAGTAGATTTTAATCTACGAAATATATTTCCTTCTGAACATAATATACACCATGATCTTCACATAAATGTGGATTGAACTTAGGATCTATACAGATATCATGGACCTTGTACAACGAACCAAACCGCAAGAGGAGCATATGTTACTGTCGTGTAACACTTATGCAATGCAGCAGGCACGACAAGTATATAACATAGTTGTGTCAAGTAGATGTTAAAGTTAAGAAGTGCTCTTCACCGGAGAACAGAAAGAAAACCCTACGCCATCGAAAAAAATGTTTGCTTTTATGTTGTGCCAAATGAATATGCTACTTGAAGTTGCACAGTCCCGTCTATTTTGAAGCATTTACGCGTAAAACTTATTGTCGTAGTATGTTACATATATTTATATCAGCGTGTAGATTGATGAACAAATTCTACTTAAGATACACCTAAAAGCTTATTATAGTTTGTTTTTTTTTTCT
Source organism: Potamilus streckersoni (assembly GCA_016746295.1). Lineage (NCBI taxonomy): Eukaryota > Metazoa > Mollusca > Bivalvia > Unionida > Unionidae > Potamilus > Potamilus streckersoni. Next base: position 328,696 of record JAEAOA010000681.1, read on the forward strand.
AACTTTGAGGCACGCATGCAACATAATACTGCTAAAAGACCTGTGCAAATGTATTCTTATGAGTCATGACATCTAAAATATGTGTTCCATTGTTACAAGTCGTGTGAATGTCTTTCATCATTGTGATGTGTTTCTTAAGTTACATTATTCGAATATCCTTCCAGGGTTTGCAAAACACTTCGTCACACGTCTTAAGTTAATTTCCAGCAATTTTAAGTGCTTTTTAGAAAAGGAATCTTCTTAACGCAATTAACATAGGAATATTAAATTCTCAGAAAGATATCCCATTAATATAATTTCCATTTTTGCAAATTAAATACAAACTATTTCCTCCTTCAGAAGCGTGAAATATACGCTTTATTATTCGCATGTACCAAACAAATCACAACATGTTGTCTAAATAATAGGTTATAGCTTGATGAGGAGTTAGATTTTTCTTTGAAATTGCAGTCTAATGCGCTTTCTTTATATCCGCCATTTCGAGACAACATTATTTGCTCATGCAGGACAGATCTGGAAATCATCTAAGCAAACTATGGTATCCGATGCATTTCTCTTTTACCTACAGACATTGACGAATGCCAGTCCAAACCATGTCATAACGGAGGTTCCTGTGTCAATACCAATGGTTCCTTTTCATGTGCATGTCCACCCGGCTGGACTGAAACCCTCTGCTCGACAGGTATTTAAGAACAGCGACTTGCAATTTGTTAGTTCACTTGAATTAGCTAGCTACATTTTCGTCTCAAATGATTGTTGTTGCCTTTTTCTACAGTAATTACCTACATTGCACATATATGCACTAATGATGAAAATTGAATTAGCTAATTACATTTTCGTTTCGATTCAAATACTGTCAAATACTGTTGCCATCGCCATTTCCTGTATTTAAATTGTCAGTATTAGTAACAACCCCGACAGTATCATGCTCTCTCTCTCTCTCTCTCTCTCTCTCTCTCTCTCTCTCTCTCTCTCTCTCTCTCTCTCTCTCTCTCTCTCTCTCTCTCTCTCTCTCTCTCTCTGTGCATAATTTATATCTGTTATTTACATCTCTTTTATTTGGCCCCAACATTCTTACACCAAGCATACTATTTACCATTACAAACATAAAAATTAATTGAGAAAAATAATTGGGTCCTTTGCATTTTCAGCAACTACCCCGAAAATACCGTCAATAGGTTCTTATTCTCTCTCTCTCTCTCTCTCTCTCTCTCTCTCTCTCTCTCTCTCTCTCTCTCTCTCTCTCTCTCTCTCTCTCTCTCTCTCTCTCTCTCTCTCTCTCTCTCTCTCTCTCTCTCTCTCTCCATCTCGATCTCGATCTCGATTGCAGCCATTTTAAGAAAACAAATCTTCCGTGATGCATATAAATATCCAGTTTTAGTACTGTCAAATACTTTTTCCATCTCAAATTCCTGTATTTATGTTGTCAGCATTATATCATCGTATCAATATAATTTACTTTTCACTTTATCTCTTTCGATGCGATACTTTCCATAGTCAATCAATCAATATGCTTGTTACAACCAGAACATTATCTAATTATCAAATCTTTTTTATATTAGAAACATGTTCTTTTATTCTCTCTGAAAATCATTTTGATTTTAGAAATGAATCTTTGCACTATTATATGGCTACAAACCAAACCGATTCATACAATAAATATTGTACGTTTTTCATTTTATAGCAACAACGCCGACTGTTTCAGGTTGTTATTTTTCTCTCTCTCTCTCTCTCTCTCTCTCTCTCTCTCTCTCTCTCTCTCTCTCTCTCTCTCTCTCTCTCTCTCTCTCTCTCTCTCTCTCTCTCAATCTCTCTTTCTCTCTCTCCATCTCGATCTCGATCTCGATTGCAGCCATTTTAAGAAAACTAATCTTCCGTGATGCATATAAATATCCAGTTTTAGTACTGTCAAATACTTTTACCATCTCAAAATCCTGTATTTATGTTGTCAGCATTATATCATCGTAGCAATATAATTTACTTTTCACTTTATCTCTTTCGATGCAATACTTTCCATAGTCAATCAATCAATATGCTTGTTACAACCAGAATGTTATCTAATTATCAAATCTTTTTTTATATCAGAAACATGTTCTTTTATTCTCACTGAAAATCTTTTTGGCTTTCGAAACGAATCTTTGCACAATTATATGGCAACAAACCAAACCGATTCATATAATAAATATTTTACGTTTCTCATTTTATAGCAACAACACCGACAGTATCAGGTTGTTATTCTCTCTCTCTCTCTCTCTCTCTCTCTCTCTCTCTCTCTCTCTCTCTCTCTCTCTCTCTCTCTCTCTCTCTCTCTCTCTCTCTCTCTCTCTCTCTCTCTCTCTCTCTCTCTCTCGCTTCAGCCTTAGCGTCCTCTCTAACATCTCACTCACAATGCGCCAGTTGTACCAGTTGGGATGCATGTACGTCATTGTACTAAATACCAGTTCCTTAGCAATTAATGAAAACTTTTAATACCACACTTTACTGTGTTTATCCCAAGTTCTGGAATCACCCATATCTATGTTCACTACAGCTTGTGATGATCTAGTAATCTCCTCTTCATTCAAGCATCACAATAGTTTAACCCTTTTACCAATATCTACAGTTAAATTCTTAAAGAAATGTACACCCTAATCTATAGAAATCATTCAAACGTCGTACAAAAATATATCAAGCATCCAACTTTATCAGCAACTAACGCAACAATATAAGGAATCTCTCACGTTCTCGATCTCCATCTCGATCTCGATTGCAGCCATATTAGGATTTCTAATCTCCGATGATACATATAAACATCCACTTTAAAAACGGTCAAATACTTTTTCCATCTCAAATTCCTGTATTTATGTTGTCAGCATTATATCATCGTATCAATATAATTTACTTTTCACTTTATCTCTTTCGATGCAATACTTTCCATAGTCAATCAATCAATATGCTTGTTACAACCTGAACATTATCTAATTATCAAATCTTTTTTATATCAGAAACATGTTCTTTTCTTCTCTCTGAAAATCATTTTGGTTTTCGAAACGAATCTTTGCACAATTATATGGCAACAAACCAAACCGATTCATACAATAAATATTGTACGTTTCTCATTTTATAGCAACAACGCCGACTGTTTCAGGTTGTTATTCTCTCTCTCTCTCTCTCTCTCTCTCTCTCTCTCTCTCTCTCTCTCTCTCTCTCTCTCTCTCTCTCTCTCTCTCTCTCTCTCTCTCTCTCTCTCTCTCTCTCTCTCTCTCTCTCTCTCTCTCTCTCTCTCTCTCTCTCTCTCTCTCTCTCTCTCTCTCTCTCTCCATCTCGATCTCGATCTCGATTGCAGCCATTTTAAGAAAACTAATCTTCCGTGATGCATATAAATATCCAGTTTTAGTACTGTCAAATACTTTTACCATCTCAAAATCCTGTATTTATGTTGTCAGCATTATATCATCGTAGCAATATAATTTACTTTTCACTTTATCTCTTTCGATGCAATACTTTCCATAGTCAATCAATCAATATGCTTGTTACAACCAGAACATTATCTAATTATCAAATCTTTTTTATATCAGAAACATGTTCTTTTATTCTCACTGAAAATCTTTTTGGCTTTCGAAACGAATCTTTGCACAATTATATGGCAACAAACCAAACCGATTCATATAATAAATATTTTACGTTTCTCATTTTATAGCAACAACACCGACAGTATCAGGTTGTTATTCTCTCTCTCTCTCTCTCTCTCTCTCTCTCTCTCTCTCTCTCTCTCTCTCTCTCTCTCTCTCTCTCTCTCTCTCTCTCTCTCTCTCTCTCTCTCTCTCTCTCTCTCTCTCTCTCTCTCGCGCCACCCTTAGCGTCCTCTCTAACATCTCACTCACAATGCGCCAGTTGTACCAGTTGGGATGCATGTACGTCATTGTACTAAATACCAGTTCCTTAGCAATTAATGAAAACTTTTAATACCACACTTTACTGTGTTTATCCCAAGGTCTGGAATCACCCATATCTATGTTCACTACAGCTTGTGATGATCTCGTAATCTCCTCTTCATTCAAGCATCACAATAGTTTAACCCTTTTACCAATATCTACAGTTAAATTCTTAAAGAAATGTACACCCTAATCTATAGAAATCATTCAAACGTCGTACAAAAATATATCAAGCATCCAACTTTATCAGCAACTAACGCAACAATATAAGGAATCTCTCACGTTCTCGATCTCCATCTCGATCTCGATTGCAGCCATATTAGGATTTCTAATCTCCGATGATACATATAAACATCCACTTTAAAAACGGTCAAATACTTTTTCCATCTCAAATTCCTGTATTTATGTTGTCAGCATTATATCATCGTATCAATATAATTTACTTTTCACTTTATCTCTTTCGATGCAATACTTTCCATAGTCAATCAATCAATATGCTTGTTACAACCTGAACATTATCTAATTATCAAATCTTTTTTATATCAGAAACATGTTCTTTTCTTCTCTCTGAAAATCATTTTGGTTTTCGAAACGAATCTTTGCACAATTATATGGCAACAAACCAAACCGATTCATACAATAAATATTGTACGTTTGTCATTTTATAGCAACAACGCCGACTGTTTCAGGTTGTTATTTTCTCTCTCTCTCTCTCTCTCTCTCTCTCTCTCTCTCTCTCTCTCTCTCTCTCTCTCTCTCTCTCTCTCTCTCTCTCTCTCTCTCTCTCTCTCTCTCTCTCTCTCTCTCTCTCTCCATCTCGATCTCGATCTCGATTGCAGCCATTTTAAGAAAACTAATCTTCCGTGATGCATATAAATATCCAGTTTTAGTACTGTCAAATACTTTTACCATCGCAAATTCCTGTATTTATGTTGTCAGCATTATATCATCGTAGCAATATAATTTACTTTTCATTTTATCTCTTTCGATGCAATACTTTCCATAGTCAATCAATCAATATGCTTGTTACAACCAGAATGTTATCTAATTATCAAATCTTTTTTTATATCAGAAACATGTTCTTTTATTCTCACTGAAAATCTTTTTGGCTTTCGAAACGAATCTTTGCACAATTATATGGCAGCAAACCAAACCGATTCATACAATAAATGTTTTACGTTTCTCATTTTATAGCAACAACACCGACAGTATCAGGTTGTTATTCTCTCTCTCTCTCTCTCTCTCTCTCTCTCTCTCTCTCTCTCTCTCTCTCTCTCTCTCTCTCTCTCTCTCTCTCTCTCTCTCTCTCTCTCTCTCTCTCTCTCTCTCTCTCTCTCTCTCGCGCCACCCTTAGCGTCCTCTCTAACATCTCACTCACAATGCGCCAGTTGTACCAGTTGGGATGCATGTACGTCATTGTACTAAATACCAGTTCCTTAGCAATTAATGAAAACTTTTAATACCACACTTTACTGTGTTTATCCCAAGGTCTGGAATCACCCATATCTATGTTCACTACAGCTTGTGATGATCTCGTAATCTCCTCTTCATTCAAGCATCACAATAGTTTAACCCTTTTACCAATATCTACAGTTAAATTCTTAAAGAAATGTACACCCTAATCTATAGAAAAAATTTTAAAAATTC
>JAEAOA010000682.1:0-65000 GCA_016746295.1 Potamilus streckersoni
TCCCCCCTTTATAAGCTGAAAGTTTAACGCCTTTTGTCTTTTGGTAATCATTTAAATTCCCCACAATGGGGGGGAAATTTCCCTGATTTTTCAAGAAAAAAGCTAATATTTTTTTGGTAAATGAAGTCCTATTTCTTTTAGTAAAAAAACCATCCTCTTAAAATTTGGTGGGGGGTGTGTGTGTGTGTGAAAGAATAACTTGCAATAAAAATTCAAAAACTTTTCCCATAGATTTAGATTAGTTACCAATTCAAATCGCGAGTATTTAAAATAAAAACCAATGACCTTTGTTTAAAAACCCATTTTTGGGGAAGGGAATGGAATTTGCTTAAAACTAAGGGAAAAAATTTTTCATGGTCTGTTTGGGCCTGCACGTACTGTTTTTTTAATAAAAATTTTGTTTATCATTTTTAAAAAAACCCTTTTGCAGAAAAAAAGGGGTCATAAAAGCCATTAATATGAAAGAAAACACGTCTTGGGGAAAATAACAATTTTGGGAAAAACTTAAATCCCAAAAAAATTTTGAAAGAACCCTAAAAAAAAAAAGGGCCCAAAGGGATTTTCATAGTTTCTCTCGCAATCTTTTTACATTCGTAAACGGGTGGTTTAAACTCCCGGGCCCCATATCGGGAAGTTGCGGGTTTTAAACCCGGGCCAAAACATAAAAAAAACATAAAAAGGGGATTAAAAACTCCCACTTGGGGCTCAGCTAAAAGATTAGTTTAGGATTTACCTTTTTAATATTTTACGGGTGGGGCACAGCTTTTTGTTTGCCCCTCATTAACCCCAAAGCTAACAACACTAAAAAACTGCCCCACGCAGAAAAAGTACGATATACTGAAATTGTTTTTAAAATAAAATTAAAAATCAAATCAAGCCCCTTACCATCATTTTGGGAATTAAATTTTGTATTAAAATTATTTCCCTTTAAAAAACTTGAGGTTTTATCCTTTTTCCCTTTTTTTTAGTATACAAATAATCGGTTCAAAGCAAAATGCACAACATGTAAGACATTGGTCCAAAATTTTTGCTTTTTTTTGGACCCAAAAGGCCCCCATTAATCTTCCGCATATTATCCGCTTTTTAAGCAACCCAAAAAACGTTTCAAAACCTTTACAATTTACAAGGGTAAAATTAATTTTTCAGTGGGCAAAACATTTTAAATTTAAAAAAATTTAAAATTTTTTAAAAAAAAAAACAACAAAAATATCAAGAACACCACCATCATATGAAGGGGGGTTTTAAAACGTCCAAAGGGGTTTTTCATTAAAAACCACGGGGGGGAATCGGCCCAAATTTTTTGGCTCAATGGACATTTTTAAAGGAAATAGCACAAGGGGAAATTTTTTTAAACACACCCTGGGGGTTTTAACGTCAAAAAAATGGGCCCAGGTGACATGACATCAAAGTACCCCCTTGGAAACCCTGTACAAGGCTTCCAAATTTCCAATACCGGGAACTACACTACGACTCTAAAGGGCCATAAAATAGAACATAGAGACCGACATAATTATAAAAACCCAATTTTTTATGAAGCTTACAAACTTGAAAATTTGTGGGGTTCATAAATTTGCATATTAAAAAATGATTCAAAAAAAAGTTTTAAAACAAAACAAAAAAAACACTAAAATGGATTTTGACTAAAAAATAACGCAAAAGCCCAAATGTCCCCAAAATTTAACAGAGGGCAAAAAATGTCCCCCGAAAAATTAAAATTTTCCTTGGTTTTTAAACTAAAATTTTTAAAAAAAATTACGAAATTTTCCAATACTATAGGGGAAAATTTAAAAAAAACTGGAAAAATTAAAAAACCCAAATGACTGGGACAAAAATAAAGCTTTGCAAAAAATAAGAAATTGTTCCCAAAAAGACGGGGAAATAACTTATAACATAATTAAATTTTTATCCGGTTTTTCCGCATCAAGGAATCCTGGGAAAAAAAAGAATTTAAAAAATAAAAATTTTAACCCCTTTAAAATTTTTGGGAAATTTGTCCCAAAACCCTTAAAGTTAAGGAAAAGCAAGGAAATTTTTGACAATTTAGTTAAAGGGTATTTTATTAAATTTTAAAATTTAAAAACCCCAAACCGATTAAATTTAAAAGATAAAATTTCAAACATTAAAAGTTTCAAATTTAAATAATAAAATTAATTTTCCTAATAATAACAAAATGTATTTCCCGGTGTATTTTCCCAAATAAAAAGAAAGCAAATGAAAGTAATAAATTTTTTTAAAAAATTTTAAAAAAACCAAACAAAACCCCCTAAAATTGTTTTTTCCTTTTTTTTTTTAATAACAAAAAAAATTATCATTGGGTTATACCTTAAATTTTATTAAATCAAAGTGTGATAGCCCAGTAAATTTTAAAAAATCCCAAATTAAAAAAAATTTGTTGTTTAAAAAAATTTTTTTTTTAATTGAAAATGTTATTCTTTTTGTTTTATTTTTTTTTGGGAAATCAAATAGCGCGTCCTTGGGTTTTTTTAAAAAGGCCCTTGGGAAAAAGGGTTTTAAAAATCCGAAAATTTTTTTTTCTTAATCTCAGGGGCCCTTTGTTATATTTTTCTTAGTCAAAAAAAAAACAAAGATTTCCAAAAATTTTCCCCAAACCCTAGTAAAAGACTGAGAAAAGCTCTGGGGATTGTATTCAGATTGCTTGAATAAAATAATTTCCCCTAAATTTTCAAAAAAATGGGGACTTGAATGGGAAAAAGGAACCCATCAATTTATTTTGGGTTTTAGAAAAAGTTAAAGACGAAGTTGGGAAACTAAATTTTAAAAATTTTCCCTCTGGGTTTTAACGGGACGAAAAAAATCCATAAAATTTTTAAAATGTTACCAAGAAATTAAATATACGAAAATTTTCCCAAACCAACCCCACCCCTTCCCTTTGGAAAAAGAAAAATTTTTAATTTAAAAAATTTAAAATAAGCGATACTATTAAAATCTATGGAATTTTCAAAAATCCCTCTTTTTTAAAAAAAGCTAAAATTTAAAAACTTTTAATTTTTAGCATTAAATGACCCTAAATTTTTAAATATAATCCAAAAATTTTTAGCGTTAAAAAAGCACACCCCCGGGAACTAACGGGGAAATTTGATGGGGGAAAAATAGGGAAGGAAAAAATAAGGGAACTTTTCATTAATCACATGCAAAAGAGAAAAATATTTTTAGTTAAAAACACAAAATTTTACAACAAAATAAAAAGCTTTTTAGGGAAAAAAATAAGTCTTTTCGAACATACTACCCCCTAAAATTTTTTATCGGAACATTCAAAACCTCACCATCGAAATTTAGTACATAAAATAACATAAAAAATCGGGATCAACCAAATGAGCAGCCAAAAAACAAACCCTAATACCACTCTTTAACGAAACAACAGCATAAAACCCAAAAAAAACCACCCATCAATAAAAAAACCCCCAAAACATTCATATCCAACTCATCAACGAAAATGAACAAAAACCCAAAATAACCAACCATCAAGGAAAAAAAGAAGCACAAAACAAACATTTACCATCTCATCAACAAAGAAAAGCACAAAACACAAAAAAATAACCCCTCATCAAAAAAAAAGAACAAAAAACACCCCAAAAAACCATCTCAAAAAACGAAAGAAAACACAAAAACACCCAACTCTCAAAAACCCCATTTATCAACGAAAGAAAAGCAAAAACTACCCCCAAAACCCTCTCATCAACGAAAAAAGAAGCACAAAACCCCCAAAAAAGGCCCCCTCAAACAACGAAAGAAACACAAAACACACCCTAAAAACCCTCTTAACAAATAAAGAAACAAAAACCCCCAAAAAAAAGCATCCCAACGAAAGATAAAACAAAACACACCCTAAAAAAACCACTCCAAAACGAAAAAGAACAAAAAAACCCAAAAAAACCCTCTCCCTCAAACCCAAAGAAAACACAAAAAAACACCCCATACTTCTCAACAACGAAAGAAAAAGGGACAAAACCCAGAATAACCCTCTTCAACAAAGAAAGTAAGAAAAAAACCACCCCCCATACCATCTCAACAACGAAAAAAAAAGCCCAAAAACCCCAAAAAAGGGCCATCAAAAACGAAAAAAAAAGCACAAAAAAAACACCCCCATAACTACTCATCCAAAGAAAGAAAAAGCACAAAACCCAAATAAACCCCCTCATCAAAGAAAGAAACATAAAATACCTCATATACAAACCAAAAAACCAACGAAACGGTTTGCATAAAAAAAACAAAAAAATACACCCCCCCAACGAAACAGAAGCATTTAAAAAAAAAAATATATCCACACCAAACGAAACGAAAAAGCATAAAAACACAAAAATAACAATTTTACACCAACGAAAAAAGGGAAACATAAACACAAAAAAAAAAAAATTCCCCATCAACGAAAAGAAAAGCATAAAACAAAAAGATCTATTCACCCAAAGAAACGAAACTAAAAACAAAACAAACCATCCACACCAAACACAAAGCAAACATAAAAACACACAAAATATAATATCCACAACCGGATGAAAAAAAAAAACCCCCAAATAGGGTATCCACAAACCAAAGGGTGAAAGAAAAAAAAAAAATTACCCTTTTCACCCCAAGGGAAAAGGAGCAAGCATAAACCGCAACCCCAAAACTATCAACCAACTAAACGAGGAATCCTAAAATTTCCCCAATATACTAATTTTATCAATGAATGAGCTTGCATAAAACCCCACTTTTTAATTTCTCTTCCAAAACCCATAACCACAAAAAACCCCAAACACCCTACTCCAAAAAGTTTCCCCAGGGCCAAAACCCAAAAACGAATTCTCTTTAAAAACTGTCGCAAAAAAAGGAAAAAAAAAAATCGTTTTTAAACAAAAACCCTCCCCAAAACCTTTTATGAACAACAGATTCCTTGGGAAGGGGACCTGCCATAAACAAACAGGGGGTGGGTTAAACCCTTGCCTTTACAAACGGGGTCCTTGATTTGGGGGCATATCGTGTTATCTTTTTGACTTGCTTTTTTGGGATTTCTTTACCCTCCAGAATTTGTGGGCACTTTTAAAACAGGGTAACCCCCTTACAAAAATATAAAACCCCTCCTTTAAAATGCTCACAAAAAAACCCCCATTCCCTGAAAAATTTGCGCTTTTACTAATACTTTCTTAACCTTTTCCCGGAAAAAAACCCAAATTTTCAACTTTTTTGGGACCGAAAGGGGTATGAGGGTTTTTTACCCCTTTACTTACCCCCATAACAAAGTACTTGACTGGGAAAAATTGGGTTTTTGGGGCTTACTAAAAATGGGTAACTAAAACCCGACATTAAAAGCCAAAAAAATTAAAACTTCCTGAAAAAGTCCCCCTTTAATCCTGGTTATGACAATTTCCAAAAAGAATACATCTTCACGGAGGAAAACCATCTCTTCAACAACAGCCTTGAACCCTTCCCCCAAAGGGTATTTTAGGGGGGAAAACCTTTTTTACAAACAAACCATTTCAAACGTTTTTGAAAAAAAACTCGTTGGCCCTATGACACTCATTTTATACAAAAATGTTTTAAAATAAAACTTTTATTTTTCCCCCGATATTTGGGGTTGAAAGTGTCTTTTAATTTCCCCCAAAATTTAAAACCAAATTTGGGTATTATTTTTAATTTTTTCTTTTTTTTCATGTTTAAAAATTTTTAATAAAAAGGGCCCCCAAAAAAAATAAAAAACTCTTTTCTTTTTTCTTTTGTTTACAAAAGGTGACAAATTCCCCGACACTACTAAGCTACCTCTACTGTCTCTCTCCCTCTTCCCCCCCCCTTTCAAATCATTGACAACATTTTAACGTTTCTATTGGGGAAACTTGTAATTTTTACCCTTCTTTTAAAAAAGCTTATTGGGGGACCTAGCGGGTTTAGGGAAAAAACCGGGAAATTTTTTCAAACGGTTTTATCGAACATAAACACATTTATCGATCGTTTAAAAACCCAACGGATCGTGTGGGTTAAAAGAGGCAACCCCGGTTCCCCTTCTAACAAAATCAAGGGGAATCCATTGTGTTTTTTAAACCCTTCCCGAAGAACAAAACGTAGTCTGAAACCCCATTTTAAGCCCATTTTTGGGTTTTTTTTATGAATTTAGAAAAACAAGAAAAATTAAAATGGTTTACACCAAAGGGAAACATCGTAATGCCCCTTTATTTAAAAATTACTCCAAAAAATTTTTTTCCCAAAAAAAAACCCTCGTACCATCATCCCCAATTGGGGTCCTTACTGGCTTTTTTAAAAGTCCTAAATAAATCCCAATTCAAGTCTTTGGGCCCAAAAAATTAGGAAAAACCCCTTGGGTAACCATGGCCCCACAAAACCCCAAACCCCACCCATTTACTCGTTTTTTTTGAAACCCAAATACCCCCGAAAATTTGCGATTTCCCTACCCATTTGTTTCCACCCCTGGGGCAGACAGGGCCCGTTGGGGTTTTCATCCCCTCGTCGACTTTAAACCCTGACCACAAAGAAAAAAAATATATAAAACCTTGGTTTACTTGGGTTCTTTCACCACGTTAACAAACCTTCCCCTTTATCTCCCTTCCCAATTTAAATTTTAAATTTGTGCCCCTTTTAGGCCCCGAATTCCCCAAAAAAAACCAAAACACTCTTTGTTCTTAAAACCCCGTCTCAAAGAATCCCTTTAAGGGGTTTTAAAAGGGACAGCACTCAATTACTGCAAAGGCCCTCAATTTTAAAATTCCACAAACCAAAACCCCAAAATTTTTTTTTTTTCAGAAAACAAAGTAGCCCCTTTACGCAAAATAAAAATCCCTCGCCTTTAAAAACTCCAAAACCCCAAAAAAGAAAAAAATTTTTAAAAACCTTTAAGGGATGGTTCACTAAGGGGGTCCTCCTTCGTTTCCCCTCCTAAAAATTTAACCCCAATCCCTCCCCCCAACCTTTTTCCCAAAAAAAACCCTCACTCCCAAAGTCCCCCGAAAAAAAAATCCCCGGTTTTCCCCAAAAACCCCCCTTCCAAAACCCCCCCAGAAAAAATAAAAAACCGCGGGAAACCCAAAACCCCAAAACAACCACCCTTCCCCCCAAAGAAAAAAAAGAAAAGGCCCAAACCCTAAACATTTTATTTTTCCCCCAAAAGGAAACTCCCCCAAAAATTTTCTTCTTTCCAACCCTAAAAAAACCTCTTCCCCTTTACAGCAGGGGTTCCTGCTCACAAAAAACCCTCCACCAAAATCAAAATCCAAGGAGAAAGAACAGGTGGTTACAAAAATTTACTTTAATTTGGGCCAAACCAAAAATTTGGCCTCGATTTAGCCATTTTCGAACTCCCTCCCCCGAAATTTTTGCCTTCCCCCAAAAAATAAAACGTAAAAAGGACCCCCATGCACGCTCCAAAATTCAAAAGACCCGGGCCATTTTAACATCAGGGTTTTTTTTGTGCTGCTTTAAAAAAACCTCAAAGCACCCCCCCCCAATTTAACCCCACCCCATCATCCCTTTTTTCCGACAAAAAAAAAAGGAAAACCCAAAAAAATCATCACGTCATTCCCCCAAAAACGGTTTATTCCAACCCCCCTAACACACCAAAAGGGAAAAAACACAGTCCTCCAAGAAAAAGGAATCCCAAAAGGGGATTTTTTTCATCCCCTTTTTTGTTACCAACAATTGAAAAACTTGGGGAAAGGTTTAAACCCCAAAAACCCTTTTAATAGAAAAAAAGAAAAACAAAAAAAATTTATCCCAAAAAAAGGCCCCTATATAAGGGCCAAAAAATACAACTATGGGGTTAAATGGCCCCGTCGTGTACCCCAAAATTATTTGTTTTCCCTTTTTTAAAAAAAACAAGAAAATTTTCGTTTTGGCTAAAAAAAAAAAAGGTTTAGGGCCCCAAGTGATTTGGGCGGGTTTGGTTTCTTTTTGAAAGTCTCCCCCCCCCCAAACCCAAATTTAAAAAACAAATTTCCCCCCCCCCCAAAAAAACCCATTCCCTTCCCACTCCCCCAAATAAAAAAAAAAAGAAAAGGGGCCCCCAAACCTCCCCCCTTTTAAAGTCAAATTTAGGGAACATGTTCCCTTTCCCCCTTGACCAAAAATTCCCCCTTTCCCCCAGGCAAAAAAAAAATCCCTTCAAACCGCCCATCGGGAAAAGGGTTGTCATTTAAATACCCGGAAAACAAAAGTTTCCCCAAAGGTTTTAAAAGGGACCAAAATTTCCTTTTTTCTCCCCCCCCATCAAAAAATTCCTTTAAAACCCCAAACCAACGCCCCCCGTTCTTCTCCAAAAATGTCCCAAAAAGGAAAAAATTCCTATTTTTCCCAAAAAAAAAAAAAAAGATGTTGGGGCCCCCCCCCCAACCCCAGGGGGAAAATTCTAAATTTTACCCCTTTAACAACCCTTGCTGGGAAAAAAACCCCCAACACAACCCTTTTTTGCAAGGAAATTTTCAGGGCCCCACCCTTTGAAAAACCTGGGGAAGAACAAAATAAAAGGAAACCCAGGATACAGATCCCCAAAATTAAATTCCCCGAAACTAATGGGTTGGGCGAAAAAGACTTTATCAATTTTAAAAAACCGGAAGGTGGAATAACCCAACCCTTGGGCAAGAAACCCAAAGGTTTTCCCCACCCCTTAACCCCCCCCCCAATCCCTCATTTGAAAACCGAAATTACTCCCGTTACAAAACCCAATTCCAAAAAAATTATAAACGTAAGCGGGTTTTGTTCCCAAAAACCCCCGGGAAAAATCCCCCCCCCAACGTAAACCCCCTTTAATGTTTCCCCGACTGCAACCTTCCCCCTTTTTAACCCCCCAAAAAAGCATTAAAAAACCGAAAAAACTTGGCCCCCCACCTTCTTTGAAAATTGAAAACCCGGAAAAAAGCCCCTTCCCCCCCACCCCACCAAAACCAAAATTACCCCAAACATTTTCGAAAAAAAGCAAACCCCCACGAAACCCAAAAAAATTTTAAAAAGAAAAACTTTCCCCAAACCAAAACCAAACCAAAACCCCCCCCCCCTTTTTCCCAAAAAAAAGGGAACCTTTTCCCCCTTTTGAAACCCCCCCCCCACACCCCCCAAAAAAAGAACTTAAAAACTTGGGGAAAAAAGGATTTTTCCCCCCCTTTTTTTTTTTTGACCCCTTAAAAAAAAAAGAAAGGGAAAGGGAAAAAAATTAAAATAAAAAACAAGAAAAACCAAAAAATTTCCCTTTCCCCCCCATTAAAACCCCCAACCCCCATTCCAAAAATACCTCCCCCTTCCCACTCCCTTGGCACATCGAACACGAAAAAGGCCCGTTTCCAAACCACCCCCGCTCCATACCCAAAACCCCACAGCGAAAATTGGGTCACTTTTAAAAAAAAAACAAAAAAAAAAATGGAAAAAGGTTTTTAGCTACCCTTTTTAAATACCTCCCCCTCCCTTTAGCCCGGCCCACGGGGGTGGTTTCCAAAAATTTTTAAAAGTCCGGGCCAAAAAAAAACTGAAAAGTTCCGTTTACCCCCAAGTCAACCCCAATTTTCAAAACAACTACGTACAAAACCCTTTCCAAAACCCCAACCCAACGCAAAATTTTTAAAAGTCCCCACACCCAAATAAGGTATCATCATCCAAAGCACGGGTTTTTGCCGATGTTCCTTTATTTAGGCCCCCCTACAAATTTGTCTTTCAAATTTTGTTTTGTTCCAAACGACGTCCCCCTTTTTTTCCCAAAAATTTTCTTGGGGGCCCTTTGACTTCCCAAATCGAGCATTTAATTAGTCAGCCTTTAAAACTTGGGGTTTAAACGAATGGTTTGTCACCCCATCAAAACCCCAAAAAAAGTTTCCGAAATTTCTAAACCAAACCCTTTCCAAAAAGAAAAATTTAAAAATTTGACATTTCCCTTTTTTTTTTAAACCCCCCGAGAAATCCCGAAACTAAAACCCAAAATCGTGAAAATTTTTCAAAAGCACGTTTCAAAGAACCTTGGAAAAAATTTTTTTTCGCATCAACCTTTTCTCAAGTACAAAGACGTCTTGCCCCACCTCCCTTCAATGGACAAACCCCTCCCCCCAAAAAGGGCCCTTGGGAACCCGGCCCCCCGAAAGGGGCTCCCGAAAAAACCCGGAAACCGTCTTCCCCACTCGTTTGGTACGTCCCCCGTTTCCCCAAATAGTTCCCCAAAAAAAGGAGACATCCCCCAAATTGGGTACGCATTTGGGAAAACCAAACATAAAATTTTTGACAAATTAAAAATTTCCCAAAATGGAACCCCCCAAATTTTTCCCCGGGCATGAACGGGGGTTTCGTGGTTTTTTATTCCCCTTCTATAAAAAAACAAAACCCTTTAACGGAAAACAGTTAAAAAGGGGAAAATTTTTCTTACCCCATTTTTAACGTTGACCAAAACAAAAACCACGTTACGAAATTTGAAAACATTTTCAAACCCCAAAGGAAACACGAAAAAGGGGGGAAAAGGGGCTTCAAAAAAATCAAAAAAATTGGGAAAAAAGGGTATCCGCAAGTTTTGAACCCCCTTTTGGCCCCTCAAAAACATTTACTAAAAAAAAGGGAAGGGACCCGTCCCCCCCTTCAACACAGCCTCAGTTTCCCACTGGGGGCCTTCTCCCCCCCAGTTTTTCTCCCGCCAAATCACAAAAGGGAAAACCCCTTTTGGGGGTGGGGTTGGGGGAAAGTGTGCCTAAAAGCCAAAAACGGGCTTTTCTGTCCCAAAACTTTGGGGATGTTTGTGTCCTCGGTGGGAGGGGCCCTTGCCCCAAACTAATTTTAAAAACCCAAGGGGACAACAATTAGGACCATTTTTTCTCAGCAAAAACAAATTGGGTTTCCTTCTTTTTCCCCAAACCCTCCAAAATAATTTCCCCTAACGGAAAAAAAAAACAACAACACCCCAAAAAAACAACGGGGGTCTGGGGTCCAACCACCAACTTTCCAAAACTAACCATTTCCCCTTTTAGAAAAACTCCCCTTTTCTACCCAAGACTCCTAGGGCACTAGAACTGTGGAATTTATTGAAAAACCAAGTTTACTTAAAACCTTTAAAAACCCAACAAAAATTTCCAATGGAAAGTGTTTTCCCCCCCAAAAACTTTTGGGGCCCCGTTACACCGGGGCCCAATTAAACCCCTATTGCTCAATTCGGGACGAAGGGCCCCCTTTTGGGTGGGGGTTTTGGTAAAATATTTCCCCCCTAAACAAATCAAAAAAAACGTTTAATCTCAAAACCCCTTTTCCCTAAAATTGAAGATATCAAGTGAAAAAAGTCAAGGTGAACCTAGGGAAAAATTTTTACTTTCCCCCCAAAAAAAAGAAACCGCCACTAATCAAAAAAACCCGGCCCCAAAACCCTGTTCCCCCAAAATTTTTATTTTGGGTTTTTAAATTTTAAACGGGCAACCCTTTGGGTTAAAACCCTTGCTTTCCAGGTTCCAAAGCCATGTTTTAAAAACATTGGAGGAAAAATAAAAAAAAAGGGGAAGGGTTTGAAACCACAAATACTTCGCCCTCCAAGGTAAATTTTCCCCCTTTTACAAAGTCTTTTACCCCTTAAATTTTTAAAACCTTTTTATCACATTTTAGGGGGGGAAAAAACCCCCAAAAAAGAATAAAAATTATTTCCAAACCCAAAAAACCCCAAAAAACCCAAAAGGTTTAAAAATAAGGATTTTGGCCCCAAAAATTTCATTTCCCTTAAATAATAACCAAGAACCCAATTTGATTTTTTGTTACCCGAAGTAGTGGGTACAACTTTGTGGGAAAAACCCCCCCTGGGAACCCGTTTTCCCCGCCTTTTCCAAATTTCCTTTTCAAATGGGGTTCTGGGCCCCCGGCCCCGCTGAAAAAAATGGGGAAACAAAACCCATCCCGTTTACCGCAAATTTTGTAAACCCCCCCTTCCCCCCATTTTACCCTTTTCAAAGTTTGTATTTTGGACCCCTGTCCAAAAAACCCATAAAAAAGAATCTGGGGCCCCAAAAATATTCCATTCCCCCCAAGGGGGAAAATCACTGTGAAACTCCCTTTTTCCCAAAAAGATACTCAAAAAACTTCTTGTCCATTTTCCTGGGTTCCCCAAAGGTTACCAATCGGCCCAAAGAGGGCATGGGGTTTAAGGGGGGAAAAGCTTCCCAAATCGGTTTTCGTAAATGGGGGTTCGCCGTTTAAATTCAATGGTGACACTTTGGTATTTCACCCCTGGAAGATACTGCTTGGAAAAAACACGCAAAAATTTCCCAAAAATGCCTCAATTTACAAAAAAAACCCCCAAAAAAAGCTTTTCAACATAGGGAAAAATTTTTTTCTTTCAAACAGGCCCAAAAAATATTTTTGGGGCAAAAAAGAAAAATCCCCATAAAATGCCCCCCGTTTCTAGAAATTCCAGGGGAGGGCCCAAACTTCTTCCCAATTTCCCCCAAAAAAGACAACAAAAAAGAAAAAAAAACACCCCTTTTAAAGGACCCTTTATAAATCCCCAAAACAAAAGACCCAAAAAAAAAAAACAGTTTCGAGAAATTAGAACCCCCTTTTTAAATTAAAAATTTTAAATAAAAAAACCAAAAAAAATGCACCGAGATCTTGTGCCTGTTCCAACCCCAAACGAAACTGTTTGCCATGCCAACCCCATTTTGATTACCAAGCAAGAATCCCAAAGGGGTCAAATTTTATCCCTTTTTCCTTTGATGAATTCCGCCCCCATCGAGTTTAAAACCCAAAACCCCGGAAGAATTTCATCGATCTTTAATAGGGGATTTAACCTTGGGAAAACTGAAAAAAATCAAAGGCAAAAAACCGATTTGGGACCCAATGGAAAAAAGCCAAAAAAAATTTTTGGCCCCCCCCAAAAAAAATTTCCCTGCCCTTTCCCCTTTTTTAGCGGGAAATGAATTTGTACTTTAATAAAAAAAACCCAAAACATAACATGAAACCTTTCCCTTAAACCCACGTACCTAAAAACCTTAAAAACCCACGGGAAAAAAGGGCCCAAAAACACTCAAACTGGGTGCTTGCTTGAAATTTGGAAAAACCCCCCACACCAAAAAATTTCCCCCAACAATACCAAAAATAAAGGGTTTGTTGCTCCCCAAAAGAAAAAACGGGAATCCATAAAAATTTGAAATATATCGTTTCTTTGGACATGTAAAAACAGAAAAAAGTATTTGCTCAACAGTATTTTATTTCTCCCGAATTGAAATCGGAGCATACGGGTTTCCCACTTTAAGGCTGAAAAATGTCAAAAATACAAAAAACCAAAATTCCAAAACCCAAATTTACCTACTCGCGTGGTGTTTTCCCCAAAACGGGGAAACGACATCAGCCCACCTTGACCAAAACCACTGTCAAGTATCCATACGACGTGTAAAAGTGAAAACATTCACTATTTGCTACTTTGGGCTCCAAGTTCGAAATCAAACTAATTTTCCAAGGCCCCGTTACCCCCAAAATATAATCGCCCCAACGTTTTAAAAGCAGCCCCCCCCAAAGGAGCCCAAAAATGAAAAACCTTTTTATTTGGGCCCCTATATAGTGTCCAAAATTGGGAAGGGCAGTTTCCCCGATGGGAAGACGTGTTCAGAAACCCTTTTTAACCTAACTTTGACCCAAAAAAATTTAATTTTTAGGCGTAAAGGTTTCCCCATCCAAAACAAACCGGGCAACCCAAGGGAAACCCAAAACCAGCCCCGGGATTTTTACACGATTATGGGTGGGGGATACACTTTTTGGCCTTTTATTTCCTCCAACTAAGGGATACAGGACTTTTTCCACCCTATAAAACCCGGGCCCAAAGCCGGGGAACTTCCCGTTTGCAGAACCTCTACCCCACACGGGTTTAAAACAACCTGAATGCTTTAAATTTTGATAATACCCTAAAAACAACAATTTAAAAATTATTCCCAAAAATTAAAACACTTTGGGGGCCCCTTATTCCTTTTTTGAAAGTGGAAGAACCAGGGAAAGGGGGGAAAACCTGAAAAAAATTCAAAAAGACGAAGACCAACGGAAAACCAGGGCCCGGAAATCAAAAATTTCCAGAAAAGAAACCAAAATTTATCCCCCCTTTTTCTAAAAAAACTTTGGGAAAATAAAATTACGGGAAATTGGCAAAAAAGATTTCTATGGATGTCAAAACGTTTATTTCCCCTCAAAATTTAACCGATAAAGTCCATGGTGATCAAAAAAAAAAATTGACATACTGGACCCAAGCCTTAATCTCACGCAAAAAACCTTTTTGGGATTTGGTAAAAAGGCCTTTTTTTTATCATTCCTGTCCCCACTACTACTCGAGAATCTATCACTTTAAGCCCCCTCTTACCCAGAGGGAAACCAGGCCCAAGAAATGGTTAAATTGCAAACTTTTCCCTGCAAAAATTTAAAATTGAACGTTTACTTATCATCACCCTTTGAAAAAAAAAAAGAAACATTCTACCAAAAAATTTGGGTACCTTGGGGAACCCTTTTTTACCTTTTGAAAAAACAGTTTTTTTTTCTGCTTCTTGGAAAACCGTGGGGTGTGCTAAAATAAATCCCACAAACGCAAAACTCAAAAACCCCCAAACTTATTCAAACAAAACAGACGGGCACCCCTTCCGGAACTCACTGGGTACCTGTACTTTCCCCCCAAATCCAAATTTTGTGGAGATTTTGAATTTGTTTGGTTTCCCCCCTTGGAAGACATAACATTGACTTTATGAGAAAAATGCCATGAGACCACGATTCAATAAAGTAAGTTACAAAGCAAAAAGATTCCTGGTTTGGACCAAAATTGTGTTATTTTCTTCAAACATCGCAGTCTGGGGCATTCCTTTTAAACCCTTTTTGTCACTTTTTTTATCGGACTCTTCTAAAAAGAAAAAAAGAATCGAAAGGTTTTTTAGACCGTTTTGGTTTTCTTTTGGGCTTTTTGGGTAAAAATTTTTTACATCAATGGGCCCCAGAATCAATAAATCTCCAAAAATTTCCCCAACGTTGTCAACCTTTTCAAAAATTTTTATTTTTAAAATTTAAAAATTGTTTTTTTCCTGTTTTCCCTTTTTTAATTTTTTTCCTGGGTTTTTGAATAAAAAAAAGAAATTTTGAAGAAAAACGGCTTCTTTGTTTTGTTTTTTTAAAAAACCCCCCCGTTTGAAAATATGCCTTTTCTTTCCCCTCTATCCCTCTTCATAAATGAGCTATCCTCACGTTTTCAATAACAAAAAAACCCGTAATGTATTCTATCCCGTCCCGGCCCTTTACCATTTAAAGAGAACGGGGCTCCATCTACATTCACTTTTTACCTCGTCAAAACCACAAATCCTTCCAGACTACCTAAACCCCAACGAAGCTAAATTCAATTTCCCTGTCAAAGGGTAAAAAACCGATACCAAACCCGAAAAGATAAGAATGTCAGAAGCTCCTATTCCCAAAACCCATAGTAATGTCTTTTGAAGGAAATTTAGAAAAAAAAAAAAAGGGCCGAGAAATACAGAAATTTAAAAAGGGAAAAGAAGACACAACGCAGCACCCAAAAAAACAAAAATACCAAACCCCAAAACCAGACAAAGGATTTTTGGGGCTTCGAAAAGACACCAAAAACTTCCTTTTTCTTTTTCCCCCAGAACAAACCTTAAAGTTTAGGAAAAAACCCCTGCCAAAAGGGGTTTCAATCTTTAAAATTAAAAAATTTAAAAAAAGTTCCAAAACTCTTCGTCAAAAAAAACAAAACAACCCCTTTCCAAGGGGTAAACCCAAAACCCAAAAGAATACTTTTTTTCATTTGCCTAAAAAATTTTTAAAATTTTAGAATGTGACTATAAACCTTCAATTTTTTAAAAGGGGGGTAAAAACAAAAGGAAACAAACAAAAAAACCCCCCCCCCCTTTTTTTCTGTCCCTTTTCAAAAACAATTTAAAAAATTCTGACCGTGTTCGAATTTAAAAAAATTTGCGTAAAACCCTTTTTAAAACCCGCGCTTTTTAAAAATCATGGAAAAAAAAAATTTGCTTTTCCATCCCGTCCCCTCCCCCAGGATATAAACGGGGCATTTTTTTTGTCCCAACTACCATTGTGGAAAATCGGCAACATTAAAAAAAAATATAGTAAACTACAAAAACTCCGGAACTCCAAAAGCAATCCCGGAACATTTCCAAACCTCTCCCGGAAAGAACTGACTAGGACTTACCAAAAAAGAAATGAAAAAAAGGAAGAGGAGGGTACAAAGAAAAAAAAGAGGAAAGAACCCAATTGGGGTCCCGGGTTTCAAACCCCAAAAAATTTGTTGTGTGATTCAAACCCAAGGGGGGAACCTTTCCCCACACATTGCCCCGCAAACCCCAGACCTCAAAAGAACCAGTTATTCATCCCCCACTCTGACCCGAACACAAAGGGACAGCAAAATTTTTTCACTAAATTTCCCCAAACAAGGGGTGGGGTAGTGAACCACCCAACTCCGTTTGCCCCTCATCCCAAAAAAAAAAATTGGGGGAAAAGACTGGGGCCACGAAAGTGTGTCGGGGCTCGTCCTGGGAAATGTCACGGTTTGCCAGGTTTATTTGGGGTTTAAAAAAAACACTCCTTTTTAGGGCTAACCCAAAACCCTAAAAAAAAAATACCAATTTTAATTTGCCAAATTTGGGTAATTTGTTTAAATAGTAAGGTAACTATAAACACTCACTTCAAAAAAAAATTTTGTGCTTTCATGCCCGTTCCCTTGATGGGTGGATAGGGGGGGTTTTTTTCTTTCCTTTCGTTGATGAATGGAATTTTTCTGTTTTGTGCTGCTCCCAAAAACTTGATGAGCTGGTAATTTTGGGGTTTTTTCTTTTTTCTTTCCCTTGATAAATGGTATAGGGTGTTTTTTGTAATTCTCTTTCCGGGTTGGGTAATAGTATATGGTTTTGGGTTTTTTGTTTTTTTTCTTTTGTTATGGAAATTTTAATTTTGGATTTTGGCTTCTACTTCGTTGAAATTGGTATGGGGGTTTTGGCTTTTCCTTTCGTTATGAGATTATAGGGGGAAAGGGGCTTCTTCTTTTTGTTTATTTATATTCTTCTTTTCGTTGATGAGATGGTTATAGGGTATGTTTTGTGCTTCTCTTTGTTGATTGAGAATGGTATAGGGTGTATTTTGGTTGCTTTTCTTTCGTTGATGAGATTGTATATTTTTGGGTTTTGTGGCTTCTTCTTCGTTGATGAGATGGTATAGGGTGTGTTTTGTGCTTCTTATTTCGATTATGATATTGTATAATGTGAGTATTGTGCTTCTTCTTTCGTTGATGAGATGGTATAGGGTGTGTTTTGTGCTTCTTCTTTCGTTGATGAGATGGTATATTTTGGGTTTTGTGCTTCTTCTTTCGTTGATGAGATGGTATAGGGTGTGTTTTGTGCTTCTTCTTTCGTTGATGAGATGGTATATTTTGGGTTTTGTGCTTCTTCTTTCGTTGATGAGATGGTATAGGGTGTGTTTTGTGCTTCTTCTTTCGTTGATGAAATGGTATAGGGTGTATTTTGTTCTTCTCTTTCGTTTATCAGATGGTATATGGTGTATTTGTGCTTCTCTTTCGTTGATGAGATTGTATAGGGTGTGTTTTATTCTTCTCCTTCGTTGATGAGATGGTATAGGGTGTATTTTGTGCTTCTTCATTCGTTGAGGAGATGGTATAGGGTGTGTTTTGTTCTTCTCTTTCGTTTACTAGATGGTATAGGGTGTATTTTGTGCTTCTCTTTCGTTGATGAGATGGTATAGGGTGCGTTTTATTCTTTTCTTTCGTTGATGAGATGGTATATTTTGGGTTTTATGCTTCTTCTTTCGTTGATGAGATGGTATATGGTGTGTTTTGTGCTTCTCTTTCGTTGATGAGATGGTATAGGGTGCATTTTGTGCTTCTTCTTTCGTTGATGAGATGGTATATTTCGGGTTTTGTGCTTCTCTTTCGTTGATGAGATGGTATTGGGTGTGTTTTGTGCTTCTTCTTTCGTTGATGAGATGGTATAGGGTGTGTTTTATTCTTCTCTTTCGTTGATCAGATGGTATAGGGTGTGTTTTGTGCTTCACTTTTGTTGATGAGATGGTATAGGGTGTATTTTGTGCTTTTTCTTTCGTTGATGAGATGGTATATTTTGGGTTTTGTTCTTCTTCTTTCGTTGATGAAATGGTATAGGGTGTGTTTTGTTCTTCTGTTTCGTTGATGAGATGGTATATTTTGGGTTTTGTGCTTCTTCTTTCGTTGATGAGATGGTATAGGGTGTGTTTTGTGCTTCGCTTTCGTTGATGAGATGGTATAGGGTGTATTTTGTGCTTCTTCTGTCGTTGATGAAATGGTATAGGGTGTGTTTTGTTCTTCTCTTTCGTTTATGAGTTGGTATATGGTGTATTTTGTGCTTTTCTTTCGTTGATGAGATTGTATATGGTGTGTTTTATTCTTCTCTTTCGTTGATGAGATAGTATAGGGTGTATTTTGTGCTTCTTCTTTCGTTGATGAAATGGTATAGGGTGTGTTTTGTTCTTCTCTTTCGTTTATGAGATGGTATAGGGTGTGTTTTATTCTTCTCTTTCGTTGATGAGATGGTATATTTTGGGTTTTATGCTTCTTCTTTCATTGATGAGATGGTATATGTTGTGTTTTGTGCTTCTCTTTCGTTGATGAGATGGTACAGGTTTATTTTGTGCTTCTTCTTTCGTTGATGAGATGGTATATTTTGGGTTTTGTGCTTCTTCTTTCATTGATGAGCTGGTATAGGGTGTGTTTTGTTCTTCTCTTTCGTTGATGAGATGGTATATTTTGGGTTTTATGCGTCTTCTTTCGTTGATGAGATGGTATAGGGTGTGTTTTGTGCTTCTTCTTTCGTTGATGAGATGGTATTGGGTGTGTTTTGTGCTTTTCTTTCGTTGATGAGTTGGTATAGGGTGTGTTTTGTGCTTCTCTTTCGTTAATGAGATGGTATAGGGTGTGTTTTGTGCTTCTTCTTTCGTTGATGAGTTGGTCGATTTTGGGTTTTATGCTTCTTCTTTCGTTGTTGTGATGGTATAGGAAATGTTTTATGCTTCTCTTTTGTTGATGAGATGTTATTGGGTGTATTTTTTGCCTCTCTTTCGTTGATGAAGTGGTATAGGGTGTGTTTTGTGCTTCTCTTTCGTTGATGAGATGGTATAGGGTGTATTTTTTGCTTCTCTTTCGTTGATGAAATGGTATAGGGTGTGTTTTATTCTTCTGTTTCGTTGATGAGATGGTATATTTTGGGTTTTATGCTTCTTCTTTCGTTTATGAGATGGTATATGATATGTTTTATGCTTCTCTTTCGTTGATGAGATTGTATATTTTGGGTTTTATGCTGCTCGTTTCGTTGATGAGATGGTATAGGGTGTGTTTTTTGCAACTCATTTCGTTGATGCGATAGATTATGTTGTGTTTTATGCTACTCGTTTCGATGGTGAGGATAGCATGCATTCTCGATAAAAACCTTTTAAAGGGTCAGTCGACTGTCTCGAAAAGACTTATTCTTTCTTGCCTGAAAAGCTTTTTTAGTTGTTGTATAATTTGTGTTTTACTCACAAAAGCATTATTCTCGGTTGTATGTGTTCAATAATGAGACGTTACCTTATCTGTTCCATTGCAATTGTTCCCATACAAACTTCCCGTTAGTGTCCAAGGGTGTGCCATTTAACGCTATAAATCATGACTCTATAGTACAAAGTAGGGTCAGTTAATGCTAATATTAACGCTATAAAATTTGACGCTCTTTTTTAAAAAAGTAGGGTCCCATAATGCTAATTACCATAGATGTAATATCGCTTAGTTTAATTTTTATTTACAATTTTTCAGTTTCCACGAAGGTCGGTATGAGTTTAGATAATTTCAGTACTACTTTAAGTCTTGGTAACATTTTAAAAAATTATCTATGGATTATTTTCAGTCTCCGCTAAAGCCAGGTGCAATTTCAGAATTTAGTGTTACACTTCGTCTTTAACTATTTCTAACAACCAATACATCTGACTAGTTACCAGTTTCCATTCAAGTCCGCTATTTTTTCTGAAATTTAGTGGAATATTTTAAGTCAAGACAATCTGAATACAATCTTCCAGAGCTTTTCTCAGTCTCTACTATGGCTTGGGAGATTTTGGTAATCTTAGTTCTACTTTTAGACTAAGCAAATATAACAAGGTTCCTGCAGACTTAAGAAAAACAAATTCCATGACTTTTCCAAACCTTTTCCAGGGCCATTTCATAAAACTCAAGGACCGCGCTATCTTGCATTGTCCAGTAAATGAACATAAAGAATAACATCTTTCAATTAAAAATAAGAAATATGTTAACAACAAATATATTTAATATGTACTTTTTAAATTTACATGGGCTATCACACTTTGACTTTATATAGCAATTCATGTCATAATCCAATGATCAATGTAATTTGTATTGAAAAAAAAGGAAACAATTCTTAGTAGACTTTGTATGTGTCCCTATTTACAATATTAACAAAATACATTACTTTCCAGTTGTTTTCTTTTATTTAGTGAATTACACCTGAAATCATGTGATACTTCCATTAGGAGAACTAACTCTTATTATATGAATTGAAACCATTTATCGATTGTAATTTTATCATTTTATTTAATCGGTTCTCGGTGCTCTATAAAATTTAAAGTAATCAATATCTTTAACTCCATTGTCACAAATTCCATGACTTTTCCAAAACTTTTCAAGGTTTTGACAAATTCCATAACTTTTCAAGGCCCTTGAAATTTATTTGTTAAATTCCAAAATATTTTTCAGGATTTCATGACCTGCAGGAACCATGATATAACTTAATCTACTGCGATAAGTTCAGTCTCCGTCATATTCTGGAACAATTTCGTATGTTTAGCGTTACTTTTAGTCACAGTCACTTGAATATTAATGTTCCAGATTTTCTTAATTTCCACTATAGTATTGGACAATATCGTAATTTTAGTATTAATTTTAGTCTAAACCAATGTAAATTAATGTTCAGGGACATGTTTAGTCTCGGTTAAGTTCTGGGACAATTTCGTCATTTTAGCGTTACTTTTAGTCACATCCATTTTGGTATTAGTCTTTTCCTTGATTTATAGCATCATTATAAATATGCAAATTTATGAACACCATCAACATATTTCAAGTCTATGTAATGCATCATATATAACTCTAGGTTTTATAGTAATATATGTCGGTCTCTATGTCTCTATTTTATAGGTCCCTCCCTAGAGTCGTAGTGCTAGCTGCGCGTATTTAGGACAACTAGGACAGCTCCTTGCTACACTGTTACCAAGTGTACCGTGATGTCATGTCACCTGGGACCATTTCTCTTGACGCTATACAACCCCAGGGTGTGCTAATACAAAATTTCCCTTGACGCTATATTCCTTAAACTGTGCCATTTGACGCCAAAAAATCTTGACGCTATATCACCCCACGCTGGTTTTTAATGATAACTCCCATTGACGCTATATCGCCCCCCTTCACTACTACCATCTGTATTAGAAACAGACTAATTTTGCAAAGCATTTTCCTGGCTTCTTATACACAATCTTTCAAGATGCAGCCATATATAGTTATACCTTTTAGTTCTTGGGTTTCACCAGAATCTCAAAATGAGGCTTCATCGTTTTCTTTCTGAATACCGCCTGGGTTTATATATCATCAGATCGATTTTTCCATGAACACGTGAAAAGTTAGTGATACAATTATCAGAATAGAATCTTCTTTTTCAGCACTTGAATTCCAAATTTGCCAACTTAAGTATTATAAAAGGTGTAGGCTTTCACTTAGAAAAACACCCTCTATTGAAACAGTACACAATTATATTACAAGAATTAAAAAAATTGTCTATAATTCAATTTGCTGCAAAATTCTATCCTAACAGCCATAATTAAGTAAAAGAACTAAAACTACAAAACAATGCCGTTATTACAGCAGATAGATAAGGAAAGGATGGGAGTGATATTCTGAGCAATGTTTCGGACATGAATGATGCATGATATAATGGGATAAAACGGCAATCTACATAACTATTCTGAGTTTCCATGGAAACAGAATATGATGTCCATATCAGTTAGATACGTTTATTTAATTTAATTTTTACGTTTACATTTGTGATGTTTAAGACGTCACTCAATTTGCATTTATTAGCATTTTTTAAATACTTATAACTGCTATTTTCCTTTCTCATTTTAGTAAAATACTGACATAGTGGAACGGGTAAAATTTACATTATCATTCGGATATATCTGAAGTTTCCTACCTGCCGGTATCAATTGGAAACACATTGATTATAGCACGGAACTCAAAATTGTTCTACACGTCAGTGGCCACAGAGAATTATAGAAGAAGGAATACATATGAAAAACTTGATAAAAAGTCTTCACCGACTCAGACGGATTATATGTTCACCTCTATAATATAAACATCTTTGTCAAGTAATTAGAGCATGGATAATCCATCTCTCTCTCTCTCTCTCTCTCTCACACACACACACACACACACACACACACACAGACACACACACACACATAAGAGGCTTAGATTTTAATTTAAGACATCTTATATACATTCAAATCCCTCTATCCACTAGTTGGTAGTTTTATAGCGGAATTGACTGGAAATGGAAAATATACACTCCACAACCATTTCAGCCCACTTATATTGGAAACTCTTGGAAATAACCGTGTTTGGCGATTACGTCCAAAGCCTAGTTACTTTGAATGGCGATCTTGATGCAGTCAGTGACTCAGGGGTCATGTGAATCGGCGGCAGCCTCAATTCCCCTTATTGTTGTTCAAGGTGCGTGACAACAAATAGTCGACTATATTTAACAGCTTCGAGGCGATAGTTAAACAAGGTCTCACCAGAGACGTGATCAAATGTTCAAGGCTCTTGGCTCAATAAATGTAATCTCCCGTTACAATGCAGGGGCGCCCTCTGTTCTTTTTATTAAAAAATAATTTGAGTCTTGTTCGTAAATTGGTCAGTAGTGCTTTCGCATCGGATTTCTGTACGTGTTTGTTTCTTTACATTTTCTGGTAATTTTTTTTTAAATTTATTTTTTGGGTTCATATAACGTTACCACAACTAAGTTAATTGCTGTTGTTTATTTATTGTGACTTTTGTTTCGATTGTGCCTTCCATAATTTATTGGATTATTGTTCATATTATTTTTGATACCGTTATTTCGTTTGGCATGTGCTTACTACATTCCTATGTTGTTCGTTTGTTCATTTTTTTAAAACTTGTCTATTTCGTTTAGACCTTGTTTTACTTTATTGGAATGTTGCACGTAGTGTCTGAGCTTTATTATTTTTATATTACAAGTATGCTTGTTTTATTTTACTTTTTCTTTGTTTATTTTCATCATTTGTTTTAATTCCATCATTTGTCGGTGGTGGCCTTCCGTCTTAACTAAAGTCTGAAATTGTGCATTTTAATGGTAAGGAGCTAACACAGGGTCAGACGTTCGGGATAATTCAGTGAGTAGAAGAAAACAAAAGTTTATGTAGCAAACATCTACACAATATTGCCCTAGTTCGTTCCGTACAGCATCGCGCATGATATTCGCTTCTGTAGCTCAGTTAATTTTCAGGTTAGTGTAATTAAATGTAGCTAAAAATGACTAATTCGTTGCGTGCACTAAACATCTGAGCACTGTTCGACTCGACATAGACATGATGCTACGTCTGCGGCTGATTCTCCCTTGCCAGACATCGCAATAAACTGTTACATTGATTACATTGTAGCGATATCACTGAAACATACATTATAGCGATATCACTGAAACATTATTAGAGCTACGTTAACACACACACACACACACACACACACACACACACACACACACACACACACACACAAAGCTAATAAAATACATGCTAAACTATGGTAGGGTAATCTGTTTACATGAAATATTTTAATGCCACCATGACGGGAAGTGTCGATTTATTTATTAAGGATTGGGCAGCATTCATAATGTGGTAACCTCCCTTTAATTGCTTTGCGATATCAACTATGGACTCCTCCAGAACTCAAAACGAACATAGTGGATTACATGTGCATATACAATTTTTTTTCAGCACGTGTTAACTGATTGGTGTTACGCAATATACGAATATAAATTAAGTTTAAATCATACATGCACGATATGAATTCGGTACTTTTAGCGACATTTAGAGACGTTGACGTAAAATTTCAATGCGAAACTAACTCTTATGGTATAACGGTACCAATTGTACAAACCCAGGCTGGCGGATCTTAAGGCGTAGGGAACATTGCATTCAGAAATAAACAACAAAACCAGCTGTGGTTGGTGCATTATGTAAGAGTTGTACTTTCTGTTAGGCTTTAAAAAAAGTTGAGTCTCCTGGCAACATGTGAGATTATGTTAATTTATATCTAGATCACATTTTGTATTTTTTAAGATTTTTTAAAATGTGGTACACATGACTGAAAATAAGTCTGGTGTAACTTGATAACTCTTACCCCTGTCTAGTTCCAACAGAGTTATCTCTCTTAAATGCAATGGAGTACCTATTTTCGTTGTTATCAAATTCACCATCTAACATTGTTCTTTGTGACAGTGTGTGACATGCATGCTGAGGTAGAATAGAAAGTATTTTTATTTTACAAAACATTAGCATTGCGGTCTATGGAAAAACAATTGACACCGTGATACCGCAAAACATTAGCATTGCGGTCTATGGAAAAACAATTCGCACCGTGATATCGCAAAACATTAGCATTGCTGTCTATGGAAAAACAATTGGCACCGTGATACCGCAAAACATTAGCTTTGCGGTCTATGGAAAAAAAAACAATTGGCACCGTGATACCGTATACCATTCCCGATGCTGCATGGAATGAATTATAGAACAAGTCACTTAGCTCACGTATGCTCTCCAAGTCACTTTTTGCAGCTATAGGTGCCAATTTGGAGAATTTGATTAAATATATCTTTAAAATGGCGTTTATTCACTTTCTTTCGCGCCTTGTCCAACAAATTCCATTAAAGATTATTGTATACATTTCTTGAAAAATGCTTAAAGGCAAATTTAGTGATAACGTACTTTGACATTTTTAGGCAGTCAAGCAAACATAAGATCTTGTTTAAATCGGTTTTATCGCACGCTATGATTTAAGTGGGAACGCACTTGATGTTGGGAAAAGTTGTACTACAAAAATAGAGACGCGACAATATCGTCATTCATAAACAAAGCCTGGAAAACACTGGCAGGAAAAAAATCGGTACACAAGTCCAATAAATAGGAGGATATTATGTAACTTCGTATATATCTTCTGTATGGTATGACATGTTTTTTATTTCAGTTCGTACATAATACCAAGTTATCCCATGCAAATATATGTTTTCATACACGTAAAAGACTATAAACAAGTTGGTCAATTCAGATGTAGTTTAGTTAAATTTTTCATCATGCTAAATTATCATTGGTAAAAAATGTCATAGGTACAATCTAAGAATAAAACTTATTGCATGTCAATCATCTATCCTATTTATAGCTTAACGTCCATATAAGGGATAAATAAAGATGATCGCGATCGTACTAGATTCCTCTCTATTAGTAGTAGTTCAATCTAATATCAACTTTCTTGAACCAGTCTAATGCCAAGCTGCCATTTAAAAAGTCCATAGCAATCGATAATTTTCGTCTGGAAATTTCTTGTGATAATTAAATGAAGATTACTAAAAATTAATTATTGAATAAACTTTGTTATAATGATATTACGATTAAATTTGTAAAAAAAAATTTTTTTAAATTTTTTTAACAGTGACTGCCGTTTCATGACTTTGTGACTGGTATTATAAATATGTACAATTCCAGACTACGCTTAAGATGTTCAGTATACACATAAAATCAAACTTGCAAAGCAAGGTTTATCTATGCAGTAAGCATTCGAAATCATATTTCGCAGAGTGACATCAACGTTTCCTCTAAACTCTCTCTCTCTCTCTCTCTCTCTCTCTCTCTCTCTCTCTCTCTCTCTCTCTCTCTCTCTCTCTCTCTCTCTCTCTCTCTCTCTCTCTCTCTCTTATATCTCTCACTCTGGATCAACATAGGAAGCAGTATTCGGTCATCAGTACAACTAGAAACTAGAGCTGTTGACATAATGCTGATGGTGGCTTACAGCTGTAAATAATGTTTATGTTGATATAATGTTGATATGTATTGTTGTTGGTTTGCCCAGTATGATGTTGACGTTGGCAATACTAACATATTGCACAATTACGTCTGCATAGGCTAACTAATTCGGTCTTTAAAATATGTCATATGCATGAAATTTGTCTACTACTGAATATTAAATATGCATAAATGTTTTTGGTGCAATTTTTTTCAATAGTAAGTCAATATGTTAATGCAGAGAAAGTGTTTTTGTGCATTTCTGTAGAGAGAGAGAGAGAGAGAGAGAGAGAGAGAGAGAGAGAGAGAGAGAGAGAGAGAGAGAGAGAGAGAGAGAGAGAGAGAGAGAGAGAGAGAGAGAGAGAGAGAGTCATTATGATCACCATCCTCTCCAACAGGAACAAAATTAAATTCGACAAAAGTTTTCTCTTTGTCCGCAGTGTCCGACTATCATACATATTTTAGTAACCATTGTCCGTAATGAGGAACAGAAAGTACAAAATAAAAAGATGATACAATCGTAAAGAACGAGGACGATGAAGATTCCACCAACAAGCATGATGAAGTATAGTTCTCCAGCATTTTATTAATGATCACGTGGATTTACAGTTACTGATGATAATACAAGGACAATAACCATCAGCCTCAATTACAAGATGGAGAAAACGATGTCTTATCAGGGCCAATTCATGTCATATTTAAATGAGTAAAAATACAAATTTCTACTCGGCCATATTTATGTCAACACTCGACTAATTTCCAAACGTTACAGAGTCAATATACAACCTTTAAACAAAACCATATACAATTATGGATACCGATACCAGACCTAAAATATCACATGCTGACTTAGTACATTAAGTACTTGTTGAAGAAGCAATCATAGCCGCGACAAAATATCTGACATCAATTTAAATCATCCATGCGTTTGAAAGGGTTGGGGAAACGGTACATATTATTGATAGTAGTTTATATGTTAGATGGTTGGTGTGTTGGCTTCTTAATATCTCACCTAAAGAGACTCTATCAATCAAAAATTATTCTCTGGATCTTTTTATTGTATTATAATGACCATCATAAGACATTATTTCCTAAATCTTTCTTATGGCATCAGTACACAATTAATACAATCCGGTTCAGTACCCACGAATGTAGCCTCAGTCCATTTTTAGATTACTTTTTCCTATCTCCGTTTGGTGATGATACAAGAGTTAGATTTTGGCATTCTTGGTAATAATTTAAAGGCAATTATTTATTCTTTAGAATGTACGCTTATGGTGTGATTGTCTGTGTGAATTTCGGCGACAGTGCATATTAAGTAAGAAGGTCATGGTGATGATCCGGAAGTGAAATCTGTGTTCCGTTGCATGGTGTTTTGCTTACAATTCAGCCTCTCAAACAAATGCAGGTCAACCATTGAAAAGAACTTCACCGTAAAGTCATCTTTGAAGGTATTTTAGATTAACATATGATTTGTATTGATTATCACACAGTGGAAAGTTCAGTACTGAGAAATAAATGTAGAGACTATATAGTAACATTAATTATGTTCTATGGCCTTATAGTCATGAAAGTCCCGTTTTTGAAAATGTACTAATAAATAATGGGACAATAATAAAGTAATAAAACACGCTGAATTTACACAAACGTTCACTTACTATTCTACCTGCATTGCGCAAGCAAACTGTTGCATGATATTGTAGTGTAACATTGTTTACTGGATTGAGTTCAGTTCTGTTTGACCTTACTGATTTTTAAAAACTTTCATTGACGTAAAAAATTACTAATAGAAACATTGTATCTAGTTGCTGACCTTGTTTCAAAATCAGTGACAGTTTGCTGAACTTTTAATTTTTAAAAATGTTTCTCAGAGTAAGAATCATTGAGTCTAGGTCATACCTGGACTACGTGACAAGTAGCATATATCAGTTGGTGACAAACTTCTATTTTTTCCCCAAAAGAATGAACTTTTGACCCACATCTGGGAATCTGTTTTGTATCTTAATTAGTCGCATAACTGTTGCTTTGATAAAGGTTTATTAAGTGGGGCTTAAAACACTTGACAGATCAAGTTGTATTATATTGTGACTAGTTTAAATTGAATTCTATTTTCTTCAAATTGTTAAATTCAAGTGATTCTTTTCCCTGGAAATTCAAACGTGCTCTGAGAGAATTCTTGGATTAAGACATTTAATGGAATTTATACTGAATTCAAAACTGGAATATTTTCTGTGATTGAACAAGAGAGTCGACTCAGCAGCACTTTGCTCACCACAACAGACGTCATTTCTGATTCATCGGGACTCGAACTCAGTTTTTTTCAAGACTAGTTATTGCTAGGACTTCTATTTTTAATTCTTGGTTTACTTTTTAATTAAACTCGTAAAATCGTAAGTTCTTTTTTTCCTTTTTCACTTTGTTTTCTAGGAAAATGAATTATTTGTTAAATTTTACAAAAGCTTGTGGTCTTCACTCTTTTTTGTTACTTATTTTAAAAGCATAGACTCGAAACAAAACAAATGGAAAAACTACCCTCTAAAAGATTTGTTTATCACGTAAATGGTCTTTGACATGCAGACACTATTGACATGTACACATATGACGCCTACAATGGTGGATATAATTTTATTTTGATAGTATCCTGGGCTGGAAAAGTTAAAACAAAGTTGCGACTGCCCAATACGTTTAAAGAAATTTTTAAATGAGTAATGCTGTGAAGATACAGTTTCATATAAATGATAAGTTACGTATTAGAATGGCTTAGGTTTTTTGCAGGATGTTTTCACCACCGTATTCCAAGACACACCAGCGATGAGTCTTAGGGTGATCGCGCGCATAGGGGTTTTCGCTAGGTTGGCTATATCGTCCATGGTTGTTCCTGTTTGATGGTCTCTCCTTTAGCAAGTTTCCATACTATTACAGCGGCCTCTGTGAGCCATTTTCAATTTTTTTTTTTGTATTATCAACAGGTTCCATCTTCCACTGTGGAACGCAGATGAGATCCCGTCCTGGTGGATGGGGCGCTAAACGATTAAGATCGGACTCCCTCATTAAGACTGTATATAATTGCTGTCATTGTATAGGTGTTTCCATAAAAAAACCCGTTAATGCTAGAGAGAAACTTGGGCTTTGTTTTTACGAGTGATTCCACATGCTTACGTTCTATCGCCCTTATTGAGCAAATTTGTACACCAAGGCCCTCTTAACAGTATCCCGGCCCTGGATAAATACTTGAGTGAAATATTTTTACTCGTATTAAGGGCAGCAAAAAATAGTTGCTGAGCGCTTTGTACCCACACAGGCGGTTAGCGTTTCCAATTTATTCCAAGTAGCTCCTCCTTTTTCGATATAAAACGTGCTAAACACGTCCGCAGCCCCGTTGACCTCAAATTCTTCCTTGGCATCGAAAAAAGCCGTGTTTCTATGTAAGACTTTGGAAATAAGCACCGCGTGCGGCACTTTGTCAAAGTCGAGTAGGTATCTGGGCTGATAAGCTCGATAACTCTACGATGGGAAAGTTCCTTTCTTCCTAATGATTCCAGCTACTTAACCTCAGCTTGTTTGCAGTCCCTGCATAAAGACGTCCATACAATATCTCACCCAGTGTTGTAGTACTAATAGCGTTTCGCGGCTAATTGAGTAACGGACTTGGTCTTCGTAAGTGCTTCATACACTTTGCCTTATTAACATGTGCCCTGTTGCAGGTATATGTAACGCCTATAATTTTCTAAAGAACAATTAATTACTGTGTAATGTTACCACTCTATAACAAACCAGTCAGACTATGAAATTCTATGTAAATAATATCTATATTTTTTTTGTTTTCCCTATATATCTTGCCTTGCACGGTTACATTACAGCTGAAATAGCGGACCTGCTTTGCCTTCACTCTTATACTGCTTCCGGTTTTTTATCCTATGCGAATCTTGCGATTCTTGCTGGCGAGATTTAAAAAGTTTTCTGATGCAAAATATTAATAAATTCCGCATCTTTGATCGCTTCCCAATAGTATCTAAGCGCATGTCTTGGTAGCAGTAGGCACTTTAATATAATTG
Organism: Potamilus streckersoni; assembly: GCA_016746295.1. Classification (NCBI taxonomy): domain Eukaryota; kingdom Metazoa; phylum Mollusca; class Bivalvia; order Unionida; family Unionidae; genus Potamilus; species Potamilus streckersoni. The sequence continues at coordinate 30,147 of JAEAOA010000682.1, forward strand.
ACCACTATACATATATTTTCAAATAAAATGTATACTTCAAAACATGTATTTGTGTCGCCCTCATTTGGTATCGGCCTCTGCATAAAAAGAAAATGAACTGTGTTCTTTTTGTAGATTCAGCGCAAATTTCACTCTTGAATCAAAACAGTTTGTATTGTCAATAATGGGTTCACGTTCTGCTTCACTCGTGCAATAAATCCTTACGTCTATTCAAACACGTAGATATCCGAAATTGCTGATGATATTTCTGCAGAAATGTATTAACAACACATACAATAATCAATGTTTACCAGCTATGAGACAAATAAAGTTATGTTTATATTTACCTAATATCCAAAGCGGTCAAGTGATGGCGATTTTTATTCTATATGCTGAGAGAGAAAATTGCTCTTCGCTAATAAAACAATTATATAGTGTGTATCTATTGCAGTAAACGTATGCTTTGTTTTGTAGTGTGTGACATATCAAATCAGAATATAGTAATATAGTTATGCATTGCAGCCAGTTAGGTCATGAAAAACCCAAAAAGTTCTCCAGTGGTGTGCCGACTGAGTTGATCAGACACAGCCCGAGACAGATTTGCTTTTCCATTGTTCCTCTCTCTTCCACTAGATCCCAAGTGAGTGAGGCTTCATTTACCTGTTGGCCAACTTTGGTGACTAAGTACTATGTCTAGGAGCCGTAATCCCGATTATGCATCAGGAAAGCCAGATGGTCTTTACCTCGGACCCACATCATCCGATTTCCATGCCTTCCATCAATTTTGCTGGCATTTTTGAGGAGTGGCTGTGTTGGGTTTTGGTTGTCATGGTTGGATTGGGGGTGGGGTGCTCCCAATGTTTTATTTAAGCTACTGTAGAAGACCCAACCAGGCTCGATTTTTGGCTGGAAGTTAAATTAGTAAGAAATAGATGTAGAGCTCCGAGCCCACAGAGAGCAATACTGATAGTTAAATGGTTAAATATACAAAAGGTAGAAATTCAGTGAATAACAATTTATTAACAATTCAATAATCAAATGATTCAAATTCCCAATTAAACTTATTCCACTCGACCCTTTTTTAGCCTATTGCATCACAAGATTATCAGTGTGAGATCGATTTCCAACTGTCCTTGTATTCTACTCATCTGTGCATTCTTCTGTGTCTCCAAATTCCTTCTCCTCCTACTCGACTTTTCTATATTCATTCTCCTCCTCTATTGTTTCTTCCAGATCACTTTTCCTCTCCTCCACCTTTTATTCACCTTCTCTCCATCGACTACACCTTTGTCGACTCCGACTGTTCGTCTAGTCTCACTGCCGTCTCCCCTCATGGAGACTCGAGACTCAACTTAAATGGATGTTCTGTCTCCTGAAAAGCTTCCTGTGAAAAAACAAAAACGGTATATTTTTCCTTAGCCCTCTCATTTCATACTACACACATCCTATCATTAGATAACGGCCATTAAATTATTTAGTCTCGCATTCATTCACATCTAAATACAAGTTCTTGTATGGTAAAACAAACGTCTAAATAAGCACTGTATCAATTACTTCTTATACATTGTGACAAATTGGCGGCGTGCAAAACACACCAACCTCGTTCACTACGGTTCGTTGCTAGGGAATGACCTCCGCTGTGTGATTTACCCAGTGTGGATAGATAGAAAGAAGAATGCAGATCACTGAACAAGTATATTGAAGAAATAAACACGACGAGCCCCCTTTCAATGAACAAATATAAAATTTAAGCAGTTTTCAACAGAATTTAAAATGAAAAGAAATCAATGACTTAGTTACAAAAGAAGGAAAAATGGTACTAACATGTACTCAAAAAAAAAGACAATACAAATTTCTTTAAATGTAAAATTACTTTCAACGTTAAATTGCTATCCTCATTGCCAATGAGATGTGACCTTTGAGTGCAACGATGAGAGACTTCATTACCTAATTTATGCAGACATCAAGACTTCCGTTCGTCTCTGCTCTGTTGATCTTTGTCTAGCTTTTTCGTCTTGGACTCTTGTCCGTCGAACTCTGACTTAACAATCGTCTCTGGACTTAGATTTCTGCGTAGAACTTGTTCTCGTCCTGTGATTGTTCAGGGATTTCTCATATGAATCCAGGAAAGCTGTTTCCTTCAATAAATAAAAATGTCTCGCAATAGACAATAGGTCACATTCCCAAGTATATCTATATTTTTACATTAGTTCGGCTCAGAAAACAAAAGGCATAAATTCTGCCGCAGTAACTTCTGTTAGCTAACTGTTATGTTTACATAAACGGTCGATGCTTGTCCTGACCTTAATTCGGGTCACGCTAGGGATGGTCAATTAAATTCAACTCAGCCGTATGAAACCGTATGTAACCCCCACTCGACTGCTGACTCTACCAATCTAGCAGTCTTAAGTTACATATGCTTAGACCCTCAGATCTAACTATTCTAAAATAGTTTACTCGACCAATTAGATATTACAAACTAGCATATAGATATACACTTAAGTGATCAATTAAATATTACAAACTAGTATATGAATATACATGTAATGTTAGGTCATACTCATTTTGGACAGAGTTAATCCATAAAACTATGAAATATTACCCATCATTCCTTAAATCATTCATGAAAATTCATAATCACTCCTATGTATTAAAGAATCAATTACATGCAATCTTTTCAAACTAATCTAATGAAATTTTAATTACATTCACTCTTGCAATTCTCCAAATGAATTGATAATTAGGAAATCAAAGAATAAAATGCCATGACTAGCATTTCATAAAAATCCTGCAAAATGAAATCATACATACATATATCATATCAAGAATACATTTGTAATAGATCAACAAATGAAATAACATATTAAAATCGGGAAACTAAGATTGCGTACCTTTTGCCGTTTCTTTATTCGTTTCCACGAATCTCACGTATAGTCTGTCTCCTAACTGAGACAACTATCTGGCCCCTTACTCTAAAATGAAGACGTACTTTTTTACGAATTCAAAATGTAGAGTTTGCCTACTTGCTGAGACAAAACTCTCGCTTTACTGCCAAGTCACGAGATAACGTCTCACACGATCCCGGAATCATTTAACTTCCCTTGCGAAAGATTAAAGACTACTGAATTTTCCTAAAGTAAAACCTTTAATTTCTTACAGAGTTACGCCCATAATTCCATATTAACCAATCGGAATAGACTGTTTCCTAAACCTGTTCGTAGAATTTTTGGATTGACAAGAAAACTAAACAACTAATCATGCCGTAATTAATCATTACTTTGAACTATCATCTATAGCCAGCTGCTGCCTTTAACCCTGCCGATTTTGGGGAAGGGTCGTATGTCATTCTCTTGTACCATAGCATCTGACTCGGTCATGTTACGTCGGCTAGAACGAATTCCCTTTTGACGTTCAGAGATGAAATGAAAAATAATCATCTAACTATCTCTAGCCCTTTCTACTATAATTAAGTGGACTTTGATACAATTCCTTTAAACAAAGCTTCTAAGAGTTTTTAAAATTCGACACATCACATACATGCATCAATAAATTCGGTCACATCAATACACAATCCTAATCCCGTTATACTAAACAATATTACAATAATCAGGCGCATTTCTTTACTTTACATTTATGCAAAGTACACAAATATTCAACTAACCATGATCTGATATATGCATACGTCCATAGTAACTAATCTTGCATACTTCAGCTATCTTCCAAACTCACAGTTCAAGCTTGCGCAAATTCGAATATGTCGCATTAATAAATGGACTGGTTTACTACAGTAACGTAATAGCGAATTGCAAAATTAATTCTGACCACAAGCTAACAATCTACATAATGTTCTACGTAAAAATCAAGCCCATTTCTCAAATACGCATGTGAATAAACACTACAAAGATAAATTTACATACCAAGCAATCCCCGTAATTATATATATATATATATATATATATATATATATATATATATATATATATATAAATATATATATATATATATATATATATATATATATATATATATATATATATATATATATATATATATATATATATATATATATATATAACAAATAATTACAATTATGATGCATTAATGTTCTGCAAAATTCGAGCAAATAACTTAATAAACTTCCCGAAGCATTTCTTTACTTGGAATCTACTTCTAAGTTTTATCGCCAAATTAAGAGTGGCTCTCTCCGAGTAACACTATTTGCTCAATGATCTTCAAAGGCATACAATTTTTGTAGAATTCTGAAAGTTATAATTCGTATCTAAAACATATTCATCACCTCTATCTCAATTCCGACTGGATGTCACTGGGAACCGGTCCAAACAAACGTAGCGGAAAATGTCCCTCTCGATGTCTGTCAACGTGGGTACGGTTGGAAACACGTCTCGTTTACCCCATGGACTTTCTCCCGAAATTAGGACTAATCTTTAATACCTAGGTTTGAGGATTGCAAGCCTTTGTCAAGTGACGCGAGCGCTCGCCAACGCAAACTCAGCTCCGGATCCTCTGGCGGGTCGCCGTAACCTTGCTTAAGAGAGTAACACTAGCCCGCGAAAATGTTTAGGCATCAAACAATTGGCTGCGGCAATATCCGTGCTTATACATGACTTTATAGCTATAGCCTAGAAGACGTGACAGCCTGATACTTGACCAGTTTCTTCTCATGGGCCTTCTACATTCCCATGGTACTGTCATTTCCAACAAAATCACATTTTTGGTACCTCCTGACCCCAGTAAGATATAAGGTCTGACGTTCGTGTTCCAGATGTCCATTTTGAATATCAGCTCTCTTGGATATCTGCATATATTTCCTAAGCCAGTGCTGTTATTGATATGCCACTTGTTTCAGCCATTAGCTAGAGTATCGCCTTTCGTCAAAGCTGATGACGTTAGGATGGCTTTTCACATAATGTTTCTTTCTCCTGATTCTATCCATACTGTCAGCAATCTCAGCAAGCACTTGGTCATGGCGTCAACGATAACAAGTATCCGTCAGAGATACATTGCAAGAGAAAACATGTGTTTTAAATTTACAGGGAGAACACAATAAATTGAGCGTAAGAGGGATACTCTGAAAATAATCTGACAATTCCTAGTATGTATGAACCACTGAATGCTCCCAGATGCTGTCATGGTTCTCTAAGTCTGATACAAAAGTATTTTAAAATTCCCGATCTGCATTATTTACGCCTTTCTGAACGCTTAAATTCGTCATAAAACTGGCTGTCTGTTTGTGCCGATTCATATTTGAGTAATAAACCATTCAGTTAGTTTCGACTTTCTCTTTCTGGCTCATTCATTAGTTCTAATTATCTAACGTGCAGAAATAAGATATCCGTTTATTTCTTATATACATGTTACTGAGTGGTATATGAAAGGACTTGGACTTAAAAGTCACTTCCCATAAGTAGATGTACCTAAATCCCTCCATAGCCCATCGTTCTCTCCCTCTCCCTGCCTTTTTCTCATGTTGGCGCCTGTACACGGGGGCAAGAAGGATCACTTACCCCTTCCTCATTATTTCACCTCAAAATGTTTCTTGGCCTAAAATCTGTAAAACTTAATAGATGACCACTAAAAATTTGCCTCCCCTAAAAATATTTCTGACGGCGGATGTTATTGAATTCCTAACAATTGTGCTTTTTGATACTTGGCTCTACTCTGAAGGAGCGTGTACGTGGTAAAGCGATTTATGCACCATGAAGTAGAGTTCAATAAACACTATCGTGATACTCCATTAGAATCCGCTCTTGGACCTGACCGACTGACTATATATGTATGTATTCATGCATGCTAATCATACCGTTGAAAAGTAAGTACGTGACATGGCAAGGTTTTATGAGAATTGTCCTAACGAGATCGGCTTAACAGTCGCAATTTCGAGTGAAATGGAGTATCAGGGTGGTGATGACCAGTGACTGTGGCAACAATATTGATCGTTCTAAAACCTGTATTCATTTTCGGACGCAAGTTAGTCTTGCTTTCACAATGCATAATCATTATGATACATAGATCTCAAATCAATATGAAGCTTCATATACTCAGATGGAATGTTAAAGGAAGCAAGTGCTCTCGTTTTAGTTCTTGTGAAATGCTGGATAAATGCGATGCATCATGCATAACAGTGCATACACTGTATCAGTACATTCTTCTAATTTGCAATTCTAATCGTTCTAACTGCAAGTGCGGTGTTAATGAATACGTTTCATTTGTATTCATCGTATTAGTTTCCAAAACATGATGATCATGCGATACCTAACCACCTACTATACATACTTCCCTTTGTACAATTATATGTTTGATAGACTTAAAAGAGTCAGTGAAGAGGAATAACAGCCAACACTAAATGATATCCCGAGATCTTGAAAACTAAAATTTAAAATGACTGCAGTTTACTGGTATTACAAATCTCGGCTCGTTCAAAGTAACAACAAAAGAGTGAAGCCAACAAGCTTTGTAAATTTTAACAAAAATAGTTTATTTCCAAACAAAACACAGTAAAAATATCAAAAAGGACTTACAGTTTTTGAATATAATCCAAAAATTATAAACTCAACCCTAGAACTGAACGACACAAGTCCTATCACTAAAAATGTCGTAAATAAATCCAAGTTCGAATCCAGGCGAAGCTCAAAAATGGCGGACGATGATGTCTGACGAATGAAGTATTGATGTAAAAAGTTCCAGGTTAACTTGTATGAATCACAAATGAATTATCAAAAGTTCCACACTGAATTTTATGAATCGGAAAAGAATATTCCGGCATAAGCAATCTGAATAATTTGCACTGAATGTCTTGTCCAACGCTTTGATGACGAAACACTTATTTTCCAGAGAATACAAATTACTCAATAGGCAACAACATAAATTACTTCTGAACTTTTTAAGGTACAAAACAGTAATATTGAGTATTAAACCATACTAAAACATCATTTTGACACTGATTACACGTTGACACTTCGTTGCATGATAACTATACACAAGGCACTTGACATCTGTGCCCAAATGTTGATGCCACAACGTGATCACGCAAGTCTGACCTTGATACTGACCAATCATTTAAACGTCATGTAACCAAGTGTCTGGACAAGGTCACATAAAAAAAATGGTACTGAAAAACATTTCAGCTCTGTGCAAACACAACGCACTTTTAAAAGAATTGTTTTATCTGTGAAAATAATCATTACAATAAAATGTAAAGAAACAAAATTAAAATAAAAAAGAATTAGAAAACTAACACACAAACAATTTAATTGCGTATTAGAAACAAATAATATCTCAAAATTGTATTCCATTTTCTGAAAAATTATGTGCATTTCATCTCTGACTAATTTTTTTTATCGAGATCAGGATCCATAAATTTTATTTCCTTCAATGATCATAGTCAACAAGAATTATTGTCCCTGCATCTACATATATGTCTTTACGTGTCTATATGTATATTTCTAAGTGTGTGTCTGCATGCATGCATGTTTTCATGTGCGTATCTGCATGTATTTTTGTGTAGGTGTCTGCACTTATGTCTTTTGTGTGTGTGTGTGTGTGTGTGTGTGTGTGTGTGTGTGATGCGTCGAATTTTAAACTTGTTGAAACCCAAGGTTAAATAAATTGTGCTTTCAAGTTTACATAATCGAAGCAGAAAGGTCTGATGAAATTTCGCTTTCTATTTCTTTATTTCATCTCTAAACAAACAAGGAATTACGTTAATCTTCAGTTGAAGCTGACCCAATCATTTCTTATGGTACAGAGAGTACGCGTAGTTATATTTTGTTCTGACGAATTCAAAAGGGGCACATGTTAACTAATCGATTTTTCAAAGGAAGCTGATTGTGGCATCTTAGGCCAGTGAAATCGACGATAGCCACTCGATTTTGAGGGAAAATGTTTAGAAAATCATTTCTTCTTGGCCTGGAAAACTTAGGGGCGTACACTCTTAGAAAGAATTTAGGAAACTATCTCTTGGAAAATCCTTTAGTTAGATTTTTCTTGAGAGAAGATTAAGTCTACTCTGTAGGCGCTAGTTAATGAAGTAGTGGTCTTCGTGAAATTACAAAAGGACCAACTAGTTGTCCTAGAACAGGAGACAGACGAAGGCTAGGAATGTTTGTTTAGGAAAAGAAAACGGCAGAAAGATACGCAATTTTAGTTTCAATTTTAATATGCTATTTCATTTGTTTGATTGTTCGCATGTTTGCATATATGATATATAATGATTCACGTATGTATTAGTGTATTCATTTCGTAGGACTAGTGATATCTTAGTTCTACCAGTCAATTCTTATAATTTTTTATTTTCAATTCATTGAGAGAATTGACGTATCACATGTATTTAAATATTTGATATGTAGAGTTGCATAGGGATTTCGTGAATTCACACTAGTAGATGAATATGTCACATTTCTTAGGATATATGAATTCATTCTGTGTAGGATGACATTTATTCTTGTGAGTAATGATAAGTGTGTATATATATATATATATATATATATATATATATATATATATATATATATATATATATATATATATATATATATATATATATATCATTTCGCAACATTTAATTGTTGACGCAGGCTAATTTAGAATAGTTAGATTTAGTGGATATTATGCATACATATTTGAGCATTAAACTACATTGAATAGACAAATATAAATGAGTCGTGTTGTAATGTATGCTGAAATATACAGCCACATTTTCATGTGGAAGACACGTGGGAATTTAGACCTTGCCTTAAATTCAAATGAGCTTGAATTAAGGTCAGGTGTATCAACTTAACGGTAAACATACCGCAACATAGAATCAGTGAAACGTATTGATTAAAGGTCACATTAGGCCAGAAGTATACAGTGTAAATCACCTACGGGTGAGCTGAGCAGGAGAAAAATAATTTATATTTAGATGTAGATGTGCATTGGTACTTCTCTAGCGTGAGACATACTCTATATTTAAAGAGTCTGCTATATCCTTCAATTTCGTACTCCGAACGAGAAAAAGGAGGAATATGGGGGAACTCGATGAGCTAAAGAGGAAATCTACATCTAAGAGATGTCAGAACAGTGAAGGTCCACAGAGTACCAAGCACGTAGTTAGACGTGTGAAACAAGTGTCGTGTGAAATCAAGTGTTAGGTGATGCTGTCAAAGCATAAGGTTGGACTCAATACTCGAATACATGATGATAGTTATATGCTGTATGTGATAATCATCATATTCGATTCGATTCAATTCGATTCGATGAGACGAAATGAGATAGATAGATAGATAGATAGATAGATAGATAGATAGATAGATAGATAGATAGATAGATAGATAGATAGATAGATAGATAGATAGATAGATAGATAGATAGACAGACAGACAGACAGACAGACAGACAGATAGATAGATAGATAGATAGATAGATAGATAGATAGATAGATAGATAGATAGATAGACAGATATGGATAGACAGAGTTTAAGTGATTATCTTACATGGAGAAGATAGGTGAATAATTTGAATGATATAACTAGTTTCTTCATTTTAAGAATAAGTATTTATTCCGACTAGACATGGAAAAGAATAGTCATCATCGACGACAACAACAACAACAATAACAACAACAACAATAATAATAATAATAATAATAATAATAATAATAATAATAATAATAATAAAAAAAAAAATAAACAACCCTTTTATTAAAGCAAATGAGATCCTAAATATAATACTAATTTTTAAAAATTGTGTAAAAATATTATAGATTTGTGAATCTCAATATATACTATGGTTGATTTGTTTTACTTCTTTAAGTACTTTAAAAAATGGCGTGTTCGACAATATCTAGGAGATGAGAGATTTCGTTATTTCATCTTCATATAGTTTAGAAAATAAGTCCACACGAGAATGAGTTTAAAAGTATATAGTTCATGTAAATTTGTACGATATGACTTAGAAAACGTTTCGTTCTGTGACTATACCAACTTAACCCATAAAGATGTAGTCGTAGGTACAAAATTATTTCTTTTAAAGAACAATTTACTGAATCCAGTTACCTGAAATAAGTTGGATGGGATATTTAAAAAGAACTTCATCTGGTGAAAACAGTCATTGCACAGAGTCGTTATTCATGTACACAACGAGGATAAACACGTAAAAGATTCTTTTTATTAAAAATCATTAGCAGTCAATCCTGGCCATCTAAACCCTTGTACACTTAATTGTATCTTCACCCATTTCTTTACTTGTAAACATTTCTTCAATAATATTTGTACCTTGAGACCTTAAGTAATGATTGCCAACGCTAACAAATGTTTCTGGCCATTTACAGCAAACGATCTTCCAAGAACAGTCACTTATAGATCGATAAAAAGTGAACTTTCATTCATTATGTAGCTGATCGTATGTTTTTCTTCTGCGCAAACATGAAAAGCGAAAAATTCTCAACACTGTCCACTGACCTTAATGGGGTGGGTGTACCGGATTATCGCTAGTGACTTGCAGCGATCATACATTAACGCTTACTGATGATTGATGTCCCTTGTCACTTAAAAGTTTTCCCCGTCAGATGAACACGTGTCATTCTAAAGATAGTACATCTGTGAGTCATTAAGTGAAGTAACTAATCGCAAGGGAAGCACTAAATAGGTTATGAATTACTGGTCGTAATCCGCAAAATCGAACTTTTTTAACTTCCCGTTCGTCAACAGTGGTATGCAGAGGAAAGCACACACATCCGTTCTTTACATCCCTGTAGGTTATGGAGTGGTGGATTTAGTGCATGGGTGGGACTTCTTGTGACTGAGTGTGCTTTATATATCCAGGGGAAAGGGACTTTATCTTCTTTGGTTATCAATTATGTGTTTGAATGTATGATTGTATGAAATAAAGCAAGCTATGATGACGCTACTATAACCAAAATGTTTAGATAGTTATACGTTGTTCCAAGAAGGGATCGAATCCATATCGTAAGGAAAAGTATCTCTCAGTGAGTTGTCATGTATCAGTGCCCTAACCCACATGTACATGCGCTCATTTTCTAAAACAACTTGAGTAAGGTCTGATGTAGGCATTTCAGGTGCGAAAGAACTCACTTGACAAGCAGGTGAAATATGTCATTCATCAAAATGCACAAAATCCATTGGATGTATATTTGCATATACATCTTATGCACATGAAATTATAACTATAACTTGAGACACACACACACACACACACACACACACACACACACATATTCAAACGTAATGGGTTTATACTTAGATCCCACGTCTCGGGAACAGTTTATTAAAAATAAGTTATCGCTAAGCAGTAAGCACGAGACATAGTCATACAGGAGTTGGCACTTGATTTCCAAGGGACTGCGCAAAATTTGAAATAGGTCAGACGTAACTTGACTACGAAAGGTAACTTTGAAGATGCGATGAACCTTCACTTTTCAATTTAAATGTTCCAAATGACGATGAACGATAAGACAAATTGTCACTTAATGACAACGTTACCTATGTTCGCGTTTTGTTTCTTTCATATTTCTGTATGCCTCTGTATTAATTGTACTTCATTAGACACATTCTTCTATTTTTTGTTATCAAATCCAAGGAATAACGATGATTTCATTTTGTTACTAACATCAATTTGACTCCTTTAGTGTTAGATAAATATGGGTTGGGCGTTTCGTTAAATGAAAACCGTTAAATAAAACTGGTTTGAGCAATTCGTTAAATAAATCCAATCAATAAATCTGGGTTGAGCGTTTTGTTAAATAAAAAGAACAGTTAAACAAATCTAGGTTGAGCGTTTCGTTAAATAAATCCGTCAAAGAAATATGTGTTGAGCGTTTGGTTAAATAAATCTTTTAAATAAATCTAGGTTGAGCATTTCGTTAAATAAATCCGTTAAATAAATATGGGTTGAGTGTTTCTTTAAATAAATCTGGGTTGAGCGTTTCCTTGCATAAATTTGGGTTGAGCGTTTTTTAACCCAAAACTGGATTGAATGTTTCGTTACATAAACCCGAATCCAGCGTTTCCTTTTAAGTGTAGCTAGACTGATTGTTTCCTTACACGAATCTGGGTTGAAGGTCTTCTTACATAAATCAGGGCTCAGTCTATCATTACACGGATCTAGTTGATATCATCAAGTTGATAGAGACTATAGCGTTTTCATACCTGGTAAATAGATTTAAAGTTTTCCTTGCCTGCGTTCTATATATTGACTTAGCAAGTGCTTGCATGCACCATATTGACTTTTGTTCTATGTTAAGAGTTCTTAAATAAATTCGATCATTTCCCAAAAGGAGGTAATTCTCCTCATTCACACCATTTGTTGACACAACACCATCCGGGTTGAGTGCACAATCTTAAAGTACTATATTTCAATACTGAGCTTATCATCGAATCTGTTGATGCGAACAATTTTTTTTCCAAATGTAACAATTTACTATGCCCTAAAGAATAGCGTCGCCAGGGTAAAAAACTTCTTACATTCATAAATCATTGCAAGAAGGCCATAAAAATATAATTTTTGTTTAGTGCAATTATCAAAGTTTGTACAACACTGTGCACAAAGTATAATATCTGACAATTAGCTATTAAATGATTTGGCATAATTATTATGTGTATATAAGCTAGTTCGAATTTCCGTTTTCGTTGATGTTAATTGCATGTCTTTTGAAAAGAAAGCATTTCACATACCTTATTCATAAAAGGTGTGGCACAATGAATAAAAACAGTCATTTACGCACATGTACCAAACCCATCCTGCAAACGTGCGCTATATACTTAGACTAACTCTAGAGAACATACGGCAAAATAGCGAGTATGAATGTAAGATAAGATATATGACACGACATGAAAAGAATGCAATTTGTCTACGATTCAACTACAGGTAGAAGGACCAAACTGAGGCAAAGATACCATATGGGAGAAAAACGTCCAGACCAATTAGAATGATTAGTACTTGAAATTTTCTGTCTATTTCCTATGTTGTTCAAGTGAAAAATACAAGCGAAAAGTGCATGCGAAATGGATATATGGCACACACAAAAATCTTTAAACAGAATAAATATCCTGAATAAGAACAAGACACGAAATTTTCAATTACAATGCATAATACTTGGAAATTTCCATTTGTTTCCGTCTTGTTAGAAAATAGATTTTAAGTGAAATTATAGCCATTTCCTTTATAATATCTTACTCCTTCCCGCTAAAGGAATTCTAAAAGTTCACTGACATAGACAGCAAAGAAAAATATTTTACTCCAAAAGTGAAAAGGATTTGAACCAAATATAATGGACTTAATGCGAACAATATTCTATCGAGGGGGGGGGCAATTTAAGTGTAAAATAGTTTCCACAACGCAGTTAACAATAAACAAAAGTTGCTAACGTTATTTTGTGTACACTTCTTGCCACCGGCAGTGCTTTCTTCCAGAAGCGCAATTGTGCAAAACCCCGCCCCATCCCGAGCAATTAATTGATGGTCCCATAAAAATTGCCCGCAGTCCATTTGCTATGAGCCTAACAAAACCCATTGATCGTTATGGTCAAATATGCGAGTCATCTAAATCAACAGCCATAAAATCACGAGCTCTCAAAGCATCACTTTGCAACTGAGTAATGTGACTATTTCATTAGTTGTTGAGATTTACTTACTGGTTACAAAGATTTAGTTACTTAATGCAATTAGCAAGATTATACAGTGGCATACGTACTGTTTTTAGGAAGCAGTGTTCTATGCCGTAACATGAAGTTACAATGCATACAGTGTAGTTGCACTATGACACTCAGAAAACAATGAACAGTAACAACCGCGTTTAATCGTTATTCATTCAAAGTTATTTACCATAACCACGTTTTGTTTTAAATGCACAGTTGTATTGGGGGCCTGTTCACAAATAGGGCCTACTGTTGTCATGCAAAAAGTGCTGGTACTAGAAACTGAAAATCCCTTCCACCCCTGGAAATGCCAGAAAGATAATCTCTCGACCGTGAGAAAATCCTGGAGTAATCACTAGACAGTTGCACCCTTTGTGTTTGGCAAAAAATGCTAAAAGTCTGTAAAATTATAAAATATTTACATTGTCAATTCATGTTACTGCTATTTATTTTTTTTTGATCGATCTACGGTACTAAATATTTGGAAGAACTGGAAACAATCTAGAACGGATGAAGATAAAAAAAAGAGAACATACGAGTTTAGCAGGCCATGGTTGGTTGATAATGAAAGCGTAACTTTAGTATAAAGAATCTTTTATGAGGTTTTGTAACTGCCAAAATAGAGACAACGTTTTAATTGATTGAATTTTAGTTCTTTTGCAGACATATCTTTGGAACAGACATTATAGAAATTATAGAAATTAGCTTCTTCGAATTGAAAATGCATGGTTCGAACACATTTAAAAAAAATAAAGTATCGCGAAAAATATCGGACTCTTCTTACAAAAATTTAAAGTCAGATCATTTCTAATATGATGTTAATGTTTCCATCGGTTGCTATAGTAGCTGAATTAGTACTATGAGTTCTATAAATACTTTTTTGATTTCTTTGTACGTATGCTTTCATGAAAAACATGAGAAGAACTAAACGCACAAACACAAGGACACAAGTGAATTTATACTAAAAAAACTGATTTTATACCACTTGTTGGAGACATTTCACACGATAGCAATATGCCACCTGTGACAAATTGGCGGCGTGCAAACCGCACCAACGTCTTTCACTACGGTTCGTTGCTAGGGAATGACCTCCGCGGTGTAGTTTACCCAGTGTGGATAGATAGAAAGAAGAATGCAGATCACTGAACAAGTATATTGAAGAAATAAACACTACGAGCCCCCTTTTAATGAACAAATATAAAATTTAATCAGTTTATCAACATAATTTAAAATGAAAAGAAATCAATGACTTGGTTACAAAAGAAGGAAAATGGTACTAACATGTACTCAAATAAAAAGACAATACAAATTTCTTTAAATGTAAAATTACTTTCAACGTTAAATTACAATCTTCATTGCCAATTAGTTGTGACCTTTGAGTGAAACGATGAGAGACTTCATCAGCTGTTTCCTTCAATAAATAAAATGTCTCGCAATAGACAATAGGTCTCATTCCCAAGTATATCTGTATTTTTACACGAATTCGGCTCAGAAAACAAAAGGCATAAATTCTGCCGCAGTAACTCCTTGCTCCCTAACTGTTATGTTTACATAAACGGTCGATGCTTGTCCTGACCTTAATTCGGGTCACGCTAGGGAAGGTCAATTAAATTCAACTCAGCCGTATGAACCCGTATCTAAACTCCTCCTTGACTTCTTACTCTTTTAAGTCATATATGGCTTAGACCTCCAGATCTAACTAAAATAATTTACTCGACCAATTAAATATTACAAACTAGCATATAGATATACACTTAAGTGATCAATTAAATATTACAAACTAGTATATGGATATAAATGTAATGTTAGGTCATACTCATTTTAGACAGAGTTAAGCCATAAAACTATGAAATATTACTTATCATTCCTTAAATCATTCATGAAAATTTCTAATCACTCCTATGTATTAAATATTCAAATACATGCAATCTTGTCAACTAATCTAATGAGATTTTAATTACATTCAATCTTGCCACTTCTCCTAATGAATTGATAATTAGAAAATCAAAGAATAAAATGTCATGACTAGCATTTCACTAAAATCCTGCACAACGAAATCATAAATACATACATCATATCAAGAATACATTTGAAATAGATCAACAAATGAAATAACATATTAAAATCGGGAAACTAAGATTGCGTACCTTTTGCCGTTTCCTTTATTCGTTTCCACGAATATCATGTATAGTCCGTCTCCTAAGTGAGACAACTATTTGGCCCCTTACTCTATAATGAAAACGTACTTTTTACAAATTCAAAATGTAGAGTTTGCCTACTCGCTGAGAAAAAGCTCTCGCTTTCCTGCCAAATTACGAGATAACGTCTTACACGCTCTTCCCGGAATGGTTTAACTTTCCTCGCGAAAGATTAAAGACTATAGAATTTTCCTAAAGTAAAACCTTTAATTTCTTACAGAGTTACGCCCATAAATCCATATTAACCAATCGGAATAGACTGTTTCCTAAACCTGTTCCGTAGAATTTTTGGATTGACCAGACAAATAAACAACTAATCATGCCGTAATTAACATTTCTTTGAACAATCATCTATAGCCATCTCCTGCCCTTTTCCCGGTCGATTTTGGGAAAGGGTCTTAGGTCATTCTCTTGTACCATATCATCTGACTCGGTCATGTTGCGTCGGCTAGAACGAATTTCCTTTTGACGTTCAGAGATGAAATGAAAATAATCATCTAACTATCTCTAGTCATTTCTACTTAATTAAGTTGACTTTGATACAATTTCTTTAACTAAAGCTTCTAAGAGTTTTCAAAATTCGACACATCACACTACCTATTGATTTTTAAGACATGTCATGCATGCAGGTAGCATATGCTGTTAATATCATGTCTACAGCCTGACATAGTATTGTAATATAGACTTTAAAAGAAAACTCTTAGCGGAGTTTATAAAGTGACCCATGTGTTATGAATATTTAATTTAACTGTTTGTTAGTTTTGTTACTTTTTAAAATTCCATTACATGTTATTGTAATGTAAAATTATTTACTGGACTTGATCTTATTAAAAATTGAGTTCTGTTCTCTTTGACATGTGTAACTTTTTAATTTTTAATTTCACTGACATAACAACTTATAATAAAAAATTGTATCTAGTTCTTGACCTTGTTCCATAATCAGTGACAGTTTTGGTAAACAACCTTTTAAATTTGAATCTTTCTTAGGGTAATAATCCTTAGTTGATTCAATGTCATACCTGGACTACGTGACAAGTAGCATATATCAATTGGTACAAAGTTATATTTTACCCAGAATAATGAACGTTTGACCCACAACCGAAAATCTGTTTTGTGTCTTAATGAATGTATAACCATTGTATTGATAAAGGTTTATTCAGTGAGGCTTAAAACTATTAAATCGTTAAGTTGTATTATTTTGTCACCAGTTCGTGTTGATTTTCATTTTCGTCAAATTATTGAATTTTAGTTACACTTTTCCCTGAAAATACAAAATTATGGATCATTAGTTTTTCAGAACATTCTGTTGCTTTATAGCTAAGGTGATACTTTGTGAATAAAGGGATTTTAATAAACAATTCTTCATCCGTATTTCATGTCGATCTTTGGGAATTTAGAATCAGAGGTTTTGGTTGTGTTCAAATATAATTTGATACAGTTATTTTACTTATATTGTTCATTGGAATTAAAATGTACTTGTTTAATATCTGGACTACAACACTAATTTTGTATTATTGTGAATTAATTCAAAGACATTGCAGATTATATCATTGTGATACATCAAGACTGTTGCTACATAAATTATTTGACTGATCGGTGAGTGTAAAATTAATTCTAGTTAGCGAATCATTGTGACATTTCATGAATGAAAAGTTTAATGAGGAGTTAGATGAACGTCGTATTACTGATAGATTCACAGCGATAAATAATGATCTTTCGTTATTGTTAGTATCTCTAAGATCTGGTTCTCTCACTAAAGACGAATTCATCAGCGTGGTAGCTACATGTAATAAAATTATCGATGACGCAGAAAATATAATTCTCGAACCATTCAAGAAATAACAGGTGATCCTGAATTAAGTAAATTTTTTGCAGAGAAATATAAAATCCCCGTTGAAGATATTCCAACGTTTGAACTACCAGGATATAACATACCAGAATTGAAGAGAGATCTCAGAGCGGCCATCGACGAGGGATTCAGAATAATCCATGACGAATGGGAAAATAAACAACCCAAACCAACTATATTGACTCACAATAATTCTCGACGGTAGACATATAACACCGAACAGTGTGGACATTTCATCGGTGATCGCGCTTAATTTAACGTGTGATGTAATCGAAGGAAGCTATCAAATTAATCTCGAGCAATCAAATCAAGCCCGACAAAGTTAATTCTTTATTCATTTACGCCAACAGCTCCTTCAGGATTTTTAATTGTTGAGAATCCGACTAATCCAGTCTATATGAAATGTCAAAATGATTCGCTAACTAGAATTAATTTTACACTCACCGATCAGTCAAATAATTTAACTGATCTACGTGGTGAAGTATTATCGATTAGTCTGTTTGTGAAAAGCTAACAAATATTCGGTTAAATCATTTGTATTACCCTGAAATCTTTCCAGCAGCAGGGAGGGCTATGACAACATATTTGCGACGTAGCAGCAGAGAGGGTGAATCCTACAACAATATATTTGCGACAAAATCGATTAAAGCCTCAGAATGCCAATGGAGCCTTCCTACGAAATCTCATATTTTAACCAAAAAAAAATTAAAGGTCCCATTTTACAAATGGAGCCTTAGCGATTTTGTCGTGAATACATTGTCATAACCACACTCAAATTGCTGCCATCTACGTCTACAAATTTTTGCGACAAAATCGATTAAAGCCTCAGAATGCCAATGGAACCTTCCTACGAAATCTCATATTTTAACCAAAAAAAAAATAAAGACCCCATCTTAGCGATTTTGTCGCAAATACATTGTCATAACCACACTCAAATTGCTGCCATCTACGGTCGCAAATATGTTGTCATTTCACCCTCTCTGCTGCTGATTAATACAAATTATTTGTTAGCTTTTCACAAACAGACTAATCGATAATACTTCACCACGTAGATCAATTAAATTATTTGACTGATCGGTGAGTGTAAAATTAATTCTGGTTAGTGAATCATTTTGACATTGCATATAGACTGGATTAGTCGGATTTTCAACAATTAAAAATCCGGGGGGTGCTGTTGGTGCAAATGAATAAAGAATGTAACCTTGTCGGGCTTGATTTGATTGTTCCATATTAATTTGATAACTTCCTTCGATTACATCACACGTTAAATTAAGTGCGATCACCGATGAAATATTCACATTGTTCGGTGCGATATGTCTACCGTCGCCGTCGGGAGAATTATTATAAGTGAGGATAATAGGCTTCGGCTGGCTATCTTTCCATGATTGATAAATTTTATTAAATCCTTCGTCGATGGCAGTTCTGAGTTTTTTCTTTAACTCGGGAACATTATATCCTGGTAATTTATAATTTGGATTTTCATTTATATTTTTTTTATAATCTTGAGCTGAGCTAGTTTTTGAAATCGGGCTATTTTCATCAGTGAAGAGATTAGTAATCCTCGAATTAAATATTTCCATGTCATCGATGATTTTATTACCCGCGGCGACTACACTAGTAAACTCAGCTTGTGTAAGAAAGCCAGATCTTAATGAGGGTAATAACGACAAAAAATCATTATTCATTCTATCAAGGATGTGATCTTTAATATCTACAAATGTTGGACTTGTTTCATGTATTTCCAGAATTTCACCTTCCTGTGGGATATAATCATTAAAAAATGGAATTCTCCACACATCTTCACCATATTGATTCTTACGTCGATATCTTTTTGTAAAGTTTATATCCTCGAATTTTTTATATCCTTTTGATGGATTTTCAGGTCCTATTTCATCAGTGACGTAATCAGATTTTACAGGCTCGGGCGTGGAATTACCAGCACTTCTAGGTGGATCTTCGGGCCATCCTAATACTGTTCTTATTGAACTGTTATAAATATCTACAACATACCCAGGAGAGCCTATTTCAATTGTAGATGATAGTGTTGGTTCATGAACTGTTATCGCAATTTTTGATTCTTTTTTAGTAATGGATTTTATTCTACGTTGTAATTCATTATTAATTTGCTCAATTTGATAGGATCCAGTTGGTATTGAAACAACGTTCCAATCTGGAGTGTCATCTTTTTTATTCCTATATGCAAATACCAGGGAATTATTAGGTCTCTGACCGCCAAATGGAACCGATCTGATATTAGGCCAACTATGATACACTCGTAATTTTGCCAACGCGATTTCCTTTACTGAAACAGGTGAGGGAAAATTCACACTGAATTTAGGGTTTGTTGACGATATTGATATCATACTTGTTTTCCGCGGAGTGGTATTTTCTGCTATCCGCTGAAGTAGTTGAATCTCTTGCGACATTATTATTATTATTATTCACAATGTCTAATTTTGCAATAGATGAAAAAACGCTAGCGTTTTTAATCGTAGTATCATAAATACGTATCATCGCGGAGAATTCGTCTTCGGTAATTATCGTATCATCAATCGATGATGACATCAACGAGGATAATTGTGAGTAACCGTTAGATACTGCTTGATGTTTTACTATATAGTCGTTAAGTTTTTCTTGAGAACACGATGATATTTTTTTAGTAATAGCATTTGCAAGTCCAGCAAATGTTGTCACCGCGGAAATAGCAATTGGGACAGCAATCGGAGCTACCATTGTTACTGAAGATAGTATAATACCAGCACCGGCCATTATACCAGATACCGAGTATACTGTAACATCAATTGCGGTAATTCTCCTGCGATACTTTTTAATTTTTATTTCATACTCATCAATGAGTGTTTTGAGTTTTGTTAAGAACTCTTTGACGGTATCATAGCGATATTGCGATGACGGAATCATATTATTTTAAAACCTCAAGTGGTTTTTAATTGTTAAAAATTCTAATTTAGATCAGCTACAAACTCCATGTACCATACAAATGATGTCTTATTTAAATTAGGATCAGTGCTTGTTATTGTAAACCGTTTGTATTCACCCACGTCAATAGTCGTTGAAATCACGTTGTTGTATCCATATGAAGTCGATGATGATATATTAAACTGATTCAGTGACACTATTGTTAATCGATAAATACCCTTGTTTGACACAGTGAGGGTTACTGTATTCTTTTTAGGTTCCCAATCTAATGATCCAGAGAGAACTGTGTATATCATATTTATGATATTTCTCTCATGAGGAATCTTTATTCTTTCAAGTAGCGGAAGATTGTCTGTTTTAAATTTTGTAATATCCTCGATAGATTTTTTAATACTATTAATGCTATCTCTAATAATACTAAATCCAGCATCATTAATATTTTTAATACTGGATTTAATTTCATCAAAATTGGATTTAATTTCAGCGAGAGATGGAGAGGTTACCGCTGGTGTTCCAAAGAATTTATTGATAATATTTCTACGAAGGGAAGTATATGTTGTTATATGTTTTTCAAGTTCTTCATTTAAATTTTTTAATGCATCTGTGATTGTAGAAACGAGTACACCCGGTTTGAGTTTTCCATCATTTGAATATAACGCTATTGTATCTTCAACGACGTCACGTCTTCGTATTAAGACATCATCCAATGAAACATTACTAGATTTCAATTTGCCCTGGCGATCTTGAAATACAACTATTTCCCCAGGATCTACACTTGACAAATTTAATGTCTCGGCGATTTCATCTTCGATTATTTTTTTTACACTTTCGACAGCGAATTTGCTATCGGTTTCTGTTTTTTTTTGATTCTGATAAAGGTCGTCCCCAAATATCAATCATTATACGAAAATGCTACGTTTTTCTAAATCATAACGCTATCGTTTTTGCCATTGCCTGCTAGTATATTCATTAACAACAACTTGTGGTGGTTTTCTTGGAAATTTAGATATCTCTGCAAGGAAGTTTAATACCTCACGACCGCATATCGGTGGATCATTTAACTGTTGTGTTGGTAGCGTGGAATAAAAAATTGGAGATGACTTTGTTATTGTGGATACATATCGCATGAATTCTTTTGGTGGAGCTAATCCATATGAATCAAAATAGACAATTCCACGTGGATCAATTGCATATGCGACCCAATGAGTTCCTTTTCCGCTGCTGTTATCGAGATTGATAATACCCGTTTCATTTTTCATTGGTTTTGACGGTAATTGATCTCTCATGAAAACTCCTCTAAAGTTTTTTATTGATAATGATTTTACAGCATCAATTAAATCAAAATTGGACATTGGTGAAAATCCTAGGGATTTTTCCACTAATAAGCCGTTCCTGGTATTCTTAGGCCCGTGCCCTTGTACCAATTGTGTGGAGTTCCTGGTAGTCTTAGACCCTTTCCTTTTTTTTATAGCCTTTCCCAGTAGCTTTTTTCAGGGCCATTCCTGCAGCAGTACCAACGGCTCCTAACGCTGCCGCCTTCGCAACCGCTGGGGCAGCCGCTGCAATCAATGCTGGAATAGCAGCTAACAGCGGGAATATTCCACCCGATTTTATCATACTGGCGATTGCTGCTTTCGAAAAATCAATTTGAACTCCTCGTTTGTTCTTTAGCGCATCATTGAAATGTTTTATTTGACGATCTGTCAGTGATAATTTATGTGCACCACCGGACATTTGAGTGGGTTTCAGCGTTATTGTAGTTCCACATTCTTTAGCCGACTTTGATTTCAATTTCTTGACCTGACCATCAGTCAACTGGACATTAACAATACTATATGTCATTCTATTCTAAAATGTAATTTACACTTTCAATTGATCTTATTGTGAAAATCCTAACTACATGTTTGGAAAATCAAATGATTTTTGAAAACATTACATGTTTTCCACTGGTGCATCAATAAGTCTCATTCGTCCGCCAACTCCTTCTAACAACATTGATTTATCACTGAGAATGACAGCAACTGCTCTATAATCGGCTATACCAGCAGGGCGTTGTACCCGAGCTTGGAAGTATATATCAACAACAGATTGTCTCATCATGTCAAGATGTTCCAATGAAAAGTAATAAATCGGATAGTGTTTTTCAAAATCAATTTGCGATATTTGCAAACCAGTATCAACATTTTGATCACGACCCATATACGACAATATTCTATGATATACACGAGCTATGTAGTTGTTATCATAATCAAGCTGTACAATCTCTGCTGGCTCTTGTTGTCCGTTTATTCTCAACGAAACTTCACTTACCCCTAATTTATCAAATATCATATGACTAGATACTTGACGACTCACTCGATTTGCATCCTGTAACGCTATAAAGATATGACGTGGAGCTGAAACACCTTGTTTTGATGCTAAGTGCCATGTAAATGTGCCATTTATATTATCCTGCTTCGTATCAGTCGTTGTTGTTAGCCAACTTAGCAATGATTTTCCACCTGTGTCCATAAACGATAGTAATTCTTGCTCTATTGTAACTGCTGGTGTCAAGACGGGTATCCATAGAACCAATTTATTTAAAATGACTTTACCATCATCAACACCATTAGCATGCCAAATTGCATCATTGTCATTTTCTTTTCGCACTAACACAACCGTATGCTTTGCTCCATAGATGACTTTTCTGACATTTCTACAGAATCCGAATATATGATGTAACGGAATTGCACATGAAAACCGTCGATGTTGTCCTTTCAATGTTCCATTTCGTGTTGCAAATCCTAGATTGAAATTACCATTAACCCTTTTTAAAATGTCGAATTCAGCGCCTGGTCTATCTTCACGGTCTAGATTAGCTGCGAGTTGTTGATCAACTTCTGCAGTATCTACCGCAGTTCGTACTTTAATAAACTGAATATGGTCAGCATGATCAGAAGTATCCTTAGCAAACATCATAGACGGACCAGCCGACCTTGTATAATCATCAGAATATCTCGCAAGTCCGATTATTGTTGTTGCAATATCAACATCTTGTTCTATTGATTCAATTTCTTTTCCATCAATGATATATCTTGCACTGTTAAATAGCGCCATAATGCCATTATTTACAAAACCAACTCGGATATTTGGGTTATCCCCATATGGTGTATCAGCTGCAACATTTGTTACAAGTTCTCCTTCTACTTCAATAAACGCCTCACACGGCAAAAAGTATCTACTTGTATCTTGAACTTGAAGTTCAACTCTCCCTCGTTGATTTGGCTCTCTTGCAGGATAGGCATAATACTGATAGTTAATTTTAGAATCATCTTTATTCACCGGTGCCGCCATATCAAACGCTGGATCAGCAATTTTTTTAAATGCCATTTATACTAAAACGTATCGTTTTTCTAAATCATTTTCTTTTTCGATTTCCTCCAAGACCGCTTCCCGCTATCATACTTGCAATATTACTACTATCTGGTGAAGTCATTGCTAATGATGCTAGTTTTTGTTCCACTGCGTTATTTATCACTTTACTGACATTTGCAGGCATCATTGTTGTTGAAGGTAGCGGTGGTGGTGGTTTTCGTCCGAATCTAGATTTCACCAATGACGTTATTCTATTCTTTGCGGTAGAAAAGGCCGTTCCTGCAAGATCTCCAACAGCGTTAATTCCCTTATTACGAATAACATCAATGGCTTTCATCGCTAATTGTTTAGCAATTGGTGCTACTTTTGGGGCTATTCTTGTGAATAAACCAGCCATGATATTTCCAAGGCCGTCACCGTAGTATGCCTTATAAACGGGCAATCTTGAGTTCACTACATACACGTTTGTTGGTTTATTGTGATTATAGTGTACTATCATCTTATTTGAAATGACTTTGCAATTTCTAAATACAATTTCAATCACTAAATTCCCCCGGAATTCCGTCCATTAACTCATCCAAGAGTTCTCGATACGTATGAATATCAATTATCCCACCTTGGAATAATCGTCTGCAAATATCAAATGCTTCATTAGTTATTTCGACTGAGTTATTTCCAGCTCGCTTACCTCCCATAAGAACCTCAAGTCGTGATATATCATTAATGATATTACTAGGACACATATGAGAATCATGATGAGAACTTCCATAACCCTCTCCTGAAGAACTTTCTGGTTCGGAAACGTTTTGAATTTCTGGAGATTGTCGACCTCGACCTCGTCCTCGACCTCGACCTCGACCTTTTTGTTGTTCTTTTCGTTGTTCTTTTAGTTGTTGTTGATCTAAAACATACTTATTAACTCCCATTTGAAAAGCTAGGTAATTCAAGTCACTCTTATTTAAATTTCCGGGTTCATTTTTATGAATTTTAAATAACCAATTCACCCATTGATCTTTGGTTATTGTGTTTTTTTGATACTCGTCTTTTAAAAATTCCCTTCTGTTATAATAACGTTCGGCAGCGAATTTACCAAATAACACATAGTCTTCATTTTTCAACAATTGAATTCGTCTGATTTCTTCTATAGCTTCATCAGTGAATTTCTCGTTAAAAGGAACACTTTTTTTAGTGGAAACACTAGCATCTTCAACGTGGTTATCATCAGTATCAATATTACCCATTTGTTGTATTTCTCGCTGAGTTTGTAACTCACCTGAAAGCTGTTTTATTCCCTCGTGAGTTTTTTCAGTTTCTGTAGCAATCTTTCCTAATACATCAATAATAGGTACTGCTCCCTCTTTAGGGATGTCGCCGTATATAATAGAAAAGTCAGTCTGCGCTTGCTGTCTAAGTTGTAGTTTATCTCGCACGTTATCTCGAATTGGTATAAACTCTTTCAGTAATGCTAACCTCTCACGGGCTAGTCTGGTAGTTAATGCTTCTGATGTCATTATTGGAAATGCTAACGATTTTTCAATTGTCGGTTTCAATGCTTGCATCAATCAAACGTCTTATAGATTTCACTTTCAAAGCAATCTCTGACCGAACTTGGTACTGTTCCCCGAGTTTCTTTCTAATGGCTTCAACTATACTAAATAGCCGAATGAATAAATTAATATCATTGTTATACAAAGAAGCATTAACCGCTTTTTGGATTCTTTTTATCAGTGAATACATTTTAGGTAGAACATATCTTCCATGTTTTAATTGTATATCAATTTGTTCAAATTCATTCAAAAGTCTGTCTTCATTCAAAAATTCAGAAAGTACGATTCCTTGATTTCTTAAATTTGATATATTACTAATGTATTTGTATCTTTAAAATATTTTTATATACAAAAAAACAAAACATATACAATGCCCGTCTCTTCCTCATTCGAGTTTCGAGGCAAGAAAGGGCACATACATTAAAGACTTATACAATACCCTAACCCCCCAATCGAGTTCAAGGGCGGGTTATATGGGTATTAGACGTGAAATCCAAGTGATTTCTTTACAAACATTGAACAATACATTACATATATACAATGCGATTATATAGGATATATACAATGAATGAATATTTACAATGCGATTCAATGAATGAATATTTACAATGCGATTCAATGAATGAATATTTACAATGCGATTATATATGATGGTTATATACAATGAAATGATAGGATGGTTATATATACAATGAAATGATAGGATGGTTATATATACAATGAAATGATAGGATGGTTATATATACAATGAATGAGTATTTACAATGAATGAATATTTACAATGAATGAATATTTACAATGCGATTATAGGTTATTATGATAGGATGGTATGATAGGGACAGTACAGGACGATACAAACATGAAACGACGGGGCGGACCTACACCCAATCTGCCAATCAAAAGCAACCCAAGAAATTAACCCTGGTTGCAGTTGAAAAAATTCAACCACACCATGTCAATGGCGTGGGAGTTTTAATTGGCAAAGTGGGCTTCGTTTTAAAGCCCCAAACTTATTACGGCTCATATTATATATAAGGTGAACTAATACTGCAGTGTCAATGTGTAGGTGTGTATTTATTTTCCTAGCATTTCATAATGAATACTGTGTAGTAATTTCAATGGAAGCTAAGTATTTAAATAAAACATTAAAACAAGAAATACAACTGTTAAATAATAGCAATTTTTTTATTAATTTCTATAATATTACGATTAAATAATCGTAGTAATAATGGATTTACATGACAAGATAACTCCGTAATGGGGATCCCTGTCAATTCAGGACCCTGAGAATGATATTTTTCTGAATTTTATTACACATAGCCACACTAAAAAAACTAAACTACATGTAGCGCGTTTTACTACCCTGACCTCACTAATTTGTAATTTTAAAGTAATTTCATTTTCATACAAACGCTGTTAACGCCGTCTTTGTAATTGGGATTTTTAAAAAATCTATTAATAGACCCCTGGCCTTGGATCTCTGTCAAATAAATTGTCTACCCTGTATAGGTTTTTCCAACAAAACCCTAACTGCTGTTCTCAATACAGTCTTTAGAAACAAGAAACAATAACACAAAATCAAAATCCGTACATACCGAGTTAACCATTAAATACGTACATGAGATCACACACATCATTAATTCAATCCAATTTCACATGTATTCTCGGACGAATTACATATCCGGGAATCAATATCGAAAGTAGGATAGTCACGTGACGATCAGTAGTAATGAGGGGAAATACAGAACAAAATAGTAATTATTAAGAGTTATCTTGTAAATAAGAGGAGATAGCTGTTTGACAAATCCCTTCAGCAACTTTTCGTACTGAAGGCATACATATTTCAAAATATTTTCCTGCAGCATTCATTGAATGAAAAACTCTTTCTTCATTCGTCGCTGTATCAAATGACTGTACTGGTCTCTTTCCAACTGACTTATAAGTCCCTGTCTTTCCTTTTTTTATATTCTCTCTTTGAGAAATACACTGTAAATTGGAAATCGCGTTATTTTGAATATTAGAATCAATGTGATCAATAACACAGCCATCTTTAATCGGTCCCATATAACACTCAAAGACTGCCCTATGACAGAGATATCCCTTTCCTCCAGCAGTAAATTGCAAGTATCCCTGATTATTAACAAAACCAATTGGTTTCTTTAGTCTACAGTGTCTAACAACACCATTACGAGATATTTCATAATTAACGAGTATTGGATGTGGTCTGAATTCTTGCTCCATTTATATAATAATACTATTTGTCTAATTCATTATTTGACAGAGTCATGGTTAGGGTCAATGATGGCGTTTTTTATTCGTTTATCATAATAACGTTTCAATTCTCTAAACCGCTTACCCCCACAATTGATACATAATTGTGATTTTTCCTCTCACACCCACCCCACAATTTATGCATGGGGACGGGCCTGTCGAATTATTTCTGACACTCTGTAAGTGATATCCACAGAATTCACCTCTACACGATTTATTGCATGGGGTTACTGATCCGATCATAAGCCATTTGCAGTGATTCATTATATATAAACAAACTTTTCTATTTAAATACTTGTCTTATTTATATGAATGAAGAATTCAAGAGATTATCGGCAATCAAGCCTCGGAAAAATATTAAATTCAATCTTGATAGAACTCTCGAAGACGTACCAAAAGAGAGAATAACTAATAGAAGTCTGATTAGAAAAATACGAGATTGTGTTCATGAGTTTAAACAGGATGGTGCATCACACACCTGGTCAACATCACAACTTGGCAATAAACGGTATTTTATCAGAGTGAAATTCATTATCAAATTAGAATCGGGCGAATATATTATAAGAGACAAATTTGTTCCAATTCTCAAAGATGGGACATCAGTCATTGTTAGCCGTTATTCCAGACCAGGGCTGTTAACTGGAATTGATAAACCATACTATGAAAAAGCGTATCCAGAAACAGCAGTCGTTTATGGGATGTATCCGTTAAATAACCCTGACATTGGAAAACTAGCACCAATGAAACAGTCAACGTCAGCGGAAAAGCCACTCAACTGTGTGGCACAAAGAGTCTTAGAACATTTTACAAATGCACTCCGTGGGAATAAATTAACCGATCTAAGACATAAAAAAATAGATGAATGGGAGCTAACAGTGAAAGAGAACGGAGCAACTATTTCCGATATAGCTAGATTGGAAAAGTCGTTGAGATTTCCGATAACCGTTTTAACGATAACTGGCGAAGTATTATACGAATCGAAATACAATAAAAACGGAGCTCCAATCAAAATTATTGATCATAACAAGCACGCATGGACATCCGCGGTTACAATATTCCCGCGAGACAGAACAGTGAAGTATATCCCAGAAGAATTCATCAAGGATGGTATTCTCACTGAAGAAAGATTATTCGATGCTATTGCTAGTTTGTGTAAAAACGACCATGTATCAGTATGGCTACTTCATAGTTTTGAAGATGAAGAATGTCAATTCAATCAATTTGTGAAACCTAACGGTGAATTATATCGTAGTGAAAGTCTACATAATAGGATGAAAAATCTAGCAATAAGTCTCAGTGAAAACGCTAGCGTTTTTAATGGAAAATCCGAAGATTACGAACAGTTACTTACAAATTGTTTTACAATTCCATCAGTTGCAGCTCATTTTGCAAGAAAGAAAAATAATTGGAAACCAACACGAAAAGAGTTTTTACAGGATGTTCAATCCAGCTGTTTGGAATATTATCATGGCGGTCTATGGAACGTTAAGTACAATCGTGAGAATATGATATCAGTTGATATCGTTGCCTGTTATCCAGGAAGTTTTCTAGGATATGGATTCGCTGGTGAGTATTTTAAACGGTTTGGACATCCCACACATGAAATGACTCGCGTTGCTATTAATGGACCACTGCCTGATTTTGATTTGACCGGTTTTGCTTGCGTAGTATCATTTGAATTCGCTGAAGGACTTCATCCGTGTTGTTATGTTTGGATTGGTAGACACATGGCTGAAAGGATGTGGTTACCAATAGTGTTATTGCGATATATGATTGATTGTAAAGTGTTAGTTTCGTTGATTGTCAGCGAAGCGATTATCTCATATCGAAAACAAACCAATGTCTGGTTACCAGAACCAGAATGTCTTGATAGTATAATCGATAAGTCTAGAAAACATATTGATGCTGACGAGGAGTACATTATTGAATGGTCAAAAAAGATATTTAATCAACGAAATAATGAAGCAAAGGATCTCGGCCGAAGAATAATCGGTAAATTTACACAGGGTGGAAAAAAATTTAACTTTAAAAAACAATCCTCACGATTGATTATAGATGATGCCGAATACGACTTCGTTATTAAAGATGCAGTAGAGAAAAATAGATACGCAAATTGTAAAACAGCCTTTTTGTCCAATAAAACAAAGTTAGGTAGAATTGTTACTTACAGTGATGGAGAAAGCTCTGCATATCTACATTTGAGAGCTTCTATGCTGGGTTATGCATCTATCAATTTATTTGCAATGATAAATAGATTTCCTAGTATAGCAGTCAGAGTTGCAATTGATTCAATGTATGTCGATAAAAAATATATCAAAGAGATAACTAAATTTACTAATAGCGAAGAGACTTGGGGAACATGGCGAATTAAACAAGAAATACAACGCGATTATTCTGAATCAGCAGACGTTGAGATTAAAAGTAGTTACCTGAAGAACGATAATTCTATCAGTGAAAAATCTATGTCTAAAGCACCACCGATATCAGATCCAATTTGTAGATATAAAACAGTTTATTTAAACGGTTGTGGTGGATCTGGAAAGACAACACGTGCGATAGAATTATATCGAGAGAGAACGTCCATGATTGTACTCACACCAACCCATAGACTAGCGAGAGAGATCAAACAACGAAATGTTGAAGCTTGCACGTATCATAGTTTTTTTCGATACAAGGGCGATGCTTGGACTCCTGAGCGAATGGGTGAGAAATTTATTCCAGCGGTTATTATTTGGGATGAAGCATGTACTGTTTCAGAAGATGTATTAAAAATGTTTCTTGATTGGTTATTGCAAAATAATACAAAAATTATATTGTGCGGCGATCATGGTCAACCACCACCATTTGTTGGTAGAAGTCCACATAATTGGTTAAAAGGATTTGTTGATTATTACGAAGAAATTGATACTGACTATAGAGCACTCGATGAGCAGTTACGTGAGTTTAAAAAACTAATTAGATTACAACCCGATAGAATTCAATGTGAAGTAGCGCGTGAAATAATTTCTGAAACACCTTTGAATGATTTTTGGGAAACATGGAAACCAAATGATTTTGTAGTAGCAAGTAGAAAGATAGTCAGAGACGCACTTCAGAAAAAGTTGTTTGAGCTACACAAGAAAAAATTCCCAACGTTTCCAGTACCATTGTGTTATAGACCATTGGATACACGAAAGCAGAATATTGAAGTTGAAATTCCAGGCCAGACGGAGAAACAGATTCTAGTGTTAAATGATATTGTGCTAGTTGATATCAATACTGTAGAAGATGCATTATGCGCTGATAAATCACCATGGACGCTTGGTTATGTAACAACAATACACTCGTCACAAGGATTGACCATCACGGATACAATTGTTTGGATAGTTGATAATCGCATTGAATGGTCAAATTTAGTCTATCTCGCAGTGTCCAGAGTACGACGAATAAATCAACTACGAAGGATTGTTTTCGATGATGATTTTAATGCAAACGATGATAACACTGATATTAGCATCATTAATAAAAAACTCTCTGGCTACAAACAGCAGGACAAAAAAAAACAACGAGAATTTGATATTGATGCTGAAGTAATAATTGCATTAAAAGAACAACAGAATAATCACTGCGCCAGTTGCAATTGTATAATGCACTGGCAGTATTCGGATAAAGACCCTCGACAATTCACCGTAGACAGAAAAAATAACAGTCTTGGTCATGTCAGAAACAATGTGATGTTGACCTGTCTTGAGTGTAATAGACGTAACGGAGCTAGTTAAGACCATGTGGCGGTAATTGAGTATCGTCCGGAATGACTTGTAGTTGTTCGCGTGTAAAACCACGCTGAGGTGCAGTTGAATCCAATCTGTAGATTGGAGGTCTACCAGTTGATCGCGTTATAGTTGAAATTTTATGCGTAGTAACACTCCATATAGGATCAGTAGCTCTTCTTTTACCGCCTTCAAGCTCTCCTGGTTCGTATAAATATCTCACAGTAACATCACCGAGAAGTGGCTGAGTGCTAACCCGCTGCGGTTGTTCGGGAATATATTCTTTTTTTATTGCAATATTTGGTTTCATATTAATAGTTCGAGTAATCTCGTTATTTAACGCTGCAACTACACTCGGTAACCTTTGGACCCATTCACGAGATCGTTTTTCTTGGATGAATTCTTTTGCATATTGATATCCAAATAACCGTTCTGCAAGAGTTCGATTAAATCGTTCTACAATTGCCTGATCACGATGTAACGCAGTATGTCCTCGTCGTATTGTAACACTATGAGTTTTCATTGTTGATAGAACAGCACCTTGAAATTCTTTGCCAGGATCAACTTGTAATAGATTTGGCCATCTTAGAGGACCTCGTCTATAAATCCTTTCAAATGCAGAAGCGACTTCAGAAGCTGACTTTGTTTTCAATGGTTCTGCTTGTTTAAATCGACTCGCAATATCAACTACAGTTAGCGCGTATTTGTAACCATGGTCATGTGGTAAAAACAATAAATCAGCCTGATGAACTTCATTGGGTACGGTAACATCAAAATGAGAATAATTAATTTGTTTAGGCGGTGGTAGATAAATTTGCCATATAGCTTGTTTGGATAACCAATCCTTTGCAGTGGATTTTTTCACTTTTGCAGCGTTAGCGAGTTTACTGATTGCTGCTTTACCCCTCCAGTATCCTTTCGGAGAATAATAAATAGATTCCATACTATAAAAACACTGGTGTTTTCAATTACCAGCACCTAACACTAATTTGCCTTTCATAGCTGATTTGACCAACCATGAAGCCAATTTTTCTTTGAAGGATTTATCGGGAATAGCATTTAAGGCATGAATTAATTTTACATCCGCGATATGTCTTTGTTGCAAATTATTGCTTTTATATGCAACATCATGAGCATGACATGCCTTATCAATAGCATTTATCGGATACTCACCAGGCCGGGGCTGATTTTGATCATCAAGTCTGATATCTAATCTCGTTCCGGGACCACAGTAGCTATATCCTGGAAGGTGTTTTTCTCCGGGGTATTTTGCCCATGGGGTTCCGGGGAGTTTTCCAAGTTTTGCGGCAATATCCCCTCCGAGTTGCTTTTTTTTAAAAATCTAAATTTTTTTGTACCACATGTTACACACTTACCAGTAAGCGCTAGTCTATTGTTTTTAGTTGTAATGGTTGTCTGATCGGTTGTATCAGTACGCTGTTTACATTTAACACAATATAGATCCATAATTTATATATAGCGTTATGAATATAATTGATTTTTCAGCGACTAAAAGAAGAGAACCGGTAAAACACCACGCAGCGCTTCCGAATTCTGTCCGTGCCATTATAATCGGACCATCTGGATCAGGCAAAACACAATTACTGCTTAATTTGATAATGCGATTTATGAAGTGGGATAGATTATATTTAGTTGCCCCATCCGTAGATGATCAACGGTGCTATGAAGTGCTAAAAGATTATAATGAAAAAGCATCAGAAATTAAAGGTGAAAGTGTAATCGACTTTATTACTGATATTGATGATGCACCATCAGTAGAAGATCTCGATGGAGACATAAACAATCTTGTAGTGTACGATGATGTAATGTTAGATAATCAAAAGAACCCTGCTAGAATATTTTCCCGAGGTAGGCATAAAAACACTGACGTGATATATGTCACTCAACGATATACTCAAATTCCAAAAGTGATTCGCGATAACTGCAATATTCTTGCTGTATTCAATGGCGTTGATACACATACGCTACGAAATATTTGGCAGACATGGTGTTCCGATATGGACTTCAATGGATTTAAAAATTACTTTAGTCATGCTCAGTCTGTCCCATATGGATTTATAACAATAAATTTACACGACCCTCGGTCACGATATCGTATTGGACTTGATCAAATATTTGGTTAAATAATTTGTATTAATCAGCAGCAGAGAGGGTGAAATGACAACATATTTGCGACCGTAGATGGCAGCAATTTGAGTGTGGTTATGACAATGTATTTGCGACAAAATCGCTAAGATGGGGTCTTTATTTTTTTTTTGGTTAAAATATGAGATTTCGTAGGAAGGTTCCATTGGCATTCTGAGGCTTTAATCGATTCTGTCGCAAAAATTTGTAGACGTAGATGGCAGCAATTTGAGTGTGGTTATGACAATGTATTTGCGACAAAATCGCTAAGGCTCCATTTGTAAAATGGGACCTTTAATTTTTTTTTGGTTGAAATATGAGATTTCGTAGGAAGGCTCCATTGGCATTCTGAGGCTTTAATCGATTTTGTCGCAAATATATTGTTGTAGGATTCACCCTCTCTGCTGCTGACGTAGATGATAGCAATTGGCAGCAATTTGAGGGTGGTTATGACAACATATTTACGACAAAATCGCTAAAGCTCCATTTGTAAAATGGGGTCTTTATTTTTTTTTTTGGTTGAAATATGAGATTTCGTAGGAAGGCTCTATTGGGCATTCTGAGGCTTTAATCGATTTTGTCGCAAGAATTTGTAGGGTTTGCGACGTAGATGATAGCAATTGGCAGCAATTTGAGGGTGGTTATGACAACATATTTACGACAAAATCGCTAAAGCTCCATTTGTAAAATGGGGTCTTTATTTTTTTTTTTTGGTTGAAATATGAGATTTCGTAGGAAGGCTCTATTGGGCATTCTGAGGTTTTAATCGATTTTGTCGCAAAAATTTGTAGGGTTAACCCTCCCTGCTGCTAATCTTGTCTTAATACGTTTCCACACTTATGACCCGCGCTAGCATAGATGCAAGGCTTGTATTTACTTATCGAGGTGGTGATATTTGTGGCCCATGGAGACGGAACACGTATCAGATTCACGTCTAGTAAAAGTCAAGCAATTTTCTTTTAAAACATTAAAGCATAAAAATGCCAAGGAAAAAACCATACACGACAGGTTATTGCGGAAATATAATACCTACATGGATCCAGTCCTGCAACAGAAGTTCAATATATATATATATATATATATATATATATATATATATATATATATATATATATATATATATATATATATAATTTGGTTTATATAGCACTGATATTATTTGGAGAGCATCATT
>JAEAOA010000682.1:67500-292500 GCA_016746295.1 Potamilus streckersoni
TTTATTCTGACGCGTATTTTGCGCATAGAATGGATTGATCATAGCTGTACATTTAAATTAAATATAATATATGATCAGAAACAAAATTATTGCTTTTAATAGTTTCTTTTGTTTATGGTTAACTTGTATTTTGTGTGCTGTAGAAATAAGGGGCACTCATGCTAGGATGTATATCATATTACGTTTTAGAGTTTTCCTTATTACAATGTGCACAGCGGTAATTCTATGAGTTAAATATTAAATATTATTACGCAAGAGGAAACAATCTCTATAAAATGCATTAAATCCATTACAGCCGCGATCAATACAATATTTTCTTTGGCAACATCAATCTACATATTGTATGCTGTATAGTCGCGATCTTCCTAGCTTGGCTAGGTTTTCGCGAGACATTGATATTCACGAAGATCTCATTAAGAAAGGTATATTGCATTACTTGGTTCGTAATGTGAGAGATTTCCACCTGTCCTTGTATTCTACTCATATGTGTATTGTTCTCTCTGGTCTCCTGATTCCTTCTCTTCATCCCCGACATATTCCAAGATACTTCCGCACCTTCTCCTCGACTTCTCTATATTCCTTCTCATCCTCTATTTTCTGCTCCAGACTACTTTTCCTCTTCCTCCACCTTCTATCCATCTTCTCTTCGCCCATTAGACTTTTGTCGACTACAACTGCTCTTGAAAGACTCGGGATTTACTGAATCTGAAATTCTGCTCCCAAGAAAAAGATTCCTTTCAAGCTTTTCTTCTTTTAGAATCTACCGCTCTACGTTTAACTTCTAATTTACGAGTAGCTTTCGAAGTAACGCTGTTTCTTTGGAAATCTGTCTAGGCCTAATTAACTTTTTGCTTTCGAGTTTGAAGTTATAAATCAAAAATAAGTTGTAATCACACCCTCTAGCTTAATTCCGATTGGATGCCGCTGTGAACTGATCCAATCAAACGTAGCGAACAATGTCCTCTCCCTGTCTGTCCACGTGGGGGCGGATGAGAACACGTCCCGTTCACCCTGCGGACTTCCTTTAATCTCTGAACAAATATTTAACACACAGGGGTAAATACTACCAGCCTTTTGTCTAGCTGGCCGAACTATAGCCTGGCTAGCGGTCACGGCAACCTTGCCTAAGGGATTAACACTTGCGTGTGGCAATGTTTAGGCATCAAAGTCTGTAATAATACCATTGTTGATACACTTGATGATAGCCTGGCGGAGCAAAGATGACAAAAAAAATAATAACTAAACAGGAAAGAAAGGGAAAAGGAAAATTTTGGGCGTTGAGGATTAAATATATAATATTTTATTGCCGTTACACGTCCATGGAGAATAAGTATATTATATGATGAATGTTTTTCTCAGAACTGAACACACATATTTCATTTGAATTTACTTGGATAGGCTATAGAACAGAATATACGTCATATATATATATATATATATATATATATATATATATATATATATATATATATATATATATATATATATATATATATATATATATATATATATGTGTGTGTGTGTGTGTGTGTTTGTGTGTGTGTGTACATATGGCAAATTGACAAATTTTAACCCAGCTAGCGGTCATTCTCTCTCAGAATAATAAAATATGCAGTAAGTACGCTTACAAGCAGAAAGAACCGCCAGAGATGTTGAAGTACATGAGTAATGTAGATGAATAACAATTATCTAGTGACGTCATTAACATGAAGTTTGCTTCCCGATACTCTAGTCCATAGGAAACTCAATCGGCTTTTTTCTTTCGAAATAAATTGCTTGTGATTGATACAGGACTATATGTAAACGGTGAAAAATTTATGAACATTTTATAAAATATGCAAAAAAGATTTAAAATTGAAATCTATATAGACAGGGTGTGTAATTTCTGTTTAATAATTAACTTCATTAATATAAATTTAATTTAATATTTACTTTTAATTACCTATTAAATTGCATTTTTTATAAATCCATTTGCATATTCGGTAGATGGAGAGTGTGTCCACTGTCCAACAGTATGATACTGATACGTTCATTCACAGTCGGACAGCGGATACTCACCAGTCGCCATCTATCGAATAAACAATTAATAATTAATAAATAGTGTAATAGAATGCGTAAGTTTAGAAACAAAAGTATTTAAATAGTTACAAAGATTAGTAGAAACTTCCGTTTCAACTATTACCTAGAATCTGACAGACTG
The DNA here is from genome assembly GCA_016746295.1 of Potamilus streckersoni. Taxonomy (NCBI): domain Eukaryota; kingdom Metazoa; phylum Mollusca; class Bivalvia; order Unionida; family Unionidae; genus Potamilus; species Potamilus streckersoni. Next base: position 69,701 of record JAEAOA010000682.1, read on the forward strand.
ACGACTGTATAAAACGCTGCAAGAAGACATCGCTGAATCGCTATCTGTTGATGAAAATATATTTGCCCCACGCCACCACCTATCGATTAAAAATAATTCGCCGATTTTCTTTTTGTGGCTAAATTTGAAATTAGTTATGTTTTGCATTCCAAAGTGCTTTACTGCTCGTAAGTTTCAAACTTGTATTGTTCACAAATTACGAGTCAGGCCCCAGATTCACTAAGCAGAAATCCGGATTTTTTTTTTTGGCTATAGAAAACCGTCAAATCCGGATGTTGCTGGATACTTCATTATTCGGCCGGGGCGAAAGTCCGGAGCGGTTTCCGGTCATTTACTAATATTTAGATTAAACACTGTTTATACACCCTGTTGTTTACAACGGTATACTATAAAATCCAACCTCCCATTTATGGTCACTTTTCTGAGATAGTCACCACCAACATTCACTGTGATACACTTCTCTTCAGCTAGTGTTAGTGGAATATGTAACGCACCTACCTTCAGCAGTTTTTTCCTTTAAAAAGAAAATCCAATTCTTGACCATCATCTACGTGGTTGCTTTAGGAAGTGGTACCTTATTTGCCAAGATCTTCACCTTCGGTGACTTTTATGCAAATAATGACTCATTCTCTGTTCTAAAATTTGCTGTACAAGATATTTCAACAGATAAACAGCTTGTAATACATATTTACATGTGTGTGTGTGTATGTGTGTGTGTGTGGAATAAGAAATGTTAAAAGAAATACCTGCATGGCAACCATGCTAATTCAAGTATTTCTTGGAACAGCTCTTATTTTGAACTTTTGTGGAGTATACGTGATCCCCAGATCCCCTTTTAAACTTGGGGGTGGTAATCCTTCCTGTGGAAGGAATCTGAACTTTTGAATCATCGCAGTTATAAAAATAAAAAGTTCCATCCTAGCTACTTTTTCTCCTAGGCACATACGTCGTCCTGTTGAAAATGGAATAAATTCCTCAGGTCGGTGTACTTTTCCATCAACGTCCAGAAATCTCTCTGGTTGGAACTGTTCAGATTTGTAAAAAACTCTACTGTCATGAAAGATCGAATGAAGATTTATTAAAACACTGCATTCCCTTGGAATTCGTTTGCCTTTGAAAATCGTATCTTTTAGCACTGCATGTGGAATAGCAAAGGGTGTGGCATTTGATATTCGGAGTGACTCCATTATTGTCGCTTCTATGTAAGGTAGTTCCAATTTGTTTGCCATGGTTGGAAACTGGTCTAGACCTATGACATTTTCTAGCTCCTGATAGCACTTTTCTTGAATTTCAGGGTAATAGACTAGATAGAGAATAGTCCAAAGCATTGTGGTCATTGTTGTTTCGGTACCTGCCCCGAAAAGATCGCCCACGAGAGCAGCCAGCTGCATTTTACTGTAGCTGTTTTCTTTGCCAGATTCCAATCCTTCTTTCATTTCTAAAATGTACATATCCATGAAATCTCGAATATTTTCTCTATCCAAAGTAGCCTCATGGGCTGTGTAAATTTCATCAAAGAATTCTAAAAAGATTTCATGATGTGACATCAACATCCTTGAGTTGAAAATATCACCGGGTAAATAATGAAGGAACGGGAAGCAATTCATCAAGACGCTTGCATTTCCAAGAGCTTTAGAGTCTTCATCAAAGTTGTGAATAATTGTCAAAAATTTCATATCGTCATGGTTGAAGCGTTTTCCAAATACTATTCCACACATAACATTTGATACACAAAGTCTCAACATTTTCTTTATGTCAAAAGGATTGCCCTTTGTGGAAAGAACCATCTCCAACAGAATCTGAACTTCCTCTTTTATGTTCTGCTCAAAAGAAGTTCTTCCAAAACCAAGATCTTGCAAAAAATTCAGAGATAATTTCCGTTGCTTTCTCCATGATGGACCAGAAGTGAAGATAACCCCTTCCCCATTTTTTATTTTATCTAGGAGATAATTTGCTGGTCGTTCTGAGAATTCACTCCCTCTTCTGACGAGGGCTTCTTTAATCGTTTCATATCCATTGATAATTACTAGTAACTGGTGTCCCAGATAAACACTGAAGACATCGCCATATTTAGTTCTCCAGTCCCTGAATAAACACATGGTGTCCTTCCCTGTAAGCTGAGGGATATTTCCTAGTAAAGGAAAATAAATATTCGGTCCAGGTGGAACGTCCCTAGGTTTTTGAATTCCATACAAATACAGCAGAAACACAACACAAAAAAAGAGAATGGTGGTGACACTAAAGATTGGTATACTTCCGTAAAATGTATTTATACTTGTCATGTTTTCTTTAATATTACCGTGCTGACAGCCAGACAAGAGATAAAAGACTTTTCTAGTTAGATATCAGCTGCATTTGGTCAAGTCTGCTTGACGTAGTTTGTACACTGTAATCCGCATTGTACTATAGACTTCTTGATGTTATTAAACTCGGAAGGTCGCTATACCATAGTCATACACGAAATTGCGCGATCATTTGACTGTTCCACATATTCAGTGTTCAAATGTCGTTCATTCGAAATGTTGAAAGAATATCGAGATATGATTGACAGATTCTTCCCTGTTATAGTTCCGTCACGTTAACAAGTTTATATTTTCGCAAACATGATTTCTGGTGTTCCGAGTGTATCGATCAGTGATATAAATAAGCAACGAAGACAGGTGAAACTACGCTGTATAATAATCGCTTTTTAAAGGCATAGACACTCGAGGCACGTGCCTAAGGCCCCGCGCAGCAGGAGCTCCGCGGAGGCCTAAAAACAAAATTTCGGTCTCGGTTGTGTTAGCAGTTTCGTTATATATGAATAAATTTAACAAAATGACACACATGCACATGAAAATACAATGTAATACTCTATATCTGAGACTGAGAGATTGAGACGCAATTCTGGTTACTTTTAAGGTTAGATTATAGGCCCAGGGACCCCAAACATCTTAAAACGAATTTGTGTACTATTGCATAGTAGGGTTGGCTAACTTGTATATTTTGTAGTGTTTATATCATCAAAGGACTAGTGGTATGATGCTTTGTATGATGAGCACATGATGGTATCTAGATGGGCATATAGTCTTATTGGTAAAGATCTTGACAGCGTGTGATATGGAAGATATGCTTTGCATGTGCAAGTCACGCAGCGGGATTTGCTAGATGTTATGACCACAGGTTTTATGGACACTATGCTTTTTACGTGGAAAGAACCTGCATATCAATTAAAAACATTGTTCCTTCAGTTTCGTTAAGAACCGCAACTAAGCTAGCTATGAAAGTTATAAACCAAAGTCTGAATCGTCGTACGTACGTACATACATACATACATACATACATACATACATACATACATACATACATACATACATACATACATACATACATACATACATACATACATACATACATACATACATATGTCGTGGGTTTGATCCCCGGTCGAGTCATACCAAAGACTTACAAAAATGGTACTAACAGCTACCTTGATTGGCGCTCAGAATTAAGAGGTTAGTGTTAGGACTGGTTGGCCTGGTGTCAGGATAATGTGACTGAGTGGGTCATGCCACATGTCTGCGTCATGATGCCCCAGTGCTAGACATCACCATAAACTGCCACTCTGCAGACATCGCAGCGATATGACTGAAAAATTGTTAAAGCTACGTTAAAAATCATAATCACACACACATACATACATACATACATACATACATACATACATACATACATACATACATACATACATACATACATACATACATACATACATACATACATACATACATACATAGCAGCAGATAGGGTGAACCCTACAAAAATGTAGAGACCTTATTTTTGGAAACTAAAGGTTCATACTAGGCTGAATTCTCTAACTGAGCAAGTTTATGTTGGACATTTTTTTGTTTTCACACACGGGTCACATGCGTTGGTCGTTCACCCTCTCTGCTGCTATGAATTAAAAATCAGTGACCAAATACTTTTTTCTAAACCTAAACGATACCTAGATCTTGGATCATGTAAATGTATAAATCCGAACGGAACAGCTTGCGTTTTTGAAAAGAAGTTTAATCGTGTCCATGTCAAATTTGAAAAAAAAAATATGATTGACTGCATCAGAAAATTTTCGTTGGGAAGAGATACGCCTAAGATCAGAACATTCAGCAATACAGTGGCTAGTAGTAAATCAAACCCAGCACAACAAGTCAAAGCACAAAATCAACTGCAGATATGACGAAAGCAGAAAAATATCGAAAACATATTGACAATTCAACCTAATTAGCGGAATCACAGAAAAGATTTAAAGCTCATGTACAGGTGGCTAGAGGTAAAAGCGAGAAGTAAAAGAAGAACGCAGGAGTTTGCAAATCACCTTGTGGCAGCATTAACGACTGGCCGGGGAAAAAAAATATTTTTTTTTTAAAAGTCTTAAACATTACTGCGTTTGTGCAATATGCGAATCTCGATATATAATATAATAATATCTCACTTTCCACAGTGATGGTATATAGTTCGTTTTGATAATATGATGCTTGTTTCAATAATGATTCATCATGAACGATACATTTTTTCCTGACCTTTACGTGTAATTGGATAAATATTCCTCTGACGTTGGCGGTTTTACTTATGAGCCATATATTTTGGATTTCGTTTGTCATAATAAATCAGCATCACTCTGTACTTGTTACCATCGCACTTTGTACAAATCTGTATTTTTAATCGTACTGCATTACCACAGCTTCAGCACGGTCTGATTGTTCCTGATCATCTTCTTAACATATAACTATGAAGAGTGCAATTCCCCCCCCCCAGCATGATTTGTTACATAAGTCCGTTAATCATTGAATTATCCAGGAATAATTATTTAGTCCTCTCTGAAATGGTATTGTTGTGCTATATAAATAATATTATTCAATTTTAATTAGATATATAGTCTGCGTATAGTATTATTATATATGATGGCAGAAAAAAAAAACACGAACTAGGCCCATATATAATACTGACATAATATTAGGTCAGGGGCCCCTAGTGACCGAGTGGTCTAAAGCACTGACCGTTACGGATCACTGCCATCTCACGTCTGTCTGCGTGTGTTCGAGTCCAGACTCGGCTAACGTGGGTAAGTGAGAAAACCTGCCAGTAGCTTTTCGTGGGTCGGTGGTTCTACCCGGTGTTTTCCATGGTTCTTCCTCCAGCATTAATACTGGCCGCAATGTATAGCCTATCTTGTGCTGAAAAATGGCGTTAACCCCTACAACAATATAATATTAAGTCAAGATAATTATCCACAAGATGAGCATGATATTGATACAAGCTAGATGCATTGTGAATACATCTCGAGTACGATTGCAGAGACTCCAGGAAAACAATTAAAAGATGAGGCCAAATGCAGGTATTGGTATCCGCGTGAGTATTATTCGCTGTTCCTTAATTCAGTCGACGATGTTGTTTGGCACTCTTCCAAAGATAAAACCATCGAGAATCTCGCTGTGCTTGGTATTAAGAAAGAACTGACTTTGGAGGATTTGATATCCCCGCATCGTTATAAAAATGCAATTGCTCAGGGAATAATTATTCAGCATTTCAATCAATTCTACTTGTTTCACTCCGATAGCGATTTTGAGAGATTCGCTAACAATTTCATTAATGAATCTTCGGTAACTGAGATAACTCCCAAATTCAGGCTTAGACATCCGGTGCTTGATCTCGATATAAAATACGTATGTGAGCTAATAAGATATCATTATACTGATCTTGTCGATATAAAACCAGCCGATGTTCTTGATTAACATCAACGATATCATTGAAGTTCATAACTACATGCGATGAGATCTCAGCGGAGAATCTCGCGATAATATCAACAGCGTTAACAAGAGAGCCTGATCAACTCATCGGCGTTGTTAACGTATCCGGAAACAGATTTTATTACATCAAGGAATCCTGGTCATAATTGTAACAACACGAGTGTAAATTACCGCTAAATCGTGAGGGTATTGAAAAGGTTATTATTGACAACGATACAAAATTATGCAGGGTTCCTAAAGCTGGTGAAATACAAACATCATTTGGATTCGCTTATATCAGCGACATCATCAATGAGAATAATTGTGACATATCGATAATAAACCAGCATTCGGAACTGATGAAATTTCACATATGTAGTGTTAACGGTTAGTTCAATAATCATTGACAATTTATCAGTATGAAAAGTGCAATATTATTATATTATATATGAAAACTCGCACTTTCCACAAATGCAGATATAGATATCAACATGACAAAATAATCTTTCTATCATAAATGAAGACAACGCATCAGATTGATAAAATAAACTAGAAATCATCAATGTTGAAAGTGCGATATTATTATATTATATATGAAAAATCGCACTTTCTACAAACGCAAATAAAGCATCTACATAAACTCATACTGGTAACAAAATAAACGATATATCATCATTGTAGAAGTTGCACATTTCCTATATATAATAAAATTGTGGCAATTCCGCAAGCAACCATCGCATAAACGATTTCATGTTAATAATTCTGATAACATACAGAATCTGAACATAAAGATTTTTCAGTCAATCATAACACGTCACGCGGATTAGCTAAAAAAGCAAAATTATACACATATTACGACGCAAAACGCAATCGTCGTAATGGAAGGAGATAACTTACACAATACCGCGGTAAAGATGGATAACGATAATGAGACATCAAAGGTTGTTCGAAATAGCGTTTTATTGCATCACATCAAAATGCACGTAAATGGTGGATTTTCTCGAAAACCATTAACGCGCGATACAACACGTATTGATAAAATCCGCCATCGACTACGAGAAAAACTAGCATGCAGGCAAGTATCATACTAATACTTATGATTGTATTTTGTTCAAACTTATAAACATTGAATAGTGAACCATGTATGAGTGGTGTTTATTCTATGAAGAATAAGAATTATTTCTCTGATAAAATGATTCGCGATCAACACGACAATGAGTATTTCATGCCACCGCATGACACCGAATTAACGTTCAGAATGATCAACAATGAAATCGTCTCGTATGTTGGTAAAATATCCAATACATCACTGCGCGTGGTTATCGAAACCATGAAGATATCTTCAACTGAGTTCTTGCGAAGATATCATTTACTACATGTGACAGATTCTGAAATAGCTAAAGTTCTTGGTGGCCCGCTCAAGGAAAAGGAAGTTCTAGCTACTAAAACCACCAAAGATATATGAAGTAGCATCATCCGTAACATCTTTAGTTCCTGATAAATTCCTTCTAGCGATCTATTAAGAAATGTTAGTTTTGCCTAATGGCAGGTTCTGCAAGACGCTTCTGATTTTCAGCACGTTTTTCATACTTAACTTGCAACGAGTCCAGATAATCATTATGTTTTTGTTTTTCCATATCTAGGTTCTTTTAAAACGCCTCTTAATCTTGCAATTTTCTTTCTTTTATCAGCTTTTAAATTTCATCCCTCTGACTGCTATGTTCAGAAGCCTTTCTAAGATTATCACGATAACCACTATACTGCCCCCATTCATGCTGATATTTTATCTCCTTAGGTTCTTCAACATGTTCAGAGACAACTTTAGGTTCATTACGTTACCTTCTTGTTCTTAGCGTCAATCTATCCAACATTGTACTCGGCAATCATAACTAGCTGGCTTGATTCTTCAATCCTGTTAACATTAAGATTGGCTCCAGTAAGATTATTTTTTATCAAGTTTGCGGTCGTCCATAATTTCATAATATTGACTTGTCCATACACCATAATCATGGTCACTCTTAGCATGTTTTCCTAATCTTTTAGCATAACGATGTTTTGTTCATCTTCCATACTGAGATGTTCCGTCTTTGGCATAGTTATAAAATAAAAAGTAACAAATGCAGTTAAACATGCTGTGAGAAGAAACCCATGTCAACACCTGAAATTTCAAACATCAGTCATCGAAGTAAATGAGTAGCTGCTTAGACATATGTTCGATTTGGTGCGATAATTACCTGATACCACATGAACATTGTATCAAGTGAAACAAATCATATATAAAATGCGCGAGTAAGTACTGCCTCATCTGCAGATCATGGATTAAGTTGGAGATATCCAAACTTTATTCAGTGGTACGAAACGCGTTCCACGGGCAGGTTTAACAAAATATATTTTATTGATTATAGAAATTGCTCGAACGACATTACTATCACTAAGACTTTTACAACATTGTTTTTGGTGTTCACTTTTTCAATCTGATATTATTATCTGCGTTTGTTGAAAGTGCGATTTTTCATATATAATATAGTAATATCGCATTTTCCACATTGACGTTATATTGTTTATTTGGTCAGTCTGTTTGTATGCGTTGATCAACATAAAATGATATATCTTGACAATATGGAACTTGTCTGTGTTTGTGGAATCAGCAATTTTCCATATAATATAATATAATCGCCGATTCCACAATGATGATATATCGATCATTTTGTCAATCTGATACTTGTTGGCGCTTGACGAATCGCCACGTTTTAACATAATTATATAGGAAATGTGACAATTCGTTAATCTGCTTGTGTCTGTGTTTATCAACATCAAATGTTATTTTGTTAAATAATATCTTTCATAACAACATTTATTTTTGTTAATTTGATTAGTGGTCGTTGTTTTTTTTTTGATCGAGCCCTTTATCTTAAAAAGGTTCCTACAAATGGCTCTAAAAATTAAGGTGAATAACTCTAAACCGAAGTCTCTAACCGGTTATATTTCCATACGGTTAAAATCAGGTAATATAAATCGTTAGGTTAATTCAGTTTTACTACTCTATTGTTGACATATATGTTCACGATTTTGGTTACTTGCCAACCAACCAGCACTCAATTTTTGTCGTTCACTCTCTCTGTTGCAATGAATTAACCAAAGATTTTCTCGAGACATAACCGATATCTGGATCTTGGGTCATGTAGATTTATTATTATAAAAATTAACAAATTTCAAAAGATCTTTATTTTTTTCCTAATTATAATATTTACTCTGCGAACGTTTGAAAAAAATAAACATAACTTCTCCCTTCTAATGTCCACAATATTGCTATCCTGATTTGTGAGTTTGAATTTCATTCTTGACAATAATGGATTATGTACACACATATAGACTTGATCTATTGACTTAGATAGAATTAGCCACGCGGGTGGCGCTTGAACACTGGATGAATATAATATATATCCTTTCTGGGCTTGGTTAGACTTTGAAAAATCTACGTAGTAACTACCATCAATTATATCGCATTCTAGATTCAGTGTGATAGTCGATGTAATTTTAAAATATTAGGTGAAATATAACGACCTACGCCAAATGGGCCATTATTGTATCTGAGAATTGTTGGTGGCGGGATTAATTTTTCCATGAATCACATATTCTTTTAAAGTGTTCATCATTAAGATCATTGAATGATTTATTTAGCTCATCAGAGTTAAATCTCGGAATGATAAATGTTGGTAGCTGTGCAGTAATTACTTAATTTTTCAGAACACTGTCATAAATAACCGCTTATGAATTACACTTTGAATTGGACCGTCTTCATTAACTATGTAAGTACTAGAAAATCTATCTGCAGGTGCGTTTAATTTTTTTTGTCTCTGTCAACGAGAGCTTTATTCACATATTCAAAGTCTGATGCAACTTGATTTATATGTTCTATTGTTTCAATTATCTGATATTTTACATCATCGTCCTAAAAAGTCTTGATGCCGGAATATAAATTTCTTAGATCATTTTGTACGCGTTCATGCTCAGATTTAATTGGTCTGGATCTTGTGTTAATTTCTTCAACATTAATTGTCGATATTTTTGCTGTACCTTTATTACATTGTATGCAATCTATAAAATAAGCACAATGTGTACAACCACGAGAAGCATGCATAATCTCTATGAATGGATAACTATTTCGATATTTCGATATTTTGGAAGTTGTAAAAATTTTTTTACACTTATTATGAAGTCAGATAGCTTTGGTTCTGGTGGACTTTGATAAGCTGGAGCAACTTCAGGTTATCCTAATACTGATCTAGTCGAAATTTGATAAATATCTACAGCATAATAAGGAGAATTTATTTCATTCACCGACGAGAATGTTTGTTCGTGAACAGTAATTGCTATGTTTGATTCTTTTCCTGTAATAGATTTAATACTGCACTGGAATTATTCATTGGTTTGCTCTATTTGATAACTGCCAGTTGGAATACTAACTACTTGCCATTTGAGAGTTCCATGAGTTTTTTATTTGCAAATACTAATGAATTATTAGCAGTAGTCCACCAAATGGTTTTAATCTAATATTTGGCCATCTATAATAATCCCGTAACTGAGCTAATGCTATCTCTTTTACTGGAAATGCGGTTGGAAAGTTAACGCTAAGTTCAGGATTCATCGAGCTTATTGATATCATCGTAGCTTTTGACGGAGTTGTATTAGTGACGATCTGTTGTAATAGCTCTCTCGACCCAATCTCCGAACGATATTTAGACGTTGAGATTATTATTATTGTTATTGTTTAATTCTCCAATTTTTATAATTTAGCTTTTGTCACCAGAATCATTAAAGATTCTGAATGCTTCATCGTAGGTTTTCGTTATCATTGCGAACTCCTCGTCAGATATTTTAACATCACTGAGATACATGGAAATATAATCAGATCATTTAGTATAGGTTGCTGCTGCTGTGTGTAATTTTATCATATACTCACGCAATTTATCATTTGCATATGTTACTATCTTTTTAGCAATAGTACTGAGAATACCAGTTATAGTCGTTGAAGCTGAACGATAATGGTTATAACTGTTGGAGCTGTAATTTTTAACGTTGATACTATTAATCCGGCCCAAGGCAACAATTGCAGAAACTGAGTAAACAACTATATCAATGACAAACATACGTCAACGATATTTTTTCTTACTTTCACTGTATAATTGTCAATGGTATTTTTTAGATCGTTCAGACATTCACCTGCTTGATTATATTTGTGACGTTGAACGTCGATAAATGGTGGAATTATTTGATCCATTATACTATGACGTTAAGTAATTAATTGATGAGTTCGGTTACAAATTCCAGACACCACCAATAAATAGATGAGACCATACTTTTATCAGATGATTCCAGTGTAAATGTTTCCTCAGAATCTTTACCTAACATTACATATACAGTTGTAGAGAAATTGCCAGTTGCTGAAAATGTGGTAAATATTCTAAATTCTGTACCACTAAGTACGAACAGAAAATATACACCAGCGACTTACGTCGTGTGTTTGATAATATTATTTTCTGGTGTCCATGTGCCAGATCAAAATAAAATTGTAAACACGATATTTTATCTGATTGTGAGGAATTTTAATCAGATTCGTTTTTTTGACAAATATCTGTATTTCCACGGAAAATATCGTTAAGTTTTTTGCCAAAATCGGCAGAGTTTTATGTCAACAGTTGGTTGAGTTCCAAAAATTCGCTAGTAGTTCTGTTCATGTATTTGCGAAAATTTATAAACGTGCTCACGTGATAAGTAATATCAGTTTGGAGTGCCATTTCATTGTTGATCGTTGTGAAAGAGGTGTTATTGGAACTTCCTTATCATCGACGTATTTTTTCGTTGCAGCATCAAAATAAGATCCTGGTGTTCTGAGATTAATAATGCCATTATTATTCATGTTGAGAAATGCACGCATTATACCACCGTTGGCTAATACGTACTTAGATTCTTGACCGTCGACATATTTCATGGTTGCAGCATATTTATCTGCGGTTAGATTTCCAAGACCCGTAATTTTATTTCTATTCATAATAATGTATCCCGTGAATGAAACGCCAGCCTTCCTGGTATAATCGTTAACTGACTTACCGGAATCTTGTAATTTGCCCTGATTAGTATAAGTAACAATATTATCAGCAACTGCAGTAGGAATTCGTATGAGTACATCTGGCAGTTATATATTACTCGTCTTTAACCGTCTTTGTCTATCCTGAAAAACAATCACTTCATTTTGAACCACACCCGTAATAATTAATAAATCATCAATCTCATTTCTGAGTTGATCGAGGGTTGCATATTTAGATAAATCACCTTACTGCTGAGCTTTACCACGAGCAGATTTTCCGTAAATATTTACATTATACATATATATATATATATATATATATGTATATATATATATATATATATATATATATATATATATATATATATATATATCACTGTCTTTTTAAATGTGATATTTTGGTATATTCACGCACGACTTTATGAGGTGATTCTGATGATTTTGATGTATTATCAAGTACATTAAGTACTTCACGACCACATATTGGTGGATCGGTTAATGTTTGTTTAGGTAACGTTGAATACCAAACTTGAGTACTTTGCATGTTGTTAGCATAGTCTAAAAATTCCTTTGAAGGTGCTAATCCTTATGAATCAAAATAAATAATTACACGGGGATCAATTTCATACTCTACCCAATGTGTGCCAGGTCCAGATTTGTTATCGAGGTTAGCAATACCTGTTTCAGTATTGTATGGTATTTTTGGTAACTAATTGTGCATGAAAACACCTCAAAAGTATTTTATTTCTAATTTTATTAGCAGCTTCAGTCAATCAAAATTAGTCATAAACGATATCAGTAAACTGTTCCGGGATGTCTTATACCATTTCTGTAATATGAATATTGGGTCCCTGGTAATCTGAGACCTCCTCCCTTTTTTGATGTTCTTTTTATTCGCTGTCCAGTTGCCATTTCAGCGGCAGTTCCAACAGCGCCTAATGCAGCTGCTTTTGCAACAGCTGGGACTGCAGTGGCTATTAATACTGGTATAGCTGTGAGAAGTAAAAATATAACCCGTTTTATAAGTATATTTCATAGCACCTGCAGAAGGATTGAGTATGACGTCCTTTTTTGATATTTTGGCTTCATTAAAGTTTTTGTATTGACGCCCGGTCAACAATAGTTTATTTGAACCGCCTCATCTGTTCCTTCTTTAGCGTTTTTTGTATTCCACAGTTATTGCTTGATGCTGATTGCAGTCTTTTGATCTGACCAGGAGTCAGGGTAACATTAACGTGATTATATGACATTATAATATTCATAAATGATCTAATGTATTTGTTACATATTTTCTACTGGTGCATCAACGACCCTCATGCGTCTAACAGCACCTTCAAGAAGCATTTTTTATTGATAAGTATAACTGCAATTGCTATGTAATTAGCAATAGCTCCTATCGTTATATTAGCTCGAAAATGTATATCGACTACTGATTGTCTGGTCAAATCTAAATGTTCAAGTGAAAAGTAATAAATCGGATATAAAGTTGTAAAATCCTATTGTGATATTTGTAAACCAGTATCGATGTTTTGATCACGACCCATAAACATCATAAAATAATATGCACGTGCTACTTGATTTTGATTTAAATGCAGTAATATATCCTCGGATAGTTCTTGATCTCCATTCATCCTTAATGAAACCGCCAGAAACACTATGATTGTCAAATATCATAATGCTATAATTTTGATTCTTTACTCGTGTAGGATATTGTAATTGAATAAATATGTGTCTTGTTGTAGAAACACCTTGCTGAGAAGCTATTTGCCATGTAAATAAACCGTTAATATTACTCTGGATAGCATCTGTTCTCATTGACAGCCATGATAGCATTGATTTGCCACCTTGAGTCATTAAAGATAGTAACCGATTTCTTTCAGCTATTGATGGAGTCATCATCGACAACCATATTGAAAGTTTTATAAGAATTATTCTACTTGCATCAGCACCAGTGGGTCTCCGTATGGCATCATCGTTTGTAGCCTTTCTTACTAGTACAACTGTATATTTGGCTCCAAAAATAACCTTTCTGACATTTCTACAAAATCCAAAATATTTGACAGTGGAATTGCACATGAAAATACTTTTCTATTACCTTATAGCATCGCTCGACGTGATTTAAATCCTAAATTGAAATCAGAATCAACATTAATAATCATTCTTTGTACGTCAACATCAGCATTGTTGGCGAAGTTTCTTGGTCGTCCATTTTCATATTGTGGTATTCTGAAGCATTAGTAGTATCTTGTACAAAGATCATTGATGAAATAGCTGATCTTGAGTAATCGTCGCTGTATCTTGCAAGACCAAGTATTCTTTTAAGCAATGTCAACTTCTTTCTGAATTGATTCAATATTTTTTTCCGTTGATCATGTACGTAGCGCCATCAAATAACGCCATAATACCAATATTCACAAATCCAACACTGACATCAGCGTTATATACAGTATTATCTGTTTTTATGATTTCACCTGAACCTCAATAAATGCTTTAGCGGGTAAGAAATATCCACTTGTATCATGAACCTGAAGTTCACTCCTTTTCCCGCTGATCTGGAATTCGTGAGTCATCAGAATAATATTGATAATAACCCACAGACTCATCTTTAGGTATCGGTGCGTCCATGTCGAATGCAGGATAACTTATGCGTTTGAACATATTTATTAGAAATATCATCGTCTAAACCAAAGACATCTTCTGGAAGTGAGACCACATTCTGCAGATTAGCGGTTACAGCTTTTTCTTTTTATTTTTGATAAAGTTACATAATCCAACTCTGCTGGTTTTTGATTAGCAACCAGATTCATTATTTTACTTACGTTTGCGGGCATCACTTCAGTGCTAGGTAATTTTACTGGTACCTGAGGTCAGAGCACTTGCGGCCTGCGTATTAATCGTGGTAGTCTATCATTGATTGATGATATTGCTTTACTAGCAATATTACCAACAGCCCCTATACCTTTTTCACGAACAACATTAATAGCTTTCATACCGAGTTGATTTGCAATCGGTATTGCTGTTGGGACTATTCTTATAAATCGACCCTAACCAACATCACATAGTCCATTTTTGTAGGTTATTTTCTTTACTGATAATCGAGAATTTATCACCTGACCATGGTTGGTGCACATTTAATAATATGTATATTCATTTTATTATAGTCATTATATTTAATTAAATACTCGGTAGATATAATAATTAAAGACGATTTCATTAATGAGAGACTGATACACATTACACCGTATGGAAATAATATTTTACAAATATCTGCTGCCTCATTCATTATTTCTGGGAAATTATTACCAACTCATTTTCCTCAAAAAAGGATTTCTATTCGTACAACATAAGCAAGGACGTTGTTGGAACATTGCGTAACAAGGCCACTTCCTTGTGTGGTAAGGCCACTTTCAATATAGGTGTCTGACGGCAAATATTCCTCACCATCACCTTTTGTTTGGGCTGGTTGTGGTAGTGGTGGTAACAATTGAGGGGTAATTGTTGTGGTGGTGGTGATTGTTTTGGTAGTGGTGGTAGCAGTGGTGATCGTGGTAATTTATATCGCTGTTGTTTTTGTGGCTTTGGAAATTGTGGCAATTATTTTGTTGGTGATAATTGTTGTGCAATATAATTATATATCTTTTATCTATAATCAGTATATCTTGAATCGTTATTTCGAGCTTGATTAACGTTTTATTATATATCCATTTGTGCCAAGTATCCTCACTTACATGATCATCAGCGAAGTCAGATTTAAAAAAATGTTTTTGATCATAATAATTTCTAGCAACGATCTCATTCAATTTGAGATCTTCGGTTTTTCTAAAAAGATTAATAGCGTCTTTATTAAACTTATTATCCAAATTAACCCTGGATCTTGCTTCTGATTTCGGTATGGGATATTTTATATCACCTATTTCAGCACGAGCCTGGTCAATATATTCAAGTATTTTTTGCACTGATTGAGCTGCAAGTATTTTGGGCTGAAACTTCTCTGAGAATAGTTTTTGTTTCCTTGGTTCTTTCTGCTATTTTTCCAGTTGATTCAGCGGTTTTCTTTAACGCAGGTAGAAATGGGGTTTAGCGGTCTCAGTAATTGGTTTAAATAATTATTTTGCATCCTTTTCCTATTCAACTTGAGATTACTGACGTGATTATAGTTCTTGTTTAACAGAATCAGGAACAGGTAAATAGTTTTCAATCGCCTCGTCCCTCTCGAGCTAATTTAGCTGAATGCGTTTCTCCAATAATATGTCATATTGATAATATTTATACTATATGTTTAATTTATAGCCGTAGAGAATGTGAAATGAATGCCGGTTTGCTCGTAAACAAAATCACGAAAAAAATGCCTTTATAAAATCAAAGATAAAATACACGTTAATAATTACCATATCTTTCTGCACATTTACTATAAATATATATTTCTTTCAAAACGCTGATAAAAACTATAGTTTTACCCATTTTTCTCAGTGGTATCTGAATATATAATTAAGCGCAATAACTGAGCCTCTGCTGAGCAATAGACGGTTTTTTGGTCGCTAGTGTATGCCACGTATATTGAAGGTTCTATACAGACAAAATATATCGTGTTTCAGATAATTATTATGTATTTATCTGGTCTCACAAACAATTAGTATTAGTGAGCAGCAAATTTACAACAGGAAGAGATACTGATTCATCTCTTGACTCTAGCTCAAATTAAAATCAATTTACGGATTTCAGATCAAGGTTAATTTTAGCTTCGTAACACGCATTCTTTGACCATCAACGAACGACAAAACAATCCGAAAATGAAATGTGTGATTACATGTATGGTATATTTTCTGAATAATGTTAAAACTGAAGCAAAGTCACGCTAAAGTTCTATAATGATTATAATTTTCATTCAGTATCTACTATTCGTATATAATTTCCTGTTTATTTACCAATATAATAATTTTTTGACAAAGTTTATATAAAACAGGTTTGTGATCTACTGTTATAAGCGTTAGACTGTGGTATTCAAGGTCCGTGGTTCGATGCTCGTGAAAGCCAGTTGGCGATGCCGTCGATTGTGATGCCATTTTTATATGAAAATTGGGTAACATAGTTCAAAATAACCCGCCATGTACCAACCTGGCGGGTTCACTTTTGTAAGACTCACGAGGTTTATGAGGAGTGAGTGTATCTAATCTGCTGCATGTAGGTAAATCTCCCCCTATCATCTGTATATAGTTTTTAAATCATAATCATTTGTATATAGTTCATATATATCTGTATATAGTTCATAAATTATATATAAAATCTATCTATCTATCTATCTATCTATCTATCTATCTATCTATCTATCTATCTATCTATCTATCTATCTATCTATCTATCTATCTATCTATCTATCTACCTACCTACCTACCTACCTACCTACCTACCTACCTACCTACCTATCTATCTATCTATCTATCTATCTATCTATCTATCTATCTATCTATCTATCTATCTATCTATCTATCCATCCATCCATCCATCCATCCATCCATCCATCCATCCATCCATCCATCCATCCATCCATCCATCCATCCATCCATCCATCCATCCATCCATCCATCCATCCATCCATCCATCCATCCATCCATCCATCCATCCATCCATCCATCCATCTATCTATCTATCTATCTATCTATCTATCTATCTATCTATCTATCTATCTATCTATCTATCTATCTATCTATCTATCTATCTATCTATCTATCTATCTATCTATCTGTCTGTGGAGAAAGATGATGAAAGAGGTTCCGTCATTATACAGTCGGGAAACAATAAACTTTTAATTAATAATAAATCCAAGCCTGGAATACTGACTAGTAATGATTGGCCGTATTTTTAGCGCTGATACCAAGTAACTGCAATGGTCTATGCAATCAATAATAAACTGTGTAGCTGAACGGGTTACAGAAAATTTCCCAAATGCGATACGTGGTAATGTTTTAACATATTTAAGAAGTAAAAAATATGTAAATGGGCAGAGGGAGTTATATATACTGGATCATCTATTAACGATGTTGCTGAGCTAGAAACCTTATTAAGATTTACAAAAACAGTAAATATAATAACAGGAGAGAAATTGTACAAAGCAAAATATATTAAAAAAATGGAAGCCCTATAACGATTATTGATCATAATTCACATGCATGAACTGATGCTGTAACAATATTTTCGCGAGACAGAAATGGTTAAATTTTATAATGATCATATATTTGATTTTATCAAAAATATCAGCAAAAGTGACCCTGTATCAGTTTGGTTATTTCAAAGTTCAGAGTACGATCATCATGATCAGTTTGTATGACCTAACGGTGATATTTATCGTACATAATCTCTTTATGAAAAAATGAGAAATCTTGCTCTAATATATACTTCTGACGATGTCAAAGTTAGTCAACTACTGAATAATTGTTTTACCGTGCCATCAGTTGCGGCCCATTTTGCACAAGTGAAAAATTCACGGAAACCGACAAGATCAGAATTTATTGAAGATGTCAGGGTTGGTTCTTAAGAATATGGACAAAGTGGATTATGGAATACTAAATAGAGATTATAATGATGTTATCTCTGTCGATATAGCTGCATGTTATCCTGGGAGTTTTCTTGGATATGGAGAATGTTCGAAATACTTTAAGAGACTCAGACATCCTACACATGAGATGACCAGAGTTTCGATAAACTAATCCTTACCAGATTTTGACTTAACTGGACGCTGACCGTTACGGACAACTGCCATCTCACCTCTGTATGCGTGAGTTAGAGTAAAGACTCGGCCAACATGGGTAAGTGAGAAAGCCTGCCAGTAGTTTCTCGTGGGTCGGTGGTTCTTCCCTGGGTTTTCCAGAGTTCTTCCTCAACCATTAATACTGGCCGCCATGTATATCCTCTATCTTGTGCTGCAAATTGGCGTTAAACCCTATAACAACAACAACAACAAGTTAACTGGATTTGGCTGTATAGAATCATTTGAGTTTAGAGAAGATCTCCATCCTATTATTTATGTTTCGATTGGAAGACACTTTCTAGAAAAAATGTTGGACTCCAATAGGGCTATTAAGATATTTGTTTGATGCTGAAATTTTAATATCATTGAGGATAAATGAAGCAATTGTATCCTATAGCACACACAAAGCGAGTTTGGTTACCAGAACCGGATAGACTTAGTATTGATGATGCCAGGAAAGAATTTCCTGATCTTAATGAAGATGACATTATTATAATTACTAATAATATACGTAAATGCAGGGACGAGCAAGATATAAAACTTGCAAAAGATATTGGTAGAAAGATAATCGGTAAGTTTTTTCAAAGTAGTTTACACGGTTATGAACGACACTGTACAATATTGATTATGGAAGATGCTAAGCTATATTTTGTAATCGCTGATACAACGGAGAAAACACATTTATAAGCTGATGTAATGCTCATTTATCAGATGGGACCAACATAGGTACGATCATGAGTTATATTGATCGCGACTCATCGCAGTTTACTCATTTAAGATGTTCGATGCTAGCTTATGTTTCGATATATCTACTGTCGATGATAAATAGATTTCCTCGTTACGCTGTCAGCGTCGCTACGGATTCATTTTATATAAACAAAAAATAGAGATTTATTAAAACTGCTACTTGGTAATGGTGAGTGGGGGACATGGAGGATAAATCAAGAAAATATACTTAGTTGTTCTGAATGCTGACGTTGAAATTAAGGAAATATATTACAAAAATGATAATCAAATATCAAAGTCATCTGCACCATCTGTGTACGATCCCATGGCTAGACATAAGACTATCTATCTTAATGAGTGTGTAGGTTCAGGTAAAACAACTCGTACGATTAAATTATTTATGAACAACAATTCAGATATAATTGTTTTGACACCGATACATAAACTTGCCAGAGGGATAAAAGAACGAGAAGTAAATCGTGCACAGAGGCATGAACCCCTGAGAAAATGGATGAAAAATACATACCTAAGTATATTGCATGGGACGAGGTGGACACAGTATCTTTAGAAATACTAAAATATTTCTTGATTAGTTATTGACAAAGAATATTTCTGTGATTATATGTGGCGATCATGATCAACCACCACCATTTGATGGACGGTCTCCACATGAATGGCTAAAGCATAATGTAGGTTTTTACGAGGAAATGAATGATGACCATAGAGCTATCGATGAGCCGCTGAAAGAACTTAAAAGATTAATGAGACTACAGCCAGATAAAATACAATGTGAGATAATGCGTAAACTAATTCCAGAAACTACCATGAATGATTTTTGGACTTTATGGAGACCCACTGATTTGATGAAATACCTACGTTGCATATAAAACAGTTTTCAAATCTACCTGTCCCATTTTGTTATCGCCCAGCAGATATTCGACGACAGAATATTGAGGTTGAAATTCTTGTTGGAGGATTACAAAATCTTGTACTGAATAATATTGGCTTGGTTACCAATGATGTTGAGAGTGCACTGAGCATGGATAAATCACAGTGGATGTTAGGATATGCTATAGCGATTCACTCGTCACAAGGATTAACTGTCCCCGACCCAACTATCGGATCGAATGCTCAAACTTGGTCTATCTTGCAGTATCTCATGTCAGAAGAATAACTAAACTACATAGGGTTATTAAAGATTACGTGTTGACTAAGAAAAATACTAACGACCTTGTTGTCATAAAGAAAAAAATAAAATGTCTTATAAGCAATGTGACCAAACAAATAAGCGTGACTTTGATATTGATACTGGATGTATTATAACACTAAAACAACTGCAGAATAATCATTGTGCAAGCTGTAACACAATAATGTTATGGTAATATTTGAATAATAATCAAATACAATTTACCGTAGACAGAATTAATAGCGATCTTGGTAATACATGTGAAAATGTAATGCTGACCTGTCTTGAATGTAATCGACGCAGAGGTGCTAGATTAGATAAGTGAACGCAGTGGTAATTATATAGCCGTAAGAATTACTTGTAATTGTTCACGTACAAATCCACGTTGAGGAGCAGTAGAATTTAATCTGTTGATTGCAGGTCTTCCAGTGGATCTAACAACGCTTGCGATTGCATGTGTAGTCACGCTTCAGATAGGATCAGTTGCACGGCGTTTTTCCACCTTCAAGCTGCGATGGTTCATATAAATATCTTAAAGTTACATTACCAAATCCTTTTTGTTTACGTCGTTGTACGTATCCATCGCTACGTGGTATATATATATATATATATATATATATATATATATATATATATATATATATATATATATATATATTTATATATATATATATATAAATATATATATATATATATATATATATATAATATATATATATATATATATATATATATATATATATATATATATATATATATATATATATATATTGTAATTGCATTTGAATGTTTCATAGACGTTGCACGAGTAATTTCATTATTCATTTTAGATATCATACTTGGTAACTTTCCAACTAATTCACGAGATCTCTCACCGGACTTCAGATCAGTAGACATTTCCTTTCCGTATTGATATCCAAATAACCGCTCAGCAAGTGTTCGATAAAATTGTTCATCGATTGCATGATCACGATGATTGTCAGCATGAGCATGTAAATCTGATTTTAACGTTATGTTTTTTTTTCATCAAGGATAATTCTGCGACAAGTAATTCTTTGCTAGGATTAACTTGTAATAACTGTGTCCATCGTAGATCACCACGTTCATAAACAGTCAATGCGCATTTGTACGTGCATTTTTTCATCCACGTGTTTAATAGTATCGTGTGG
The DNA here is from genome assembly GCA_016746295.1 of Potamilus streckersoni. NCBI lineage: Eukaryota > Metazoa > Mollusca > Bivalvia > Unionida > Unionidae > Potamilus > Potamilus streckersoni. The sequence continues at coordinate 91,380 of JAEAOA010000682.1, forward strand.
TAAAAACAAATTATCTGCTTGATGAACTTCGTTAGGAACACTGACATTAAAATGTGCGTATTGAATATTTTTGGGCAGTGTCATATAAATTTGTAGTGCCTGTCGTGCTAACCAATTGTCAGCAACAAAAGTGAAACGTTTGATGCTTCAACAAATTTATTGATCCCTGCTTTGCCTCTCCATTACCCTCTTGTTCTATGATAAATAGATGCCATTATAATAATTATATTATTAATTTCCAGCCTGTGATAAATTGGAGGTGTTCAAAACACATCAACCTCTTTCACTACGATTTGTTGCTAGGAACGATCTCCGCGGTGTAATTTACCCAGTGTGGATAGATAGAAAGAAGAATGCAGATCACTGAACAAGTATGTTGAGGAAATAAACACAACGAGCCCCCTTTCAATGAACAAATATAAAATTTAATCAGTTTATCAACAAAATCTACAATGAAAAGAAATCAATTACTTGGTTACAAAAGAAGGAAAATTGTACTAACATGTACTCAAATAAAAAGACAATACAAATGTCTTTAAGGCTACAATTACTTTCAACGTTAATATTCTATCTTCATTGCCAACAAGATGTGACCTTTGAGTGCAACGATGAGAGACTTCATCACCTATTTTATGCGGACATCAAGACTTCCGTTCGTCCCTGCTCTGCCGATCTTGGTGTAGTTGTTTGGTCTCGGACTCTTGTCAGTCGAACTCTGATTTGGCAATCATCTCTGGACTTCGATTTCGGCTTAGAATTTGCTCTGGTCATGTGATTGGTTCAGGGATTTCCCAGGTGAATCCAGGAAAGCTGTTTCCTTCAATAAATAGAATGTCTCGCAATAGACAATAGGTCACATTCCCAAGTATATCTATATTTTTACATTAATTCGGCTCAGAAAACAAAAGGCATAAATTCTGCCGCAGTAACTCATTGCTCCCTAACTCCTATGTTTACATAGACGGTCAATGCTTGTCCTGACCTTAATTCGGATCACGCTAGGCGTGGTCAATTAAATTCTAGTCGGCTCCCGTATGAACCCGTATATAATCCCCCTTGACTTCTTATTCTACCAATCTAGCAGTGTTAAGTTACATATGGCTTAGACCCTCAGATCTAAAATACTGCAAAATTAAATCATACATACATACATCATATCATGAATACATTTGCAGATAGATCAACAAATGAAATAACATATTAAAATTGGGAAACTAAGATTGCGTACCTTTTGCCGTTTCTTTCTAGGTTTTTATTTACCTCAAGTATAGTCCGTCTCCTAGCTTAGACAACTATCTGGCCCTTTACTCAATAACGAAAAGGTACTTTCTACGAATTCGAAGGTAGAGTTTGTCTACTCGCTGAGACAACACTCACGCTTTACGGCCAAATCACGAGAAAAACGTCTTTCACGCTTTTCCCGGAGTCCGGTCTAACTTTTCCCAAGAATGATTGAAGATTCAAGAATTTTCATAAAGTAAAACCTTTAATTTCTTACAGAGTTACGCCCCTACATCCATATTAACCAATCGGAATAGGCTGTTTCCTAAATCTGTTACGTAGAACTTTTGGATTGACAAAAGAACTGATCATGCCGTATTTAACGTTCCTTTGAACAATTACTTACGGCAAGCTTCCTCCTTTAACCGGTTGATTTTGGGAAAGGGTCTTATGTCATTCTCTTGTACCATAGCATATGACTCGATCAAGTTACGTCTGTTGGAACGAATTGACGTTCAGAGATGAAATATAAGTAATCAACTAACTATCCCATGCCCTTTCTACTTTAATTAAGTTGACTGTGATACAATTACTTTAACCAATGCTTCTAAGAGTTTTTACTTTTGATAGCAGATTTTATTAGAAAACTAGTGAGTTTTTTCTGAGAGATTTATTTGGTATATAATTTAATGCATGAATCAATTTCACATCTGCGAGATGCCGCTGCTTAAAATATTTGCTTTTATCAGCAACATTATGAATATGATATGCTTGATAAAGCTATTTACTGGATGCTCTACTGGTCTCGGTTGGTCTTGATCATCAAGTTGGACATCAAGTCGAGTTCCAGGATCACAAAAATTATATTCTGGAAGGTGTTTCTCATCAGCGTATTTAGCCGATGTTAATCCAGGTAATTTTCCTAAAGAAGCAATAATATCTCCACCTGTCTTTGTCTCTGAATTCACACATGGAGATAAATTTATATGTTTGTGCACCACATTTTACACATTTACCTGTTAATGCACGTCATTTTTTGTTATTATCGTTGTTAATCAGTGGGTGTATATAATCTGCATCAAACAAAATATAAAGTCATATTATTTACGATATGGATACAATAATTGACTTTTCGGCGACATAAAAACAGGAAACAGCAAAGCACCATCCAGCACTAACAAATTCGATAAGGATGATTATAATAGTTCCATCTGGATCATGTAAAACACAATTATTATTAAATTTCATTAAGAGATGGTTGAGATGGAGCAAACTAAATTAATAGTACCATCTGTAGATGATCAGCATTGTTACGAAGTACTTAAGGATTTTAACAAAAACGCGAAATCATTTAATAAAGATGGTGACGATATTTTTGATTTTACCACCAATATTGATGAAGCCGCATCTGTAGATGACTTAAATAAATTCATTAATAATCACGTAGTATATGACGATGTGTTGCTGGACAAACAATCAAATCCAGCCACAATATTTTCCAGAGGTAGACATAAATTACTGACGGGATTCATGTTACACAACGATACACACAGATACTTAAGGTAACCAGAGATAACTGTAATATTTTTGTTGTGTTTAATGGAGTGGATAATTATACTCTACAGAATATTTATTGTACTTGGTGTTCAGGGGATATGAGATATGAGCAACTTTTAAAACCTTTTTCAAAAGCACAAGTTGTTCAGTTCGGATTTATAACAATACGTCTACATGACCCAAGATCCAGGTATCGTATAGGTTGAGATAAAATCGTTGGTTAATTCATAGCAGCAGGGAGGGTGAACGACAAAACTTGAGTGGCGGTTCGCAAGTAAACAAAATCGGGAAAAAATACGTCAACAATAGGATAACAAAACTGAGCTAACCTAAACGATTTATATTACCTGCTTTTAACCGTATGGAAATATACTTGTTAGAGACTTTGTTTTAGCGTTATTGGCCTTATTTTTCCAGCCATTTGATGAACCATATTTTACTTTAAGGGGTTGAGCAAAACGTTGTAGCATTTACCCTCCCTGCTGCTAGGAGACTTCCCTAGTAATTGCTTTTGCAAGCTCCCGACCAGGAAAAGCCAAGGGATATTAATATGTTGCAAAAAATATTTAACAAAATAATTAACAAAAAGCAACGATCACTAATCAAATTAACTAAAATAAATGTTGTTACTAAAAGTATTATTTGTGAAAATAACCTTTCATGTTGATAAACACAGACACAAGCAGTTTGACAAAATGAACGATATATCATCATCAGGCGAATCGTCACATTTCCTATATAATTATGTAAAAATGTGGCGATTTGCCAAGCGCAGACATGTATCAGATTGACAGAATGAACGATATATCGTCGTTGTGGAATCGGCGATATTTGTATGTGATATATGGAAAATCGCCAAGTCCACAAGCACAGACAAGTATCAAAATTGACAAGATAAACCTTGTTTATGTTGATCAACACATACAAACAGATTGACAAAATAAATGATATATCGTCAATGTGGAAAGTGCGATATTATTATATTATATAAGAAAAATTGCACTTTCCATAAACGCAGATAATGATATCAGATTGAAAAAAATGAACACCAAAAACAATGTTGTAAAAGTCTTAGTGATAGTAATGTTGTTCAAGCCATTTCTATAATCAATAAAATATATTTTGTTAAACCTGCCCGTGGAACGCGTTTCTTATCACTAAATAAAGTTTGGATATCCCCAACTTAATCCATGATCTGCAGATGGGGCAGTACTTAATCGCACATTTTATATATGATTTGTTTCACTTGATACAATGTTCATGTGGTATCAGGTAATTATCGCACCAAATCGAACATATTTACTTCGATAACAGATGTTTGAAATTTCAGGTGTTGACATGGGTTTCTTCTCTCAGCATGTTTAACTGCATTTTTACTTTTTATTTTATAACTATGACAAAGACAGCCCATCTCAGTATGGAGGATGAACAAAACATCGTTATGCTAAAAGATTATGAAAGACCTGCTAAGAGTGCCCGTGATTATGGTATATGGACATGTCAAGTTTATAAAATTTAGAGGCCCGTGATCTTGATAACAAATAATCCTACTGAGGCTAATCTTTATGTTAACAAGATTGAAGAAATAAGCCATCGAGTTATGATTGCCGAGTACAATATCATATTGATGGAAGCAAAGAATAAGAAAGAAAACATATAGAACCTAAAGTTGTCTCTGAACATGTTGAAGAACCTAAGGAGATAAAATATCAGCATGAATGGGGGACTTATAGTGGTTATTATGATAATCGTAGAAAGGCTTCTGAACATAGCAGTCAACGGGATGAAATTTAAAAGCTGATAAAAGAAAGAAAATTGCGAGATTAAGTGTCGTTTTAAACAATAGAGATATGGAAAAACAAAACAAAATGATTATCTGGACTCGTTGCAAGTTAAATATGAAAAACGTGCTGAAAATCAGCAGCGTGTTGCAGAAACTGCCGTTAGATAAATCTGATATAACTTAACAGATAGCTAGAAGGAATTTCGCCAAATCTAAAGATGTTACTGATGATGCTTGTGCATATATCTTTGGTGGTTTTCGTAGCTAGATCTTCATTTTAATTGAGCGAGTCATCAAGAACTTTAACTTTCTCAGAGTCTGTCACATGTAGTAAATGAAAATTTCGCAAGAACTCAGTCGAAAATAATTTCATGATTTCGATGACCACGCGCGGTGATATACTGGATATTTTACCAACATAGGAGATGATCTCATTGTTGATCATTCTGAACGTTAATTCGGGTTCATGCGGTGGCATGAAATATTCATTGCTGTGCTAAAAGCGAATAATTTTGTCGCGTAAATAATTCTTATCCGTGTATAGAATAAACACCGCTCGTACATCGTTCATTATTCAATGATTTTAATTTTTTTTTTAAAAAAACAATATAATCCCTAGTGTTAGTATGATACTTGCCTGCATGCTAGATTTTCTCGTAGTCAATGGCAGATTTTATTAATACGCGTCGTATCGCGCGAGAATGATTTTCTAGAAAATCCACCATTTACGTGCATTTTGATGTGAGGCAATAAAACGTCATTCGAACAACCTTTGATTTCTCATTGTCGTTAGCTATCTTTACCGCGGTATTGTATAATGTATCTCCTTCCATTACGACGATTGCGTTTGTCATTGTATTATGTGTATACTTTTGCTTTAATAGTTAATCAGCATGACGTGTTATGATTGTCTGTATAATGTTTGTTATGTTCAGATTCTGCTCGTTGTCAGAATTATCAACATAAAAATGTTCAGTTGCTGCTTGTTTGTGGAATCGCCACATTTTTGTTATATACAGGATATGTGCACCTTCTGCAATGATGATATATCGTTTAGTTTGATACCGGTATGAGTTTATCGACATAGAAAGGTTATGTTGATGCTTTATCTGCCATTGTGGAAAGTGCGATTTTTCATATATAATATAATAATATCACACTTTCCACATTGATTACTTGTCAATGATTATTGAACTAACTGTTAACACTCCATATGGGAAATTTCAGCAGTTCCGAATACTGGTTTATTATTGATATGTCACCATTGCCATGAAATCCTTGATAGGTACTGAAATAACTTATCGAGCGAGGATTATCGAGAAAATCTGATTTGGGCAATACAGGATAAGTAAGTATTTAATCAGATCTTAATAGCTATTTTGTCGTCCGCGTTTAATGATGCTCCAAAACCCCTGTGGATCATGTTATTTATTTTAATGATAGTCATCTTTGACTTATGTGACAATCTCGATTCAGGAAAGATATGTGAGCAGTTGCTTAATATATCGTTGTCAGTCTGAATCAGATGAAGATCGTTGATCATGTTTTAGATGTACATGCGTAGGTCCGGTCATGATATCATTATTGTTTTTTATTAGCAGATCGTCAGGCACAATGTCAGGTAATTTTAACAATGCCAAGAATCTTCTTATTGTCATTAATTTTTCCTTGGGACTGATTTTATCTGATCGGAATACAACTGTATCAATCGCATGACTGTTATTAAGTTTATCAAGGTTACCCGCTGAGCTCGCCTTTGTTGCGCTGACTTTTTTAAAATACAGATGCTCTATTTGCTCGGCTTGCAACGCACCAACATCGCACTGAAGCATGTTATTTAGAAGTGATTTCTTTGCCTGGTACGGTTCTAAATTGTCCTGTGGATTATATCGTAATACTGGTGATATTCTTCATCATTGCTGGATTGTTCATATGCGGATTGTTTTTATCGCTCACATATAGAGGTTTGGAGAAATTTATCAACATCCGGATTATCATCGATGTGTTTAGTGTCTGGTATTTCAGTATTGTTTTTATGTTCCCATTTATCATAATCGTCTATCATAGGTTCTATTATTTCATAACCGGTACTTTTCATCGCTGATATAAATCTTGATGTAAAATACATCTTAAAATTATTCATATCGATGATGTTGATGATATATGCGAATCCAAATGATGGTTCTAATTCACCATCGTTAGGAACCATGCATAATTTTGTATCGTTATCGATCAATCGTTCACGATCCACAATGACCTTTTTAATACCCTCACGATTTAGCGCTAATTTACACTCACGTTGCTTCCTCGTTAGCGCATCGAAATCTATGAATGGCTTGCTTGATCGCCTCAACAGATCATAAGTCTTCAGAAAACACATGCATGATTTTGAATCGATCATAAACTATGCTGACTCCGGCCTCTAGCGTGTGATTACTGATAACAACATCGATGTCATCGAATGCATGATTAATGTCAATGACGTCGGATTTCTTCTGTGCAGGATCTGTATCGGCATAGTAGTATCTGACTCGATATCTAAGGTATTGTATGTGTTTATCTAGACCCTCAACGGAGTAATTTGTTCGTTGTTTGCTATAGCTATCTTGTCAGTGATGCCCTTAGATTTTAATCGTTCTAGAAGCCCATAAATGATAAGTGATAAATTTCTTATCATGATCGGGGTTATAATCGTTATTGATAAATTTCATCGATGACCGACCTAATTTATGACGGAATAATATTAAATCGTCATTGTCGAGTACGATCAACGTTTTACATGCCATTATTAATCTTGCAAACTTAACCCATCGTTCTCTACTGTTTTGGCTGAACAGAATTGCTGTAGGTGGATTCCATGCCACTCATCAACAATAAGTACATCTGGAACGCCGCGAATTCTAGACAACGATTCCCATTGCACAACAACACGACGCTTATCTCCAGCGATAAATGAAATGCTGCCATTAAGATCCATGTAGGACTCTATGAAATAATCAGCTTTGATTTTCTCGGCAAATGTGTTTTTTTTTTCTTTCTGTACGACATAACACCTACGGATTGATCAGGTCTTAGAGATCTTCACGCTGATTAAGATTTGCCCATTCTACATGCAGAACGGTCGATGTGATTGTTATCATGGATTACCCTGCATCCTAGTCCTGATTCATGCACAAGCAATTTGATATATAGATGATCAGCGTTTCTACTTATTATTTGCCCAGGAGAACGAAATCTGCGTCGTGTGTTGATCAGATATTGTAGATACATCTTGTTTTTTTTGTTCAGGTGCTGTTATGATATCACTTGTTCCACCGATGATTTGATTAATTTCTTCATCTACGGTAATTCCTGTATCAACAATATTTGCTTTCCAGTTGACCTAGGGCAGCAAATTGAGTAATGTTCATGATTGATGTATAGAAGACAATTATCACATTTACTATCGATGTAGTTCACAGATGTTACAATAATGACCAGGTTTTCTCGATATAATAAATCTGTTTCTAATACGTTAACAACGTAAATGAGTTGATCAGGCTCTCTTGTTAACGCTGTTGATATTCTTGCGATATTCTCCGCTGAGATCTCATCGCATACGGCAGTTTCATGAACTTCAGTCATATCTTCTGCGTAACGAGGATGAATAGATACTGGACAAACAAGCAGCTCAGATGATCATTGTATGAGATTAATCTTTTACATAGTGTTTGTTTACCCAGTTTGTAGGATTGTGTGTTATTCAACTTAATGCTGTGTAGACCAGCTTGTCGAGTAACTTGCCATTAACGGTTATGTTATCAGCTGCTTGACTCGTCAATGCTCGTTGTTGATCAAATGTTACCGGTGTTGATTTACAAAAGGAATTATAGCTACTATTTGTTTTAGACACGAATACGCTTCGACGATCGCAATCGCATAATTGGGCAAAATAATCAATGATATCGTTGATGTTAATCAGAACACCTGTTGGTTTTACAAGGCACGATCTGTATCATGATATCTTATTAACTCACAAACGTATTTTGAATCACTATATTCAATATTCTTCCCCTTTAATACAAAAATTCGAAACCAGACAAAAACTCTGGTGGTGACTCCATTCTGATAGTTTTACGTTTCTTTTTAAACGTGATCAATCGACTGAAATCACAACAACCCTGCAGAGCCGAGGGAATTATATTGTCTTCCACTCCGTTCCGTAATAGGACGGACTTTCAATTTAGATTGTGATGAAGAGTGTGTTGCTATATAGATGGACAGGTCTGCTACTCCAAAAGTGATGGTGATGACCTCAATAGTTTGGCACGATATCCTCCTCATCACTTTCATTGGGTCCAGAAGCTAGATCAGTTTTGTCATAGAGCATAGCATCACAATTATCTTCCTTTCTGCATTGAAAACATCTTTCGGCGGGAAGGTGTTTTTCTTCCTGAGTCGGCGTCTCTGTTCAAGACAATCTTAGAACTTCGAATCTCACCTGTTTTATTAGTTGGTAGCTGTAAGGTATGGAATTGAAATCTGAAAGTCAGTCTCGTTTTCTTGTTGGCAACATGATAGACTTCCACCATCTGGAAGTCTATCTCGTTTTTCGTAGGCAACATGATACATTTTCCCCATCAGTTTACTGACGTTGTTTTGATCTAACAATGTCCAATGTTTCCATGCGTATTGCGGGTTTTGGATGGGACCGCAGACAGACTAAGATAATTGGTACAAAATACCGGGTGCCTGCGACGGTCAGGAGGCCCACAGCCGTCACAATTTGTCATTTATAACGGCCAACTGGAGAATTTTGCTAGTACCTTCAAATCTTGTCTGTGGCCCTGGTCTTTAGGAAAACGCCCTCTATTCTCTTGTGACTTTAATAGGATTGGAACGATAGCTGAATGCGAGTACTTTCTTTTGTATTATCTCGTAAGAAAATCTTCTTGTATCAGCGACTGGTAAAACTTAATCTAATAATTCGATATGTTTTTGTTTTTGATGTTAGGATAATAATATATAGACCTAACAACGTATATACAGTTGCCTGAATTAAAGTGAAATACGCGGCACCATAGACGTTCCAGGACCGAGTACATTTTCTAACGGTAGTTGGCTGGGACGTACACAGATATGGTCCCATTTACAAAATTCCTCAGTTTGACAAACTCTAGCGTTTATTGTCACTTGGCCAGCATGAGTCCTTCTAGCACGCTTTCAAATCGTTCAACGATTTTTCTTTTAATGTAGTGATCCATAAAATATCTCCGATTGTGCCTTGTCATTGTCAGATGTATCTCCGATTGTGAATCATCAGACGTATGTCAGATCGAGTATCGTCAGACGTATATCAAATTGAGTATTGTAAGACGTTGAGCAAGCTTCCCCTACAAAGAATATTAAAACATTTCTGTGGCAAAATCCCGTCGTCGTTTCTGCAGTTGGAAGTGTTTATGACACAACTGCAATTTTGGTAAGATTTATGTAGATGATGTACACTGCTTTAAGCAGTTTATCAAACAATGCCGTTTAAATTGCACAAAAAATTATTTTAAAAGAGCGTGCCTAAGCTGACATCAGTACGTCAAGCCTCGATGTGCACCAGAGGTGCAGTTAGCTACTTTACCCATATCAGAAATGGCCTAGTTCATTTCATATGCATGTTATGTTTTATTTTGACCTTTTCCAAAACTTCCTTATTTAGATATAATACCACACATGCTTAGTTTTGTTCATACGTACATGTTAATTGCATTCTTTTATTCTCTACCAAACCTTACATATATAAGACATGCACTAAATTTATATCATGATGTATTAGATGTTACTATTCAAAGTGTGCGTGTATTTTATCTTCTTCTCCTTACAACAAAAATTGGAAACCAGATAAAAACTCTGGTGGTGGCTCCATTCTGATATTTGTACGTTTTGTTTTGAACGTGTTCAATAGAATGAAATCACAACAACCCTGCAGAGTCAAGGGAAATGTCATTCTTTTGTCTTCCAGGCTTTTCCGTAACAGGCCAGATTTTCAATTTAGATTGTGATGATGAGTGTCTTTTTCTATATAGATGGACAGGTCTGCTACTCCAAGAGTGATGGTGATGACCTCAGTAGTTTGGCACAATGACCTCATCACTTTAAATGGGTCCAGAAGCTAGATCAGTTTTGTCATGGAGCATAGCATCACAATTATCTTCCTTTCTGCATTGAAAACATCTTTTGGCGGGAAGGTGTTGTTCTTCCTGAGTCGGTGTCTCTGTTCACAACAGTCTTAGACCTTCGACTCTTACCTGTTTTATTAGTTGGTAGCTGTAAGGTACGGAAATGAAATCTAAAAGTCGGTCTTGTTTTGTTGTGGGCAACATGATAGATTTGCACCATCTGGAAATCGAGCTCGTTTGTCGTCGGCAACATGATACATTTTCCCCATCGGTTTACTGACATTGGTTTGATCTAACAATGTCCAATGTTTCCATGCGTATTGCGGATGTTGGCTGGGCCCGCAGAGTAGGATAATTGGTACAAACACAAAATCCCGGGTGCCTGCGACGGTCAGGAGGCCCACAGCCGTCACAATTTGTCATTTATAACGGCCAACTGGAGAATTTTGCTAGTACCTTCAAATCCTGTATGTGGCCCTGGTCTTTAGGAAAACGCCTCTATTATTTTGTGACTTTAAAATGATTGGAACGATAGCTGAATGCGAGTACTTTCTCTTGTATTATCTCGTAACAAAATCTTCTTGTATCAGAGACTGGTAAAACTAAATCTAATGTCTTCGATATGTTTTTGTCTTTGATGTGAGGATAATAATATATAGACCTAACAACGTATATACAGTTGCCTGAATTAAAGTGAAACACGCGGCACCCAAGAAGTTCCAGGACCGAGTACATTTTCTAACGGTAGTTGGCTGGGACGTACACAGATATACAAAATTACAAATTTACAAAATTGTTTATTTGGACAAACTCTAGTGTTTATTGGCAATTGGCCATCACGAATCCTTCTAGCACGATTTCAAAACGTTCAACGATTTTTCTTTTAATGTAGTGATCCATAAAATATCTCCGATTGTGCATTGTCAGACGTATCTCAGATCGTGCATTGTCAGACGTATCTTAGATTGTCAATCGTCAGACGTATCTCAAATTGAGTATTGTCAAACGTTGAGCTAGCTTTCTCTACAAAACAATAATAAAACATTTCTGTGGCAAAATCCCGTCGTCGTTTCTGCAGTTGGAAGTGTTCATGACACAACTGCAATTTTGGCAAAATTTATGTTGATGATGTACACTGCTTTATGCAGTTTATCCCACGAGGCCGTTTAAATTGCACAATAAATTATTTTAAAAGAACGTGCCTAAGCTGACATCAGTACGTCAAGCCTCAATGTGCACCAGAGGTGCAGTTAGCTACTCTTCCCATATCAGAATTGGCCTAGTTCATTTCATATGCATGTTATTTTATTTTGACCTTTTCCAAAACTTCCTTATTTAGATTTAATACCATACATGCTTAGTTTTGTTCATACGCACATATTAATTGCTTTCTTTTATTCTCTACCAAAACTTACACATATAAGACATGCACTAAATTTATAGCATGATATATTAAATGTTACTATTCAAAGTGTGCGTCTGTGAATGTTGTGATTTAGATATTTTAACGCAGCTTTAATAATTTTCCAGGTAAATCGCTACGATGTCTGCAATGTGGCCGTTTATAGTAATCACTAGCACTGAAGCATCATACCGCAGACATGTAGCATCATGTCCCAGACATTCCTGACATCAGGCCAACTATTCCGAACACTAATCTCTTAATTATGTGGGTCAAGGATGGCAATTGATTGTACCATTTTTCTAAGTCTTTGGTATGACTCAGCCGGGGTTCGAACATGCGACCTCCCGCAACTATGTGGAGTTTCTAACAACTAGGCTGCCGGAGCTACAATATACAAACTCCCGCCTCTGTACATTAAACCCCTGTCAATGTTGGTAACACCCTTCTACCGATGTCATATATACATGTTAATTGTTTTGTTTTAATCTCAACCAAAATTTCTGGTACGAGATACCGTACGTTGTAAGTTTTAAATGTACACCTTAACTGCTTTATTTTGGCCGCGGGGCACATGGTGACCGAGTTATCTAAGGCACTCACCGTTACAGATCACTCACACGTCTCACTTCTAACCGCGTGAGTTAGAGTCATTGCTTGACCAACGTATGTATATGAAAAAGCCTGCCAATAGACTCCCGTGGGTCAGAGGTTGTTATATGGTTCTTCCTTCAACAATATACTGGTCGACATGTACAGACTGTCATGTGCTGAAGAATGGAATCAAATGTTAAAAACTAAAACCCCAAAACGTGTTTTAGTCCTGGCTGCTGCCATACATACCCAGTTAGCAAAACACTTGGATCAACCACGTATTACCTACAGCGAGATCTCCTATTAGTCGATATTGTTTCCTACGTGACAGTCGCAGTAATACTGTTCAGAAAACAGCATTTAATACAAAAGACCGTAAAGCATGTTCTGCCCGAACAAGGTGACATAGTGGTTAGAGCGTCCGCCTCGGATGCGGAAGGTCGTGGGTTCGATCTCTGGTCGAGTCATACCAAAGACTTACAAAAAAGGTACTAACAGCTGCCTCGCTAAGCGAATTCAGCATTAAGAGGTTAGTGTTAGGACTTTTTGGCCTGGTGTCAGGATAATGTGACTGGGCGGGGGGACACCATGCTACGTGTCTGAGGCATGATGGCCCAGTACAAGACATTACTATAAACAGATACATAGCATTGTTCTGATATGACTAAAATATTATTAAAGTTACGTTTAAAATCCAACACACACACACATACACACACACTGCCGCACACCAATTACATATATCATTTTTGTGTAGCTAGATAAAGAGCAATCACTTTAAAGCCAGTGCTGAAGTGCAGTGCTTTATTCGTACGCGGTGGCTCTGGCTGCTTGTTTACAATCCGGCCAAAATGCACTCGGTACATGCGTAAGAGCAGCAACTGGATAGATTCGATAGGTCAAGGTTGCTTCAACGTACGCTTGAACTGTTTTATATGGAAAGCGGCAGGTGACCGCCAGTTACCTGCGGCTTTCCATAGTTTTTCATCTATTTTTAGAAAAAGGAAACTTTTCGTGTAATGTTTTTTGTTAGCTCTCTTGATAACAGTTTGATGTACTTTAGAGAGACCATTTATACATGCAAAATACTTTGACGAAAATAAGACCCAATTTATCAACCTTTGGTTCAGAAATTAAACGATTTCAGTAAGTTATTATTACTGTCTGTGTATGCCCATTTGTGTTTCAGTAATGGTGCTGTGTTGTAATTTTACGTGTCAGTATTTCGTTTGCTAGATTCTGCGCACGTATGCGTGTATGTGTACACAGAAGTAAAGGAACTGTTTCAATGTTTTATTCAGTAGAAAGTAGAAGTGTTTCATTAGTTTATTTTACTTTTATGCACTGTAAAGGAAGAGTTTCAATTTAATTTGTTTTTTTAACGCAATATTTGGGAAGCTGTAGTACGATAAGGGCTTCATTTTTATTTTTTATTTTTATACTTTAGTAATAAAAATGGTTTATTTATTTTTAAGTGGTAGTAAGTGCATTTATCAGTTGTATGTGTAGTAGTAGTAATAGAAGTAGTAGTAGTAGTAGTAGTAGTAGTAGTAGTAGTAGTAGTAGTAGTAGTAGTAGTACTGGAAGATGACTATTCCTTCAAGTGAATTGCTATTTGGAAATCGCACATTCATTCAGGAGAAACAAAGCAAACTGAAGAACCTTCACACGCTGATACCAATTATCGTTTAGTTCAAATTTGTAACAGAAGAGAGTAAAATATCAACATCTTCAATCTCTTGCAAATTTTAATGTTCTCCATCTCCCTCCAGCCCCACTGTCACCAAATTTTCCCTTTGTTTCTTTATAGTTAGCACTCTGTTTACATTAACAGAAAAAATTACTATTTGCATCTTTCTTGCCTCTCTTTTCACGATAATCCTATGATTACAATGTCCGTAACACACCAGAGACCTCAACTGTATTCATTGGTCGGTCCCATTAAAACATTGTCCTGTCTCTTCGCTTGTCCGTCTGTCATGGCTACATTAATCAGATATATTAACAAGAGATCAGAGAGAGAGAGAGAGAGAGAGAGAGAGAGAGAGAGAGAGAGAGAGAGAGAGAGAGAGAGAGAGAGAGAGAGAGAGAAACAAATCAAGGGACTATGCAGAATAAATCACCTTCCCACTGCTGTCCCGAAACCCCAACCCCTGGAACGGACAAACAATTAGCGACAAGCACTTCGGGCCGCGTGGCCAACTGTTCGAAAATAAAGCCTATAACCTATGTCTTTACTTTGGCCTGGAAGACCCAAGGTTCAAACAAGATCCTTTGGAAAAGCGGTCAAAATTAAAAACCAAAAATATCAAAGCGATGATAAAAGGTTAAAATTAGGTGGCATACACCTAGAGATTGATTCCTTTTTAGAACCATATAAGTACGAAAAATTCAAACTTATCAAATATATTCAAAATTCACAACTCGGGTACATTTGGATAATTTAACAGGTGGCTAACACACCATTGGTATAAGGACACCCGTAGGAAAAACTGGTTAAAATTTGACATAATAGTCCACCTAACTGAGATAAAGTTAGGTGGACTTAGACATTGGGGACTTTGATGGGCGGGAGTTGTGGCCAGAGCGGGAAAGCTAGTTGCGGATCTACCTTTATCTTCGATTACAATATGCCTCATAAGGTCGTTTTTGGGGTCTCTAACCTCTAGGGGTCAGGCTAAAGGCCTAGCACCATGGCCAAGTGCCCTCTTAAAGGGACTGCAGTCCACGCCCGGGACTGTAAGCAGTCGTATCAGCCTTAGAGCAGTAAGCGACTTAAAACTACTTTCGGCTTTCGGCTTGAGAGAGGGCCCCCCCCCCCGAGTGGCCGAGTTGTCTAAAGCGCTCTCCGTTACGGATCACTGCCATCTCACCTCTGTCTGCGTAGGTTAGAGTCTAAGATTCGGCGAATGTGGATTTGTGAGAAAGCTTGTCAGTAGCTTCTCGTAGGTCAGTGGTTCTTTCCGGGGATTTCCCGGTTTCTTCCTCCACGTGAAGGCCCAGCTCAGGGCCAAGCGCCCACTTAAAGCACTGCCGCCCAGCTTGGGGCCGCAAACAGTCGCAGAATGCCAAGGAGTGCAATACGCGACTATAATACCTAGTCAGTCAGTCAGTTGCGCCATTCCAAATGAATCAAACGTGTTGGATGATGAGGAAAGACGTGTTTCTCTGTTGTTCCAGCACACATGAGGCACACCGCACTACAAATCCAAAACAAGATCATCGAGGAAGTAAAAACAATAAATTGGATTCACTCGATGGATTATAGTAGGATAACGCCAAATTGAGATTCCTCGAATAAAGGAAAAAAGACAATATGGGACAGACTATACAGTACCTTACGCACATTGGGCAAATAAAAGGAATATATTAACATCTAAGCATCTAAATAACTACATATTCAAATATATATTCATTTGGACACCTAGTTCTAACAGTACCCCTCTAAATATCAATATAAATTTTATAATGCCAAATTTAGCATGTATCGTCTGCTCCAGCAGGTAGACATCAGATTTAGTCGTCTATTATTAATAAAAAGAGCTATAGCTGCGGGAAACACAATGATAGTTTTCAGGTCCGTTCTAGTTTAAAATATTTAGGTGATTGTATGAAACATCGTAAAAGTGATTAAATTTGGAATCTGTCAACTTCTTTATTGAGAAATTTATCGATTTTACGTTATATGTGTGTATTATAGGCGCGCGTACTATGCTAGTCCTACAACGTAAGTCATAGATATCTTCTGGGTAGTGGGTCTTACTGTCTAACTAATGGCGCTGCGAATCGTGTTTTGATGTCGATTAGCAGTGTAACGAAAGTAATTTTCAGGAATATCACACACAACTGGCAACTAATAACGATGCCTTTCTATAAAATAAATTTGCATTGTTTTATTTTCAAACTTTACTTATCCTGATGTCTTTTCTCCAATAAATTCAATTCTCACCAAAGAAATGGACCCGTTTTCAAGTGTCGTTGGCCTACGTTTCGGTTGGCTGGAGAGAGATGAAAGCAGGGAAAGCTGAAATTGGGTATGGTTAAAATATTATTCTATAACGAAACGAATAAAAATATATTTTGTCTAATTTAACTATAGGCATCGTTTCGTTTCGTTCAATAAAAATATCTCCCACATGAACCTACTTCGGCATACCTCGACTACCGTTGCATTGCAACAAATTCAAATGAATGTCATTGGAACGTGAAAATGCGCCATTTGCTAGTGTCATATTTTAATTCGACCAGGATAAAGACAGCGCAGTAAGTATATTAATTACACATAAATTAGTGGATGAGTGTCGATATAGGCTGTCAGGTGCGTGAGATATTCCCGAAACTGACTACTCGTTCCAATATCACGACATTGGAACTGGCAGGTATCACATCCTCCCATATCAAGAAATTGCTCCTATATCAAGAGAGAAGAAGAAATTGTCCACATAATGGAGAAGGGTCACCCACAATACCATAGGGCCAAATCAGTCGTCAAACATCACAATCAAAGAACAAGAAGAACTCTGGAAAACCTAATATATCAATGCAGGTTAACTATCAAACTATAGTAATACCCTCTTTCTTTTCCTCTCCAACCTTCAATGAAATTAAATAATAGTCCCCATCAAAATTACCCTCTAGTTGATGAATTATGTCAGTCCAATTGCAAACACAGCAATGCAAATAAAAAAGTTACCCAAAAAAGAACAAATGCAATTCAAATAGAGTGCATGCCCAAACATCTACGTCGGGGAAAACAACAATAACAGCAATGGCAACAGGCTATAAGTACCCATATCTAATCCGAAATTTCAATCCATACCATTTGGTAGCACCTAAAGCAAATATTATAGTAACTTGGTCAAAGTTAATACCAACATTAACAAATTCAAATATTTTCCATTAAGCGTTATAGACTATCAAATATGATGGACATAGGGGAACTAACTGTTGGAGACATAAATTAACTAACTACTGGCATTATAGCCCCCACAATACATGATCAAGCATTTGGTATGCCGATCTTTAAATTACTTAATGATATCCTTGAGAAATACCTATCTAGTACTAAATAAATACCATCTCAAGCATACTAATTTGGAAATTGAACTACCGGGGGTTATTACATAATAATTCTGAACTAATAATCAAATTTAATAAAGAGACTATCAAGCCAAACATCACCTGCTTACAAGAATCATGCATACAAGAATCATATAACAAATGCTACCAGACATATCCCGAAAATTCTGGATAGTCTACAGGTCATTTTTACGAAAACTCCATGGTATAAAGAGAAGGGAGTTAGCCATTTATATCAGTGATACACTGCCCAATTACAAAATAGGAAATATAAGTAACAACATATTAGAAAATCTTTGCATCATTCAGTAAATATCCACACAGGACACTCGGTGCTCGATGTTTTTAATAGTTGTGACCGGGAATGAAATCAACAAATCTCTGCACAAATGAACGCCCAACTGTATGGTAATAGTGGCAATGAGTATATAATATGTGGAGGGTTCAATGCCCATAGCAAAAGATGGAGAGGAACTCACCTAGATAAAAGAGCTAAATTAATAGAGGAATGGGTATACAGATCTAATCTTTTGATACTCAATAACGGAGCACGCACCAGAACGGACCCAGAAACTGGATCACTGTCAGCCATCTATCTAACCATTAGTACCTCTAAGCTGGTTTGAACAACAAATTGGGAAGTATATCAGAATGGTACATTAGGAAGTAATCACTTCCCTGCAATAATTACTATCAATCTAACCACCCAAATCACCAACTTTACTAAATTTCCAAGACGGAGGCTAGAAAAAATCGATAAGGATACATTCTAATCTATATTGACCAGTATAAACAGAAAATATCAGAGACGGCTGAATTGACACATTTAAACAAAATTTACTTGAAAATTTAACAACGGCCGCAACCAGAAGTATGTCAATGACAGTAATAAAATGTCTCAAATGCAAAACCGTCAGTCCCTAGCTGGAACAACAATTGCCAAAATTCTTTGAAGGAACAGAAAAGAGCCATAAACAGAATCAAATATACAGGATAATCTTTGGATTTTCTCATACAAATCAAAGGAAAAAGCAGCACAAATAGGTATTCAAAGTACGAACGAAAACTTTTCGCGAACTCACTGCTCAAACATAGACTTCAAATGCAATGCTATATATGTGTGGAGCAAACTTAGGCCAGTGAATTGAAAAAACAAAAGCCATGCCAAAATAACATGAGCAAAAACAAACGAACAAAACATTTTGCGGGAATAATCAGTAACAGTATTCACACAATCCCATTCCAAAATCACCGAAAAATGGTGGAAAACAATTTTCCATACCTCTTTTATGAATCGGAAATAAACAATAGCCCGCTAATCATAGAATTTAGCATTCAAGAATGGAAAACCGCGCTCAAGGGAAAGAAATCGATATCACACAGAGAAGACAATTTGGGATACAACATTTACAAGAATATACCATAAAATATGGAAATCGCAATTCTCGACCTTTCTAATACATTAAGGAGAACTGGAACAATCCTCCTGAAATGGAAACAAGCCATGGAAGTCTCAATTTCAAAAAATGGCAAAGATCCAACTGAAATAACATCATCAGGCCAATATCCCTCACAGACAACATATGTAAAATGATGGCAAACAATGATTAAGAACAGGCTAAAATATCACCTAGAGATGACAAGATTTCCAAAACTGAAAGCCTATTTCGAAGTAAAATATCCACCCTAGTTCAATTCCTTAGCTTAGAATCAAGCATCAAATTAGCATTTAAAGCTAATAAAAAATGCGATCGACCATGATCGCCACACATTAAATGTTTTTAATATTTATAATGATAACGTGTCTATCTCATTCCAGATAATATATTTAGGTATAAAATAATCACCCATTTGCTCAGGAGTCCATGTTGCTTTATACCATCGGAAGAAACTATGATAAGTTTGAGATTTGATTCCTCGTTCTTTTATTTCTCTGGCGAGTTTATGTGCATGTCTCAAAATAATTATATCTGAATGGGTGTTCAGGAATACTTTAATCGCACAAGTTGTTTTACCTGAACCACAACACCCATTAAGATGAACAGTATTATGTCTAGCCACTGGATCATATACATATGGTGCAGATGACAATTCTGATATTTGATTACCTTAGTAATATATTTCCTTAATTTCAACGTCGGTAGATTCAGAATATCTATCTTTCCTGCTTTTATTCTCCATTGGCCCCATGAATCATAATTGTCAATATGCAATTGTTTTGTTAAATCCGTATATTTATTTTTATCTAAAAAGAATCCGTAGCAACTCTGACAGCGTAACGAGGAAATATATTTATCATCGATAGAAGATTTATCGAAACAGGCTAACATCGAAATCTTAACTGAGTAAACAGCGGTAAATCGCAATCAATATAAATCACAATTGTAATTAGTGTATGTCTGTCTGATAAATAAGCATTACTTCGACTAATAAATGTTTTTTTTCTTCGTTGAATGAGCAATTACAAAATCGAGTTCAACATCGTTTATAATTGATCTAGTACAGTGTCGTCTATAATAGTATGAGTTATCTTGTGTTTATTTACCGATTATCTTTCTACCGAGATCTTTTGCAAGTTTCTCATCGTGTTCGTCCCTGAATTTACGTATATTATTAGTAATTTTAACAATATCATCTTCGTTAAGACCAGAAAACTCTTTACTGACATCTCTTTCTATATCGAACTTATCCGGTTCTGGTAGTCAAACTTGTTTTTGTGGACGATACGATATAATTGCTTCATTTACTTTCAATGATATTAAAATTCCAACATCAAGCAACAATCATAATATTGGAATCCATCATTTTTCTGAATAAAATGTCTTAAAAACCAAACATAAGTAATCAGTTAAAGATTCTCCGTAAATTCGAATGAGTCTATACGGGCGAATCCCGTGAAGTCAAAATTTGGTAAGAATCCGTTTATCGCAACCCTGGTTATCTCTTGTGATGGATGTCCAAATCTCTTAAAGTAATTAGAACAGTCTTCGTATCCAAGAACGCTTCCAGGATAGCATGCTGCCATATCATTTGAGATATCGTCGCTAAAATTGTATTTAGTATTTCATATTCCACGTGTCCATACTCAATACAACCTTTCTAGATCTCTTCAAGAAATTCCGGTCGTGTCGGTTTCCATGAATTTTTTTCCTGAGCAAAGTCAGCAGCAATTGATGCAACGGTAAAGCAATTATTTCGTACTTGTCTAACATATAAATCATCTGAAGTATATTTTAGTGCAATATTTTTCATTTTTTGAAGAGATTCTGTACGATAAATATTACCATTAGGTCGTACAAACTGAACATGATAATCGAATTCTGAACTTTGAAATAGCCGAACAGACACAGGGTCAGTTTTACTGATATTCCTGATAAAATAAAATATACGAGCATTATAAAATTTAATTTAATAGTTCTGTCTCGTGGAAATATTGTTACTTCCAAAGTGCATGTGTGTCTGCGTTATGATCAATAATATCTATCGAAGCTTTCCTTGATACATATTTTAATTTATACAAAATCTCTCCATTTAACGTCGTCACTGTTATTGGAAATTTTAATATCTTACCCTGATCATTAATATCTTATATAGATGCTCCAGTATATAACCACTTCTGCCCATGTTTTTATTTTTTACGTCTTAAATCTGTTAAAACTTTACCACATATAGCGTTTGTGAAGTGTTCTGTAACCCATTCAGCAACACAATTTATTCTTGACTCTGACAGTCTCATCGGCTTGAGATCATTAGTAGGTTTATTATTCAGCGGATATATTGCATAGACAAGAGCAGTCACAGGAAGCGCTCGTTCATAATACGGTTTGTCAATACCAGTCGGTATTCCTAGTTTGGAATTTTTCTTTTAAGAAGACAGTATTATTTCCTGGTTGCATGTGAATGGGATCACACTTGTCACGCATTTCCAAGTATCCAAAACTGTCCTTAAAATATGTTTTAACATCAAGGTGATTAATGATCTCCCTACCTCGTTTGTCATTAATTATATTATTGACAACATTTCCAACTCTGAATGTTGACCACACATGAACCGCACCATCGTCGCCAACTTCCTTTTTTGCTTCACAAATACGTTTAGTTATGTCCTTATTCGTTAAAGCTAGATTTTGCATCGAAACATTAAATGTATATTCTGCTAGTCTGTCAAGATCAAATCTAGCTCTCGCTGACACGGCGAAAGGTTCAATTGCGGACAATTCCTCCATTATTATAATTAAGACAAATATGTATTTAAATTTAATTTTCATATATATATAAATTTATTATTATTATTATTATTATTATTATTATTATTATTATTATTATTATTATTATTATTATTATTATTATTATTATTATTATTATTATAAGTTATTAAAAATATTTATAAAAAAATCAGTAGCATTATAATCGGTTACCATTCCATTAATGAATCTTGACTGCCTGTGGTTCCTTAGAGAGGTCCTATGCATAGTGATGTTTGGCAACAATATTTCCGAATGTTTCTTAATGGGGTACCCTTTAAATGAGTTGGAGAGCTCACAGATGCTGCTGAGTATTTTAGAGTACTCATTGCATAGACACTTCCACCAGCGAATCACTAACGAAACGAAACTTTAGAGATGCAGAGGACTGTCTAGGCATTGAAGTTTCATATAACTCCCCACCAAATCAAATCCAAGGGTAAGTGCAAAATTCACTCACCACGCTGTTTGATTTGGTGAAAAATTCATGAGACCTTGGAGCGGAGTCAAACCGACTTAAAACCATTGTTTGGTAGCACATGGCTATACCCACTGGCAGTATGCCAGTCATGAGAATCGAACTACAGACCTTCAGTACAATAATCCAACATTATTCCACTGACCAATGAAATTCAGTTCCATATATATATATATATATATATATATATATATATATATATTTATATATATATATATATATATATATATATATATATATATATATATATATTTTTATTAATATTATTATTATTATTATTATTATTATTATTATTATTATTATTATTATTATTATTATTATTATTATTTTATATCGGGAATTTTATTCTCCGCCTTTTCGCCTTGGCTGTTTTCAAGGAATACTTCTTCGTAGGTTTTCATTATCTATGCAAACTCCTCAGATATTTTACCATTGCTGAGGTATGGCGAAACATATGATGCAAGTTTAGAGAACGCCACTGCTGCTGTATGTAATTTGATTATATACTCGTGTAATTTAGTATATGTGCATGTAGCTATCTTCTTGGCGATAATACTGAGAATACCTGCGATAGTCTTTGAAACTGAAACAACAATTGTTATCACTGCAGGAAATGTCACTGTTATTGTTGATAATACTGATCTGGCTCCAGCAATAATAACAGAAGCTGATCAAACAATTATATCAATAACAACTATACGCCTGCTACATTGTTTTACTTTTACTGTGTAATCGTCAACAATATTTTTAATTTCGGTCAGTCATTCACATACTTGATTGGATCTGTGACGTTGAACGTCGATTGAGGTTTGATTCATTATTATTTAATGACGTTAAATAAATCAGTGTGGTGTTTCAGCGACAAATTTAAAACACCACCAATTTGATGCTACGGTTAATTTTTTTATCATTCTAGTAGAACTGTTTCTTCGTTATCTTTTTTAGCACTATAGATATAACTCAAGAGCAAATTATGAGCTGAACCACGACATGAAAATGTAGCAAAAATGCTCAAGTTTGCAGAACTAAATATTGACAGTCTACGCACTGGTAACCTTAGTGGTATGTTGGATTGTGTTATTATGCTGTGCGCACGTTACTAATTGATTGTGTTATTATGCTGTGCTCACGTTACTAATTGAGATGTTACTGTGTATACAATACTCATGAGGAATTTTAATCAGATTCGTTTTATTAACAATGTCAGGAACTCCACTGATAATATCTTTGATTTTTGTATTAATGTCGGCGACTTTTACATTGACGGTTGGTGGACTTCGAAAAAAAATTCATTAACGGTTTTGCTTACATTTCTACGAAAATTCAGAAAAAAATTGTATTTGACTAGTACAATCAGTCTTGAGTATAGTCATTCCATCGTTGATTGTAGTTAAACGAAGTTGTGAATGGAATTTTCTTATCATTGATGCATGTTTTCGTTTCAGCGTCAAAATCTAATTCTGATGTACTGAGACTATTAATACCATTATTAATGATATTTAGAAATGCACGCAATACACCACCGTTAGCCGATACAAACTTAGATTCTTGATCATCTACGTATTTTTTGTTTTTGCGGCGTTTTCATCTGCCGTTGGGTCTCCAAGTTTTATAATTTTATTTTGATAATGAGTCGCCAGCTATCTTGATATCATAGGTAACTGACTCACAGGAATCTTGTATTTTACCGTCATCAGTAAAAGTAACGATTTTATCAGCAATCGCGGTAGGAATTCTTATATGAACGTCTGGCAATTGTATATTACTTGTCTTTAATCGACTTTATTTATTCTGAAAACAACAGCTTAAGTTTTGATCCACACTTGCAATATTTAATTAATCATCGATCTCAATCTGAGCTGGGTAGGAGTTGCATATGTCGATAATCACCTTGCTGCCGAGCTTTACAGCCTGAAGTCCTTCTGTAAATATCTACCATTATATTACTATTGTCTGTTTCAATGTGAAAACCTAGCATATTCATGCACGAATTTATGAGGTGGCATTGTTGATGACGAAATAGCATTATGTACAGTGTACTCATGACCACATATTGGTGGATCGGTTAATGTTTGTGTTAGTAATATTAAATACCAGATTATAATACTTTGCATCCTGCTAACATATTTTAATTTTGTTTTGGTGGCGCGAACCCATACTAAACAATATAACTTATTCCACGTGGATGAATTGCATCAACAATCCGGTGAGTTCCTTGGCCTTTCCAGCAGCATTTACAACAGCGTCAAATGCAGCTGATTTTCAACGGCCGGAGCTGCAGCGGCTATTAATTATGTTATTGCTGCGAGAAGTGGAAATATCCCACCCATCTTATCGGTATATTTCATAGCACCGCATCAAGATTAAGTTTTACAAATTTATTTGATTCTTTGGGTTCACTGAAGTTTCTGAATTGACGTTCTGATAAAGATAATTTATTCTAACCACATGCAATATGTTCTGTCTTTTGCGATAGTTTTATTTCACAGATATTTTTTTATGCTGAATGTAGCCTTTTAATCTGACCAGGAGTCAGACTGATATGAACGTGATTATATGACATTATAATATTATGAGCGATCTAACTACATGCTTTCTACTGGAACATCAACAACTCTAACACCTTTAATTAACATTGATTTATCACTAGGTAAAACAGCAATTGCGACATAATCTGCAGCGGGCAGTCGAGCTCCAAGAGCTCTAAAGTGTATATAACGACAGATTGAACAAATCTAAGTGTTCTATTGAAAAGTAATATATTGGATACATTGTTATAAAATTATGCTGATATATATGTAAATGAGGATCAACATTCTGATCACGACCCATAAATGTCATGATTCAAAAATATGCACGTGCAACATGATTATTTTCAACATTTAGCAATATTTTGCGGAAGTTTCTTGATGTCCATTTATCCTCAAAGAAACTTCACTAAATCCAAGCGTATTAAACACCATTGGATTTCGTTGTTGTGAGTCTACTCTGGAATATTACTGAAACGCAATAAATATATGTCGTGGTTCTGATATCCCCTGCTGTGATGCTATCTGCCATGTAAATAAACCAGCAACTGCACCTTAAATACTGTCTGTGGTCATAGTCAACCATGACAACATTGATTTACAACCACTGTCCATATAAGAATGTAACGACTTCATGCTATTAGACAAGTGGTTACAATTCTTTTCTTTTTCTGATAGTTGTACATCAGCTAATTTTGCCAGTTTTTATTCACAGCTCGATTTAGTATTTTACTAATACCTGCGGGGTTCACATTAGTGCTATGTAATTTTACTGGTTGAGGTTTCCGTCGTAAATCATACTAGTTTATACTTAATTGTTGAGTGTGCTTCAATAGCGAGATTACCAACAGCACAAACACCTTTTCACGAAAAGCATAATTATTTTTCATTCCTAGTTGTTTTGCAAACGGTCATTTCTTTTGGGGCTATACTTCTAACTAGACCCTGAACAACATCGCCTAGTCCATTTCCATAGGTCGTTTTGTATATAGGTAATCGTGAATTTACTACCCTGACCATAATCGATCCACGCTGAGTATTATGTACGATCATTTTATTATAGTAACTATATTTAATTATATACTTAGTCATTGTGGTAGTTATCGGCAATTTCATTAATGAGAGACCGATACATATTAATATCCATGATACCGCCTGTAAATAATTTTTTTTTTTACAAATATCAGCTGCTTTATTATTTCTGGTGAATTATTACCGGCTCGTTTTTCTCCATTGAGAATTTCTGGTCGTTCAACATCAGCACCGACGTTATTGGGATAGGTAATAAGGCCATTTCCTTGATTAGGAAGACCGCTTCCCGCTGCGCAAGAAGAATCGTCTGACGACGGCCAAATACATTTCTTTTTCTTCTTCTTCTTGTAATTTTTCACACAACATTGCTAATTCATTCAGTCTATATGCTTCTAATATGCTTTATTCTATATATAGCCCTTGTTCTTCTTTCAATCTTATTTGCTTTTCTATTTCTTTAGATTATCTCATATATTCCAGTCCTCTTAGAGATTGTTCTCTTTTTATGTTAGAATGATCATTTCTCTCTGGCGGTGACAATTCCAACGTTGAATGAGTTGTTTGTGCTCTTTCTGTATATTTTCGATTCGTCTTTCTGCTTCCTCATGTTTCTTTTTTTATCTTGACTTTCTTGACTTTTTGTTCGTCACTCTGTTTTCTTTCTTGTATTCTTCATCAATTTAATTAACATAATCTTGATATAAGGCACCATTAGCTTTAACTTTTTCATCATAAATATACATGCGAAGGTTTTTGCCATTGTTCATTAGTTAAAATTTCATTTGCGTGCTCAGGTTTCATAAATTTATCTCTTCGATCAAAACTACACACATCAAACATAGCTAATTGTTGTAGATTTTTAATTTTATTTTTGATTACTTCACAGTATTTTCATTAAATGTATCTAACAGTTCAGCATTACTTATCGCAAGATTCTAGAGGTTGGTGTTTCAGCGCCTTCAGGTTGAACAGCAACTATATTATGTGGAAGCCGACGTCAAATCCTTTTTGTTTGTTTTGTTCTTTCTACTATTTTTCCAGTTGCTCTAGCAGTTTTTTTCTAACGCAGGAAGAACACCTTTAATTGTTTCTGTGATAGGTTTAAATAATTGTTTTGTATCCTCTTAAAATGCAACTTGAGATTCCTGACGTGATTTTAGTTGCTGCATGACAGAATCATGAACAGGCAAATATTTTTAATTGCCTCTAATCGTTCTCGAGCTAATCTAGCTGAGTGTGGTTCTCCAATCATTATTGATAATATTTATACTGGCTGTTTCATTTACAGCAGCAGAGGAGTTGAACAACTGAATGACCCGACGACTAAACGAGCCGCATGAAAATTTCAAAAAATATATCAACGAACGAGTAATAAAAATGAGCTGACCCAGACGAATTTGACATTATTGTGGTCTGTTTACCACCGTATGGAAATATGCTGGGTTAAAGGCTTCAGTTGAACGTTATTGACCTTGTTTGCAATCTTTATAAATACGGTTTTCAGGAAAAAAGATCTGTTCACCTCCTTTGCTGTTAAAGTAGTGGGACCTGGGTTAGTTAACATAATAAACAAATATTTACTTTGATTTTTGCTCCACACAGAAGCTTTCAATTAGGGCCGAGTGAGTAAACGACAGCACATCAATATGCATTTGTCACATTTTGCCCAAATGTTCCAAATGTCTAAATACGAACGAAAATAAATAAAAATATTTAACTAGAATCCAAATATACATCAGTTTGTTTTATTTTTGTCAAGATTTCTCACACATTGCAAGATATAGCATACTTAGTAAAGTTCACCTTTAACCTTAGGAACTGTGTAACATTTGATTGCCTGAAACAGATAATTTAGCTTGACCTGTCTGAAAGAATTGAATTGAGCATGCAAAATGAAGTGATTCTTTTGAGTTACAACATTTAATAACTAATACACAATATAAAGACGTGATGTGATGTGATGTGGTCATGATTTTTAACGTATCTTTGAACACATTTCAGTCATATCGCTACAATGTCTGCAGTGTGGCAGTTTACAGTGTTGTCTAGTACTGGGGCATCATGCTGCAGACATGTAGCATGATGTCTCACCCAGTCACATTATCCTGACTCCAGGCGGACCAGTCCTAACACTAACCTCTAAATGCTGAGCGTCAAACGAGGTAGCTGGTAGTACCATTTTTGTAAGTCTTTAGTATGACTCGACCGAGGATAGAACCCACGACAACCCGCATCTGAGGCGGACGCTCTAACCACTTGGCCACCAGAGCAGTTCACAATGTAAAGTTGAACTTCTCTTTTGCAATCATTCCTTATGTTTACTTTGTTATGACAGTTTTGCAGACATAATTTCAATGTTTAATAAAGACAATCTTGATGACTGGATACAATTTTCAAATTGATTTTGGTTCTTTCGTTGGAATGTTCTTTATTCAAGCAAGTAAGGGATCAAAATACAGAAAAGAGGATTAATAAGGTCTGGCTATATAGAAATAGATGCTCAAGGATAGGAATATTAAAAAATATACAACCTCTTTCTTCAAGTATTTCAAATATGGATTTCTAATTCCTCTTTCAGAAATACAATAATGAGTTGCCTAATATAATATCCATGTTGTGATTGGCTAGATAAAGCTATTTCAGCCTAGAAGTCAATAAATTCACGAGCTACCTTTATAACGTCGAACATGTTATCAATACATTTATCAAAATACGGAAAGTGCAAACGAATTGTTCATACTGTGCGATGCTTTGGACTAAAACCCATAGCATAAATCAGGCTAGTATAGGAAATATTATATTACTTTCAATCTAGTGTTTGTGTTTGCCATTTTTTCTATTGCATGTGAATGTATTATAATTTGAACAAATTTTTAGTGAACAGATACAACAGAGGAATACGTAAAAATGAATAATATTTTGTATACTTTACAAAGCAACTACCTCTACATCGAATATCACTCTGACAAACCGCTGACGAGTAAAGCGATCTTTTATTAATTGGGCAAATAAATATGGAAAAGACTATTAAAGAGGACCATTAACTATGTCATAATCTAAAAGTCTTAAATAGCTACAATTTCCCTACTCTAATATAAGCATAGTACTAGAAAAATTATTCCTTTTCAATTGAAGAATACGAAGCAAATGAAGCCTGTTAAAACATACCCGTTTAGCAATCACTTCATGCAGTTATCTTTTTGTAGCTTGGTGAATAACCCTCCTGAAACAATTTCTCTTTCTTCTCAACAATGCACACATTACAATACTTAATTTAGGAAAATGATACAAAATCTCAACGAACTTCTGCAACCTGTATCAATATATCTGCATACAAAAAGATCCTCAACTCTGTGCATACAAATCTGATCAGAGTACACCAGTATATAGATTAAACACTTTCCGATTTTTGGTAAAAGTTATGTGTAGCCAAGAAAGTCAAAGTGTCCACGGAACTTAAGGTTTTGTTATTCCTCGTGGATGTACAAGTAAGCTTTGATCAAGGAATGTTATGCATGTATCGCTTAAAGGATCCTTCAACCGAATGTAGTTCAAAAGACACCAAGAAATACCGATAAGTGTAAAAATGTACACCAGTGTGTTGTGTTCAGATCAGTTTTTAAAGAGTTCTCGATGTCATGAATTGGTAACATTAGACCCACGAGTGCATGTCATTATCATTAAAGGTTTGTGTGGCTAATTTATTCGATTACATGTATACTACTATGACATGCTTACGTTTACAGTGCATATACACTACATTTAATTGTTGTCTTTTGTGCTTACGTTTACATTTTATATGCCAGTACAACTAATTGTTATATCTTGTGCTTACGTTTGCAGTATATATACCACTACTGATACCCTTTATCTCTTTGACTCCTCTTCGTTCACACAATCCCATTTGCCGCTTGAAATGCAAATTAAATATATTGAAAAGAAAATAAGCTACAATTCTATGCATTAGGAAGGGTATACAGCTATAAAAAATATTTTGCAGGGACATGGCAGCCTTTTGACAAGTTTCGCTGATCTAAGATTACACTCATTGAATGTAAACTACAAAGAGTAAGCAGTGTATTTCTTTCTTCTAATATCTATATCATATATGTTAGGCATATAATTTAGCAAAATTAAACTACATTCAGCAACCGGAACAAAAGCAATTTCAGTTGAAATTGTCCAATAAAGAAATGGTCGATCTTAACAGCTAAACGTTTGTACAACAAATTCAGCAATATCCCAATCTCAATATTCTGCCTTTTCACTTCATTGTTTCCAATACATTGCTGGCCTACCACTCCCCCGCGGAAATGAAATAACAAATAGTCTGAATGAGCAATACAAACACATGTCCTAAACAGGTGTGGTAACCTAATCACAGCTGTGACCAAACAACAGTTTCCAAACATTTTAACAACCAATTTAATGATTTTCGCAACCTATCTTATGGAAAAATGCGAATATTTTGCAAAGGAAAATTTATGATTTGCTACCGAGTTCATTGTTAAGAAGATAAAAATCAAACGTCTAAGCACAGGAGCCTGAGGTTATAAATTTACTTTTCTTTTTCTTTTCTTTTCTTATTCTCCTGTATAATCTTTACTTCCCTCCAACAGAGCCATATCTGAAAATACTTCACCTATACAATGATTTTTTTCATGTTTTTCTAGAATAAAGCAAAAGGGTGTACTCCACTTTGATAACTCGTGACATGCATTGAACAAATTCTTGGCTTTTTACTGTTAAATGCCACCAAGAAAACTATTCATCATTTCAGGCATAAGAAAGGAGAAATGACGTTTACATCTTCGTGCAGCTCATCTCCTCCAATTGGTCAATTTCAAGCAACTAATTGTATGTAATATGTTAATCCAATCAGAAGAGGCGAGTTCCATGCATATGTTTTGCTTTGTACCCTTTCTTTTTATATACGGGATACAACCCTAGAGAAGAACAACTCAGGTAGTTAGAGAACTGGCCAGATTCAATATCTAGGTAGCAGCCTGGAGTGAAACCCGCCTCGAGAAACAATCGACATCTTGCAGGAGCGGAAGCTGGCTACATGATTTCCTGGAGCGTCTGAAGTAAGAAGAGTTACACGAAGCTGCACTTGGGTTTGAATTCAAATCACAGCTAATATGCAAGCTCACAAATCTCCCAAATAGCTTTAATTACAGAATAATGCAAAAAGAGTCCAACACTGTGTTGAAAAAAAGACACGCAACATAGTATCATCTGCATGTAAGCACTAGCAATGAGCAACCCAAGCGAATTCAATGGCAAACTGTATTAAAATGAAGAGTTTCGTATTTTAAAAGTAGCAAACGAAGTGTCATCCTTGTTGACTTCAATGATAGAGTTAGCACAGATCACTAGACGTGGCCAGATGGAATCACTATCAAAAGTGATTCTAGCATATGCAACAGGATACTCGTGCACTGAACACGACATTAAATCAACAAATTCTTCCACCTGAAAAATTTAACAAGACGTCTTGGATTTACCAATACTCCCAAAGCTGACATCTTATTTATTACGTCATAGTTAGGAGGAAAGACCGCCAGGATGTTAAGGCAATGACGACCGAGAGAAGTGCAGAATGTGTGAATGGACATACGGTCATAGTCTTAACCCTCGTTATCCATTTGACAATCACAAAGCAAAAGGGTACCCAGAATGTTTAACATCTCCAAACTGAAACGGGATAATGTGAAAGAGGCATTTGTTGAAGAACTGTGAAGCCAACCAGATGCAATCGATATGCACAAAAAAAAATGTTGATGAAAATGGACATCCATTTTTAGACTCTGTGTAATCAGCTTTATCCAACACCCCAAGTTGTACCACAAGTAAACATTATAATTAGTGTGTTGAGAATGATGCTGCTATACAACAATTTCTGAATGAAAAACATCGTTTACAGAAGACATGTGTAATAGACAGCACTTCGTGATCTAACAAGGCAGCCTTCAACAACATCGAGCACTGGACAGTGCAAATTCGGAGAGTTGCAAGATTCATGCCTGATCAACAAAGCGGAAGGGATTCAGTTCAAAATAGACAGGTATCCTATTTAGAACTCATGTATTGCTTTGAAGAAAATCTAAATGACATACAGTCATCAGGAACAGCTCTAGTACTAAGTGCTGACAATGACACTCTGCTCAGTAATTAAGCAAAGATACTTTAAAGTTGCACACAACACTTGGACAGCATCCTCAATCTACCGTCATCTATCAGTGAGGGCTCAATTGATTAAATTTTGTCATCTATTACTGAGGAGGCAACTGATTAACGACCCCAAGTTGAGTCTGACATACCTTTGACTGATCCTTCAACGTTGACTAAATAGTGAAGGCAACTGACCCGCTGTCAAAACGGATAGTAGCTAGAAAGATTCAATACCAGAAAACATCTATAACGTCCGTGTCTAGCACATGGCACATAAGTTGAAAGAAGCCTTTCAGTCAAATTGAACTATTCTAAAAGAATAAAATTATCATCCATCCATTGTCTATTTATACAAGCAGATAGGTAATAGACCATTCTGTGACAACAATCTTCCAATCCCAGTCTCCAGCAGTCAAGCAGAGCAGTTTGTTCTTTAAATTGATAATCTCTGTTATGACGTCTTTTAGTATATTTAGTGACTATGATACTGATATCGACATTAGAAATCGGAATGACGTAGCGAACTCCGATCTGCGGTTACTACAGGTGACGACAACGTTACATGAACTGACTGTTCGTGTTGCATGATTGCTAAATGTGAGTTTGACATGAAACAGTGAATAGATCATTTCTCTTCAACTTGTGACAATTTCTGTCTCACAATCATTATCTTCAAAACAGAGGTTTTTTTTACCAACCTTCATCAGGAAATGCCTTACAAAATGCCTGCCATCACAATAAATCGCCACACCACCATACTGGCAGTAAACAAGTTCACTTATCTGTGCAGCACACTGTCACGTGATGATGAAACCAACATCCGAATTACAGACGTTGTGTGTCAACTGGAAGACTACAAACAAGAGCCATCACACTACACACAATTTTAAGGTCTATAAAGCCATTGTGTTGATGACCCTGCTTGAATTGCAAACCATGGCAGTGTATAGACACCGTGTGAAAACACTGCCTGATGTAACTGATGAAGATAGTATGAGAGGGTCACAGATACCGAGGTTCTTATACAAGTAGGCAATCCAAGCATCATCTACATGCTGATGAAATCGCAGTTGAGATGGGCAAGTGGTTTCATCAGGATGTCAGGATAGAAAATATAAAATAATTCTACAAACACTTCAACAATGAGCTGGAACGTAGGAAGATGTGGCAGTATTATCTTCACTGGAACTGTATACTTAGAACGGAGGAAACTTGCAGATGCAGTACGGAAGCCCGAACATTACAAATATCAGAACCGAAGCACGTCCTATATTGATAGCGCAATCCTAAGCGGCATTACTGTCATGTTTATCACAGTCAGTTAAAACATAAATTGGCCTGATTACGGATATAAACCAGTTGGAGATGTAATGCTCATATTCGAGTTCGACGGACGAGCAACAAATGCGAAGTTGCATCTTTTTAGAAGTGACATCAAGTACCAAAAGCCATGAATTGGTTCAGAGTACGGTTTGAACGTGGAAGTGGAGCAAACCCGTTGGATTTAATTGATACAAATGAGAAAGTAATGCTCCATAAGGAGGAGTATTTACTGATATGACCAGTGAAGGAAATCAAAGATGGTAGTTGAGATAGCATCCAGAAAAAAAAAGACCAGTATCCTTTATATAACGTAAAACTCCTATGCGTGCATGATTTTTTGCCATTATAAAATCTGTAATTTCACTCATTATCAGCTGTAATCTATTTCTTCTTGACTGTTTTTATATTTTGTCCAAGGGCTCGTTTTATTAAAGGACGAAAATGAATAGCTAGTCAGTGTAACATGAAAAAGTCATTTAAGTTTAAATGTTGTGTCCTAGAAAAACGCCAGAAAGGCTTTGTCATCGCGGAGAGACCAAATCTAATATATATTTTGAAACCATACCAGTTTACTTAATCAGGTTTAATTCTAGAGAAATTGTGTTTATGTAACTCAAATTTTAAGTCGTTTCAGCTATAAAATGTCACCATGTGTGAAGTGGAATTAGTAATTTCTTCATATGTACATTCTGGTACAGTTATACAGAAATACACTAGTATCTGTACTCATATCACTAAAATATCTTACAATTGGTCCACATATTCTCACATGTAAGACCGATTTACAAGTATTCTCACTTGGAGGTAATATAAACATATACAAACATAATATAACTTTGAATACGTGTTTGGTGGTGTATGCGAGGTGTGTCTCATTCCCTTAAACAACACCTTGACCAAGTCTGGGCTTTTTTCATATAAAAGATGATCTATGATTCATCCGATGAGACGTTTTGGACCATCACATTTCTTTTTCGCAAAATACACACCGACATATACACACATGGGTAGGGTACACTATACGACTAATTGCCATTCTCTTTGTTTCTATGACGTACTAACGCACATGCACACGAACACATATACACACACACTCACCATGTTAATTTAATCGAGATATTAAATCTATATTGAGCTTTGAATGCTAATATTAATATCCAATTTTGAGAATGTTCACGTTTTGTCAGACCGCATCCTCCTTTGAGTCTGCGTTTGGCTGTCTCTGTTGTCTCTTTACTAAAGTGTTTAATACTGCTAAAACTTGATCCAACTTCTGATCAATCCGATTTATCTGGAAAGTAAAGAAACATGCCAAATCTGTTATCCATCTGTAAAAACTTTAAAATCCATACAAATTTAAAATAAAATTATATAAGAGAAAAAGCAAAGGAAAACGTGAAGATTTTTCAGAATCATATTTCTTATTGTAAATTGGTTTTTTTAAAGGTTATGAGTTACAGATCACTTATGTTTCAAGCATGTTAATAATGGCTAAATTTTCAACCACACGTCTATTGTAAAACAAGTATAACTCCATTTACTGTCGTGCTAAAATTTAATTCCTAATATTTGGTATCTAGATTTCCAATCTGCTTATCGTACGTCCTATTATTGGTTTAATTGTTGTTTCTTGTAGACATTAATTTTCATTCCACATTCAATATTTAATTCTACTTATTTTCAATTTAATCAAACTGACATTCAGCTGGAAGATCCTGCGCATTTTCCATTAAGTTGACAAACAAACCTCAAATGTAATGGTGAACTATATTAGGAACTACTTTTGTTCAGGTAACACAACATGCTGCAGCCAGAGATATAGTCACAATCAAAACAGCGTACGCATTTTCTGTCGCAACACACGTGGTTAGATTTGCTAGAGGCGAATTTCAAAGTAAATCAAATGTATGTGTATTTCTACAACTACGTACGAGGTTATAAATTGGTTTGATGAAAATGGCAGTCATGTTCTGATTGACTGACATTGACTCAAAATGGTCATGAGAACGACTTTCTTTTATCTAATGAGACTGAGCTATTCAGGTCTGAACTATAATTCAAGAAAAAAGTCTAAATTACTTATATTTTCGATTTGAAGTAACAATTCATACTTTTGGGCTCTACTGTTATTTAATGGTCATAAGATCATGATCGCTGAATCAGCACGAACGATGAGATTTGTAGAACAGATGTCAAACCTGATTTTCTACTCTAACTACCCTGGCACTTATTGTCATCCGGTCTCTTTCTCTGTAGTTTTTAGAGTAGAGAGTAGCTGGCTTTCCCAACGTCTGATCCAACCTGTTTTGATAGAAATGATTGCTGTATCAGAATAATATTGGACACAATGAAAATGAAATAATGCTAAATACAAGCCTCATGGCATGGTTCTCTACCCTTTTTTAGGCGATATTAAATATTCTTTTTTTTCAGAAAGGTCTTGTATACGAAGTCATTTTATAAAATGATCATGTATTAACTCGCCATATATCATGAGAGATATTTTTTCTGATCTTGAGATTGCATTGGAAAGATTTGCACACACACTATCTATCTATCTATCTATCTATCTATCTATCTATCTATCTATCTATCTATCTATCTATCTATCTATCTATCTATCTATCTATCTATCTATCTATCTATCTATCTATCTATCTATCTATCTATCTATCTATCTATCTATCTATCTATCTATCTATCTATCTATCTAACTATCCATCCAACCATCCATCCGTCCCTCTCTCTCTTTATATATATATATATATATATATATATATATATATATATATATATATATATATATATAGAGAGAGAGAGAGAGAGAGAGAGAGAGAGAGAGAGAGAGAGAGAGAGAGAGAGAATACAACTGACCGATACGCTACGCTACAAAAATAATTTACCGCAGAACTGAAATTTATTGATATGAAAATGGCATTTGAAATGGATATCGTACGTGTTGAGTATAATAGCAGATTAGACTTCCAAAGGCAATTCGTGACGAAATAAATGAAGAAAATTATAGGCTGTCTTCTTTATCATTACCATATAGTCTTTTCTTTAAGAGAATAGTGTTTTATCTAAACAGTACAGAGAACTGAGTACAACTCCCCCAGCTGTATAACCTTCACGGACTACTCATTCAGTAAAGAAATGAACACGATATCTGTTCACAATGCCATATAGTCTTTTTTTAAGAGAACTGTGTTTTATCTAAATAGTACAGAGAACTGAGTACAACTCCCCCTGCTGTATAATCTTCACGGACTACTCATTCAGTAAAGAAATAAACACGATATCTGTTCACAATGCCACATTTATGTGACTGGTTCCAGGCCAAAATATCTACCTTCCCTCACCTATGTGATAGACCTCATCCAGAAACTTGCGATCCTCTTTCGAGACTCGCATTCTTAATGTTCCCACTGTTAAAACAAGTCATACTGACAAGGGCCCACCTACGTGGAACAAATTTTAGCCCTAGATCTTAGACACAGGGACAGTGTGATCCCATTCAAGAGTGTCCTTACAACTCTCCTTTTTTAACTTACAAGAACAGACTTAGAAACTTCACAATGTTTACTTCCTTGATCATTATCATCATGATTTAATTTTGTAATTTCAAGCTGCTGAAATTCTTCAACAGACTTACTAATACAAATTCAACAATCAAGTTATCTAATAGTGATTTCTGTCGTGCTAGGACATATTGTGCGTCATGGTCAAGTTAAAACTATAGATTCTAGGGTCATGGCTATCTCTGATTTCCCTGTACTTGTCATTATGAAGCAACTGATGCAATTGTTGGGTATGGCTGGCTACTATCGGAAATTTTGTTCCAATATTTTCAATATTTGCTGAACCCTTGACAAACTTGCTAAGTAAGAAACACAAGTTTCTTTGGACTGAAAAAAATATCAGGAGGCTTTCGATAGTTTAAATGCCATACTCCAAAAAGTGCACCAGTTCTTACAGCTCCAAATTTCAGTCAGTCCTTTAAACAATATGTTGATGCATGTGATGTTGGGGTTGGAGTGGTATTGATTCAAGAAGATAGAAATGGTGTTGATCATCCAATGTGCTATATTTCAAAGAAATTAAACAAACACCAAAGAAAATACTCAACAATCGAGCATGAATGTTTAGCTTTAATTTTGGAATTAAATCATTTCCAAGTTTACATTAGCTTTGCTCCTTCTACGGTTGTTGTGTATAGTAATCACAACGGTTTCACTTTCATGGACAAGATAAAGGATATAAACCAATGATTGTTAAGGTGAAATTTGTTTTTTTTTTCAAAAATATAATCTTAACATCAATCAAATCAAAGGAAAAGACAATTTGATTGCAGATGCACTTTCCCGTGTAATAATATTTTTTTTCATTTTACCCATTTTATGATTCATGAGTTTTTTTTATATAATTTTGTTTTTAACTGATGTGTAATTTATATATGGCAAAAAGAAAGTTTTAATATTTAATTTTTTTCTTTATGGAGAAGTGTTACGTATATGTAATTAAATTGCTTGTGTGTTAGGTTTATAATTCTTTTTTGTTCATTTTTATTAGATTTTATTATTATGATTATTTTCACGGGATTCGATATTTTTATTAAAAAAATGACATGTGTCAAGTGCCTTGTAGTAATTGAACATGTGACCTATCATAAGTGTTGAAATGACGTTTTAGTGGGGTTAGTACTCAATTTCACTCTTTTCTTGTTGAATCGTAAAAGTTTCTTCAGGAGATAAGAAGTATTTTCTATCATTGCTAATTCAGAGTTATAATTTATTTAAGAATAATTTGTATTCTGTGGAAAATAAGTGCTTCCTGATCAAAGATTTCGACAAAGACTTTCAGTGGCAATTATACAGAGTGCTAAAGCCGGAATATTCCTTTGTAATTCATACTTTTTAACCTGGAACTAATGACAATTCTTTCGTGGTATCCAAATTCAACGTAGAACTTTTGACACATCAATATTTCATTCATCTTACATCATCGTCCTTCATTTTGAACTTCGCCTGGATTCGAATTTGGATTCATTTAGGACATTTTAGTGATAGGACTTGTGTGATTCAATTATAGGATTGTTGTTTTTGATTATAGTCACAAACTGTAAGTTTTTGTTTTCATATTTTTACTGTTTTCTAGTGAAATAAATTACTATTGTTAACATTTACAAAGCTTGTTGGATCCACTCTTTTCTTTTTTAATTTGAAAGAATCGAGATTTGTAACGATACACTTCCATTTATGAGCTGAAGTAGCTAAATCTGTGTGTGTGTGTGTGTGTGTGTGTGTGTGTGTGTGTGTGTGTGTGTGTGTGTGATCTTGTTGTTTGAATATAAAACAACTCCGCCAGGCACAGCAGAAGACAACAATGGTTTCCTCCCTTAAAATAATGCTAAATGCATGTGTATACCATGATACAATCGGCTGAGATAACTGGATTGTGATAAAGAAAGTAACTTAGCAAATCAACTAGATTTCTCAGTCCCATGAGTGAGAACGCGTGGTATAGGACATAGTTTTCCGACAGTGGCGTAGCAACGGTATTTAGAGCCCGGGGACAAAACATAAATTGGACGCCCCGTTCAAGTGTATCCTATATTAAAACCAGATTCCATATAGAATATTTAAGTACTACTACAAGTATTGATCATTAAAACGACAGAAGAAGAGTGGCAAAAATTAACTATAAAAGTTTAATTGCATTTCCCTTATTTTGGCGCTTCTGGCACATGCTGCCCCTGGGACAACCGTACCCCTCGCCCTCACCAAGTGATGCGACTAGTCCCCACTCTCAACCAGGAGATCCTAACATTCTTCAGAAAGTAAATCCTTCATGTTTAAACAACACACCTGACCCTGTTGCATGCACCGACTAATTTAAAAAGCTTTATTTATAACAATAAGTGACCATTTTCAACAGAAATACGTTCTAACCGAAGACTTTGTACATTATACCTTGTGAAGTAAATAAAGCACAACGATACAAAATAATGACATGCTCGTAGCTGTAGTCTGATGTTTTCATTTACAGGGAGGATTTTAAGACAGAAAACAATCCGTGTGCTTTTTGTTTAAAATCTGATATGGTCAGGACACATATCTTTCTCCAATTGAAAGCTAAGTTTCGTTTGTTAGAAAGCAATATTGTTAAAGTGATTTTGTTCTAAGATCTGAAAAACCCTTTCTGTGGAATTAATGTCAAGAATTTTCCTTAGTAATGGAGTTTGAACCAATTATTAGGTAAATGTAGAACGGAAATTGCTTAAGTGATAACCTAATTACTTTACTTTGCATAGTTTCATATATATATATATATATATATATATATATATATATATATATATATATATATATATATATATATATATATATATATATATATGTGTGTGTGTGTATGTGTAAGATACACATCACTCTCAATATTAATGTATTTTTTAATTATTGCACAAGAAAACATTTAACTTATAAGTATTAAAGTCAAATTTAATCAGTGTCTTAAGCAAATGTTTCTTGATATAATATATTGAAACTGATTCACTTGCTGGAAAAGATTAAATAATTTAGATACCTTCTTTGGAGTTCTTTAATTCTAACCATCATGTTCAAATGACCTTGCGAATATTGTTCAATGACATCCCGCACATCATATGGTTTTCTTGCTTGCTGAAATAAAATGAATAGGAAGAACATCTATAATTACGTATAGTACTAAGTGCAATCTCTTCTTAAGACGCTTTTCTGAATATAGGGGAATTAACATTATTCATATTTCTCTTCATTCATATTCGTTGCTGGATCGTAAGCTAAGGTCGATCCCATGGTTCAGGATGTAAATTATTGATAGGTATCTCTAATACTGTAGACTATACATATGTCTCAGTTGTTTTAGATAGTTACTATGGTAAGGAAATTCTATCAGTAAGTCCTCTTAAATGTTTGATCACCGTTCATGGCTTAAAAACGAAAGGAAATTATAACACTGTAAAGAAACAGAATCTCCCCGGGCTATTCTCAGTTTTTCTTGACTGCCATTTCACATCTAGAGTTTTGCAAACGTACCCATCCCCACGGTTACACCTCGAATAATTGATCAGATCAGAACCTTTTTGCGCATCAATATGCAATCCAAAATCATATTATAATATTTTAAATTGCTGTCTTGAACGGTGTAGCGGTGAATAAGGCCGTTGCCTAACATTTTATGAGAACGCATGCACGCACGTGTAAGTACAATCCAGAATCTAATCCGCGTATCATATGTTGGAATTGTCACCGTATTTAAAGTCATTGAATGAACCGGACCATAAAATTTAACGTGACAATGGCTTATATATTTCATCGCTAATTGGCTTTCACGTCTTTCTGTTGACTTTGGTGGATTAAAACTTGCCAAAACACTTTGAATTTA
The DNA here is from genome assembly GCA_016746295.1 of Potamilus streckersoni. Classification (NCBI taxonomy): domain Eukaryota; kingdom Metazoa; phylum Mollusca; class Bivalvia; order Unionida; family Unionidae; genus Potamilus; species Potamilus streckersoni. The sequence goes on from JAEAOA010000682.1 coordinate 132,366, forward strand.
TTTAACGTTCATTATCGATATTCAGCTAGACAGGTTATATATCATTAAAATTGAAGCAAAAGATATTTTACCTTTTGTATGAGAATTTTAAAAACCACGAAAGTGTCAACTTTCACAAAAATAATTTATTAACCAAATAAATATGTAATATTTTGTATGACCAAACGATGGTTCTTTCCTATCAGCAGGTAAAATCTTTGAGATTTATGTTTCTGAAATCAAAGCACAAAAATTCAATGCACTGATCTATTTTGGTTGTTTAGGAATTGCATATCACTGACAATCTTGAAGTAACAAAGTCAAACAAGCGTCAGTCAATGCATTAAATATATTATATATAAAAGCCCAATCCTATTATTTTAAAAACAGTTTTGGCGCTTTTTTGTTAGTTATAATGTGAGCAGAGCAAGAAACAAAATCCAACCTGAAATTTCCGTCTAGCTATAAAATACTTGATTTTCCGTATGACTCTGATAGCAGACTTATGGGCCTCTGTCAAACTGAAAAAAAAAACGAAACATCATTTGTGATATGAGTAAATATAGGAAATTTCTCTGATTGTTTTGACAATTCGGGATGACTAATTTTAAGAGGGGCAATACATTAAAAAAGGTGTCAGGACTGACAAAATAGCAAAATTTCACGTATCGTAGGAAGCATCATAACATCATATCATCTCATAAATCTTTGCAATATATTCTTAAATTACAAAATTATGTCGGACTGTTATCGTATTCGTCTTTCATCTTTTTAACAATAAACAGGAATTGTAAAGCCATATTTTGATCTGTTTCTTCGTTTCTTTGCAAGTTAGAACAAAGCTTCAAACAAATGAGCGATGCATATGCATGTATGTCTGTTTAACAGTTAACTTTTTTCCTTTACGGAAACAAAAATTTTCTTCACATAATTTTGACAAGGACCCCAAAATGTTAACTCTTATCGGTTTTAAGCCGCACAAAACTAGAATGATAAACTAACGCGTAACTTGGGTGATTGATATTGATCCAAAAGACTGGTCTAGTTTTCATTGCTAGAATAAACAGATATTTATCCAAAAGACTGGTCTAGTTTTCATTGCTAGAATAAACAGATATTTATCCATAAAACTGGTCTAGTTTTCATTGCTAGAATAAACAGATATTTATCCATAGAACTGGTCTAGTTTTCATTGCTAGATTAAAAAATATTGATCCATAAAACTGGTCTAGTTTTCATTGCTAGATTAAACAAATATTGATCCATAAAACTGGTCTAGTTTTCATTGCTAGATTAAACAAATATTGATCCATAAAACTGGTCTAGTTTTCATTGCTAGATTAAATAAATATTGATCCATAAAACTGGTCTAGTTTTCATTGCTAGATTAAACAAATATTGATCCATAAAACTGGTCTTGTTTTCATTGCTAGATTAAACTGAAGTCGGAATATTAAGCTTATACTTCTGACAAAACATAAGCACAAACCAGGTTTGACTTGGCATTTAACCAGGACGACGACAGTCTGCTCGTGTCTATTGATCACCAGAATACGTCAAAAAAGTTCAGGGCTGCATTAAAATTATATTTTATAAGCATTGAGTGCAAAAAGTCTGCCTTTGTTGAGTTATGCTGAGGAATAATCCTATATTTTTCCCTGCAAGTCAAATTTTAGGATAGATGGGTACGTAAATTATGAGAATGTTACCAAAACTGAGGTTACCTTGTCTTGTATGCTTTGTGATTTATATTTGATATAAGTAGGTAACCCTTATTAATAAAACTGCGCGAAGGCGATACATATCTTGACAGTGCACTACTATAAACCTTGACCTAATTTATTGCTACAAAACTACACAATATAGTGAAAAAACTTTGTCAAACATTGACAAAAAAGTACACGATATAGTGATAAAACCTTGTCGAAAACATACAAAAATACACAATATGGAACAAAAATCATAGAAAACTGATGAAATTCTCAGAATACACTCTCACAAAGCTACAATAAGTGCTGTTTTAAAAAAGGTTGAAAAACCGATAAAACCCTGACAACACACTGACACCTACCTTGAAAAAACTGACACAAACCTTGAAATTAATACAAACATCGATACTATACTGATACAAGGCCTGACAATACATGGGTACTAGCCCAGACAATACACTAATACAAATCCGAACAATATCTTGATACAAGCCAAGACAACACACTGATACGAGCCCTGATAATAAACTGATACAAGCCATGACAATACATTGATATATGCCATGACAATACATTGATACATACCATTACAATACATTGATACAAGCCATGACAATACATTGATACAAGCCATGACAATACTTTGATACAAGCCTGGACAATTCATTGATACAAGCTATGACAATACATAGATAGATACAAGCCGTGACAAAACATTGATACAAGCCATGACAATACATGGATACATGTCATGACAATACATTGATACATGCCATGACAATACATTGATGCAAGTCATGACGATACATTGATACAAGCCATGACAATACATTGATACAAGCCATGACAATACATTGATACAAGCCATGACAATACTTTTGATACATGCCACGACAATACATTGATACAAGTCATGACAATACATTGCTACAAGTCCTGACAATACATTGATACAAGCCAGGAAAATACATTGATACAAGTCATGACAATACATTGATACAAGCCATGACAATACATTGATACATGCCATGACAATACATTGATACATGCCATGACAACACATTGGTACAAGTCATGACAATACATTGATACAAGCCATGACAATACATTGATACATGCCAAGACAATACATTAATACAAGTCATGACAATACATTGATACAAGCCATGACAATACATTGATACAAGCCATGACAATACATTGATACATGCCATGACAAAATACATTGATACATGCCATGACAATACATTGATACAAGTCATGACAATACATTGCTACAAGTCATGACAATACATTGATACAAGCTATGACAATACATTGATACATGTCATGACAATACATTGATACATGACATGACAATACATTGATACAAATCCTGGCAACACACAGCTACAAGCCCTGACCTCACACTGACACAAGCCCTGACAATATATTACACAAACCTTTTAGAAATGCACTAATACAAATCTTGGCAAATAACTGATAGAAAATATTGATATAACACTCAACAAAAACAAATATAATGAAAACCTCGAGAATACACAAACTCTGTCAGTACACTAACATAAAACCTGAAGATTACATATATACCAATTTTGACAATAAGCGAATACAAGTAGATTGATAATCTATGACTTTGGAATCGTGTATTCATTATTGAATGTTATCTCACGTCTTAACAAAACAACACTAAAATGATTTGGTGATGCTACGGCATAGCAACACTAAAATGGTTTAGTGAAGCTACGGCATAGCAACACTAAAATGGCTTGGTGATGCTACAGCATAGCAACACTAAAATGGTTTGGTGATGCTACGGCATAGCAACACAAAAATGGTTTGGTGATGCTACGGCATAGCAACACAAAATGGTTTGGTGATGCTACTTCATAGCAATACTAAAATGGTTTGGTTATGCTACGGCATAGCAACAGAAGCTGTTGATTAAGTGCTGAGGCAATAGGAGTAAAAAGGCTTTGTCCGATAACACATCACAGTAGACGACCCAGGTTGGTCTAATGGTAGAACTCAAACTCGGATCTTTTTAGTCGTGAACCGATCTCACTAATCATTGAACCACCATGGATAATTTTATTAAATAAGCAGATGCAGAGATATTATAGGTGACGAAATATTTGCGTTAGCATCTGAAGCTTGCCCTATCGGGAATATATTTAATTTTTTTTCATAAAGTAGAATTCCTTAAATTGTTATTTCCACCAGTAAAGTACGCTTAAAAACATTCATTCCGATGATATAATAATCTCTATTAACGCACATTAGTAGTAGCTTTTTGTAATATAGCCGCAAGTCGGGACATGTAGCTTTAGAAAATGTGGATATATATATATATATATATATATATATATATATATATATATATATATATATATATATATATATATATATATATATATATATATATATATATATATATATATACATACCAGGCAGAACAGACTGTGCTATCCCTGGATTCTGTAGTAGAATCTTGATAATAGTGGGCAGAAATAATAGTTTAATACAGACAATATTATAATACAGGTTAGAGAAATTAAATTTGTACTCTACCGAGTTTCGAACCCATTTACTAGCGGACCTTACCAATATAAAATGTATGCCTACCCCAATATTAATTTCCACATTTAATATTAGTTTTCTCTCTTAAAATTTAAATTTTCCATGTTTGTATAACTGTATTCTTAGAGAATCATTCATAAACACAGGCATAAAAAATTCGGACAATTTTCTGCTGACAAAAGAGTTTGCTGTGTTGTTGCCACTTGATCTACAAACGTACAATTTTTCTTGAATAAGTGTTGTTTTCCATAGAGAATGGTAGTAAAATTAATTGGAGATTGAAATTATTTCAAGGAATATATGTTCTTTTAACTTTCCATATTTGTTAGAGTTTCTAATGGCATCAGAACCAGGGGACATTACTTGTCCACCAGCTTTGATTTCTTTGTGTTGTTGTTGTGCAAATTATGAATTTATGTGATTTATATGTTTATGGTAATCCATTGCCGCTTCACGCAGCTGAAATAAGTTATAATACTTTTGAATTCGGTTCTACTGAGTAATCATTACGATATCCATAGTGACTACTTACTGAACAACTTTTTCCAGTTCTTCTGTATCAAAGTCTGTGTCGTCATTATACTGATCTGTACTTGAACTTCCAAAGCCAATTCCAAAGCTAATACTGGGCCTGTGACCCCAGAAACTGTCTCGTCTGGAGGTCCTCGGAGTTCCTGCAATTAGTACCAGTTGCCTCCATTCACTATATTGATGTATGAGAGAATCAAAAAAGCTATGTAATGACACAGAAACCCGTATATTTTGGTGCAAATAATGTAATGTTAAAGTTTCTTTCTTTCTCAGCTTAAAAGAAAGCTTTCACTGCATTTACTTTCTAGTAGATTTATGTCAAGTATATTCCAATAGATCTATCCCTAGCATGTTCCCAGTAGATCTGCTTTTAGTATGTTCGCTTTTGTTGCTCAAGTTACTCTTTATGTATTTACATTCAGTTGTATTTCTTCCGACAGTTAAGGATAGAGCTGTCTTTATTTTATTGGTGTAAGTTGCTAAAAATATGCAGGTGTAATGCGGTTCCGAAATGAAAGATCCTTATCAAGTTGCAGACGCCCAATGTTTATACATTTATCTGAATCTAAACGTCAGTAACATACTTGATTATTTAACTGAAAATAGTATTTTAAGGTTCTATAAATATATTTATTCCAGAACAAAAATAATGCTGACATTAATCGAGCACATGTTACCGGCAAGGCGGTAGAATATGGATTTGTGATTCATTTAAATGAATCAAAAGAATATATCAATCTAAATAAACAAAATCTAAAAATGTTAATAACTACCTCGTTCAGAAAAAAACAACATTTAATATGATTTTATACTAATTATTATATAACATATTTTATGATCTGTAATGGAAATATATGACACCAACATGTCGGTAGTGTATGTCCTGTGCAATCCACTGTGTGTGTTACAAGGCTAGATGGGGAAATCAAAATATATCCTGAGCAGACCACTGTGTGTGTGTCTGTGTGAGTGTGTGTGTGTGTGTGTGTGTTACAAAGGTGGATAGAGGAATGAAAAAATCTTAAAATCATCACATTATCAGCTGACCATAATCTGTCTTTTTAAACATTTCTATGTCAATGTAATTCCATGAAGTTTCAAACATTAATTGGCTTTCATGCAAGCGATGCCATTTTTATCATAAGCTATACACAGTTGAGATTGTGCGACTGAGATAATAGAGTTAAACTCTATCTGCCAAACGGCACCACCATGCATCGTTTCCTATAAATGGGCTCAGTCAGATACAACCTAATGGAAGAAATAGGAAAAATAAATCACACTAGTCTAGCTCAAGTGTTATCCTTTGCAATAAAGGAAATACAAACCATTAAAATAACATTAATTTCAGTTGAATAAAAATAACTAGAACAAAAATTTGATCATGTGGATCGGAGAGGAGGTAAGGAGGGCAACTTCGTCTCAGTGAAAGTGTTATGGGAGAATTTGTCAATACTATCTGTAGAATGTTATATGTCCAAAACGTTTAATGCAAACCTAAACGTCTAGTTAAACTTCTAGAAGACTTTCGCATACTAAAGTATAAAGAAAGAAAACATATCCTGCCTATTTTCTCGTCAGCATATGTGGCAGACGAGACACTTTCCCTGGGATAGTGGTTGCTGATGGAAGAAGTATCAAATCTAGAAGAAAGTCGCCTCTTTCTGAGAGTGAGGCTGGCTCGTCTCGCCATGCGCGCTAACATGTTCTCCTCATTGGCTGCCTCATTGACATGTATCTTCCACGTGGCCTCTGATTTGGAGTTTGGTTCGGCTGCGTGACAACGCCATACACACTGAAATTTTACAAACGAAAAACTCAGATAAAATTAAAACTAACGGAACCATAAGAAATTAGTTATTTAAGAAGCTACTATGAAAGCATTTAAAATTATTGTAAATGCCAGTAGAGATAAAACAGCAAAACAAGAATCAAAACAATAGCAACAAAAATGCACAAAAAGCAATAGAACAAAAGCAAGAAAGAAACTTCTTGGAAGGCCCTAAGATATACGTAAAACATATGTAGATTGGCTAAAAGTAATTCTACAAGTAATTATACTATATTCCACGACTAATACTAAAGCAAACCAATTTTAGATCTATTACATTTTATTCTTCTAATGAATGTCTGTCATGATTAAGAATATACAGAACATAATCTATGAAGTTAAATAAGGTAGGGTTTTCTGAAAAAGGGGAATGACCTAAAATATAAGCTTACACAATACAGGACAAGGCATATAGCGTACAACAATCTCTCTCTCTCTCTCTCTCTCTCTCTCTCTCTCTCTCTCTCTCTCTCTCTCTCTCTCTCTCTCTCTCTCTCTCTCTCTCTCTCTCTCTCTCTCTCTCTCTCGTGTAAGCTACCTGAATGAGTGTTGCAGCGGCTGGTATCTGTCTGTTGAAGTGTTTTTGCCTCTGTTTCTGTTGAACCTTTAGCGCAAAACCAGACCCTAGAATACCCTGCAAAGAAATCAAATGCAGCAAGCATAACAAAATATACGTTGTGAAAAAATATACTCTTTGAAATCTCGTAGTTTTTATCTGCTCACATTTGCTATTAAGTTCATGCCGTAATACATTGTTGTATGTTTTATTTCTCATAATAAACAGGGGACAGAAAACTTTTAGACTTAGAACACTTGTATTATAAATGAGTAAATATAACAAATGCAATATAATTATGAGATTTTGGAATCAATTCGAAGACATATTTCGAAATTTTATTCTTGGCTGGTGTTCTTCTAATTCTCTAAGAATGCTAAATTTTATGACGTGTAGGTCTGTACTCTCAGACACATTTATATGGAGAGAGAGAGAGAGAGAGAGAGAGAGAGAGAGAGAGAGAGAGAGAGAGAGAGAGAGAGAGAGAGAGAGAGAGAGAGAGAGAGAGAGAGAGAGAGAGAGAGAGAGAGAGACGAATAGAGGGGAAAAGACAGGAGAAGCGACAGAGAGGGTTAAAAGGTTTGTTGTTGATACAAAATCGGAAAATCACTGTGTGAAAATAGTACTGATACTTACAGCTGGAAGAGCAAAGAATGATATTGCAAAAACAGCGAAGCATGAAGCAACAATCTTTCCCATCCATGTCTGTGGAACTTTGTCACCATATCCGATTGTCATTACAGTGATCTGCCAAAGATAAAATGGAAGTACATTTTAAGAGTAATTATTATTAAACGATTTCATAATATCGTTTTGTTCTTTCGGCATGCAAATTTTCCTTATGAAAGCATAATTATGACGCTGTTCTCCACTGCATATGACTGAGCTGCTATGGTACTTAAGTATTGTCTAACAGCTTCTCTTATCCCGTTTAATACATAGATTATTTCAAATGGGTAATGATGTAATACTGAATTTATGAAACGAGTCGAATATTTTCCAGCTTTTGCAAGCCTGGTCAACACACGTTTCATAAATTTAATATTAAATCATTACCCATTTGAGATTCTCTTTAGTTTTTATTTCAGTGGAAATTATTTAAATTTAAAGAAAAACGAATAATTACTTTCATTCTGACAGACGCTGCATTTGCCATTTGTTGTGCGTAAAAAAAGTTCCAAAGGAAGCTGAACTAGTATTAAATGTTCAAATGTAGATTATACTTTTCTTACAATCTGTAAGTCAAAGAACAAGTGTCCTTCCGAACAAACAGAACATTATACAGAAACAAACTCATTTTCTAAACAAAATGTCAAATGATCGTGATTTGACATTGTTTTATACTGTACCAGTTAGAATGGATTAGACCATCCATGTTTACGTAACCTAACATGTCACTTTCAAACTAAACATTACATTGTTGCAATATTCATTTGAAAGAAGGTTTCCTGGATGCAGAAATTCCCATATATACTGTAATGTATGTTTGTTCGGACATTTGCATTATTGACTGGGAACAGCAGACATCAGAATATGTTAACAAATTTCGCAGCCAAATAGAGAATAACGCACAATAATTTCATGGGCTTATTTCGGCTAATCATAATCACATAAAGTGATATGTTCACATGTTATAAAATCACAAATGTAAAACAAAGGCAAAGTGTACTGACAAACTGCGTCTCTTTTCTATTATTATTACTGTTCCGATATTTGTTCATTTAACATTGTTTATACACACTAAAACTCTTTCCTGTACAAGAATGATATTAAGAGTAGATTAGATGAAACATTTTCCACACCCAATGAAACTTTACCTGAAAACTCAATTTATTATCTATTAAATAAGATGTGCGAATCAAAATATAAATGAAAAAGAAACGAACCATTCCTCATATACAAAACAACCCGGCACTGGATTATCTGAATACCTTTACTCAAATGTGACATCATCGAATCGCGCACTCTTCTACTAAAAACCAATTGCGTATCCCCAAACACAGGGCTGAAATGTTTACATACAGGAATATCTTAATAATAATAATATAAATCTTGTACCACCCATGCACCGTTTGATGCGAAATGTGAAACATTTTTTTTAATACAAAATATGATTTAATAACCTTTTATGAATTAGGCGTATTATATTGCCTTCAGAGAAAATACTTATATCTTAAGATGTACATTGATTTTATTATACATACTGTTCAATTTTCTGCATGTATATTATTGTACATACTGTAAGTAGTGTGCATTTAATGCATCTGGAATAGTGTGGGATGAGCTGTCAGCTCCATATTTCAACAATGAGTATTAATTTTATTATCAAAAAGGATTTTGCTTGCTTGCTTGTGTAATGTCTTCCACATTATTCGAGATAAAAGTATTTACTTCCAGAAGTTTGTTTTGGTGCAATTACAGATTTGTTTCATTTTAGATGCACCAATGAAAGCTGTTGTATCAGAATTGCGAGACGGCAAAGGTGGGGGACAACTGATCAATTAAAAGGAGTGAATGTATTGGTTACTTGTATTGAACGTTTAGTTCAAACGTTGTATTTTCAGAAAAGTTTATTGCACGGTCCAAATGTTACATATTCTTTATTGTCCTGAAATGAAGGTTCAATGAATTTGTATCGAATATCTGCTTAAATCCGTTTATAATAACTTTATTATTTAAGCATACAGAACCTACTTATCAAGTGATGGCATGGATTTAATTACCTTCAATAAAACAACCTAAGAAGAGGTACAAAAATGCATATTGTCCTGGCTTTAATAGGTCCAACTGTACTTAATTCATGTAGATATTACTATAATAGAACGGAAAAAGGCACAGTTTATGGGACAGTCTGTAATAATGATACCTTGATTCATGATGTCATGAACATATGTATATGTTTTACTTCCACAAATAAATCGAATTCAGACTCTATAAACAGAAGAAAGAAACATTAATTGTATTACATTAAGAAAATTAAAATCTAATTATAGATGCTTGCTTCAACAAACAGGACGATACATACGGAAATGAATGGTCAACATTTTTTAAATTACAATAAAGATTAAATTGCTACTTTTTTGTGGTTTGATGCATAGAGGAATGTGATGAGGGGATATTACATATACCATTTCATGGCAGTAGATTCAAAAGGGTAAGATTCCTGTTGAGTTTGACTGCACTATGATGAAATGGATTTTCAATATGTCTTTGTGACCGACATTAGGGTTTCATCCATCTCATTCTTCTTCTGGATAAGTATCTATTTCAAAACTATTACAAATATAACAATGAAGACTTCCACATATCACCATCAAGACAGAATATTTAACAGCTCAAGACGCTTTGTCGAGGTATGGTATTTAATCTTCATTCATTCTGTGTCACGAGCTATGTCGTGTAAATTTACTTTTGATTAATGCACAGTTAATGACTCAAACAGAACTAGTAAAGCGGCCAGGTCAGTTATTTTGCATTCCGTGGCAAATAGGCAGCCTTGATTACACATTCTCTAGTGTGAGAATTAATCACGTAAGATATTGTTAAAACGGATGCAAAGTTAATGACATTTTTTAGCTTTGTGTTCGATTATTTAGAGTAGCATTCAACAATTCTTTTTTTAACAAAATTGGGAATAATAGAGAAATATTAGACTATTAAAACGCAAATATAAATTAAAATTACTATTTGGTCTTTTCTTTCTAATCCGATTGGATGATTTATTGGTTGTTGTTGTTGTTGTTGTGGGGTTTAACGCCATTTTTCAGCACAGGAAAGGCTATACATGGCGGCCAGTATTAATGGTGGAGGAAGAAACCGGGAAATCACAGGAAAGAACCACCGACCCACGAGAAGCTACTGGCAAGCTCTCTCACATATCCACATTCGCCGAATCTTAGACTCGAACCCACGCAGATAGAGGTGAGATGGCAGTGATCCGTAACGGACAGCGCTTTAGACCACTCGGCCACTCGGGGCCCCCGATGATTTATTGGATATAAATTATAAAGAAAACAAATATCAAAAATATGCAAGTAATAATTATAGTAGATACATTGATCATATGCAGTGCTATTTTTTACTGGAAAGAAATCATTCAATTTTCATGTTTTGCTTTATATATATCCGCTTAATGCAAAGTATTACAACACTTGTTAAGTGCCTTACTTTCAAATTGTTGCTGGTAGATATGTCCGAGGAAAATATGTACATTCTGAAGAATTAGTGTCTGTATTCGAAACTTCAGCTAATCCGTTCTCTCTTTTGTTTTTACTTTATAAAAAAATCCCATTTAAGCAACTGGGTTTATATAGAATTTTCTTCCTCTGTCAACGACAGTGCGGCTGTCTCTTAGTTCGTTCTTTCTGTTAACACCATAACTTCATTTCAGTACTCTTAGTGAGAGCACACTTGTAGTATGGGTCCCTCGGAGAGTGTAAATGTAAACTAAAAACTAAGTCGCTGTGATCTTCTATCCAGGTTATATTCAGAACATAAAAGTCGCTTGCACATTTAATAAGTTTCTGACCCGTTTCTTCAGTCATACGGATCTTTATAGCTATACAAATATAGTCATCCAAACAGTCATACAGCTTTTGAAATTCTATAATATTGTAATCCATATCTAGATTTATAGCTTTTTAAATATAATCAAATAGTAATCCATATATAGTAATATAAGCATCCAGATATGCTCTATATCTATCGAAAAGCAATAATATGGTTGTTCCGATACAGCCATATAACACTCAAGATAAAGTCATATAGTAATCCAAATACAGATATAGTCATCCAAGTACAGACATAAAACTGTCCATATACAGTCAAATAGTTAGTCAGATATAGTCACATAGTCATCCAGATACAGCCATACAGATATCCATATAGTTATTCAGATACAGTCGTATAGCTATATAGTCATATAGTCATCTCGATACATCATATAGTAATCTACATACAGTCATAGTCATCTAAATACAGTTATATAGTAAGGCAGATACAACCATATAGTCATACAGATATAGTCGTATAGCTATCAACATATAGTCATATAGTCATCTCGCTACAGTCATATAGTCATCTACATACAGGCATATAGTCATCTTCATACAGTTATATAGTAAGGCAGATGCAACCATATAGTCATCCAGAAACAGTCGTATAGCCAACCAGATATAGTCAATAACTGCAGTGAAGTGCTAATTTGCTTTCTCACCCATTTGACAGAGAAATTTTGCTGGTTTGCTAACTTTACATTTTTATCTCACTCTGGTTGTCTCAGTCAGGTCGTCTCAGTCATCGTGTCCACGTGCTAGAAACTACTTAAAAAAGCAAGAAACCTTTGTTTTCCACTTTGTCTGACGGAGTTCTTCAGAAACTAAGCAATAGCAACAGATATATAACACAAAAGCATAGCATCTTAATGTCTCTCCAACTTGGAGGATACATCGTAAAAAACATTTTGAGAGAATCAGACAGAATGACACACACACACCAGCACACACACGCATACTATGTCAAGCTATTTATTATTATGCTAGAAACAATAGTTCGTTCCACACATCAGGGTGAATTTTACCCTATCTGTAGGCCTAAGTAAAGGTTCAGGCAAGAGCCAGATCCTTTGTGTGAAACGAATTAGGAACTTTCAGCTACATTTAATGACGTTGACCTGAAAATTTACTGAGATGCAGGTAAGACAGAATTCTCGATGCTGGGTGGTACGAACTTTGACAGAAAACACTGTTCCAGAGACACTGACTATACACGTCACTGACTACAAAAATGAAAATGCAAAAGCCTCTCAAGAGCTACAGCAATGATCGCAACAAATAGAATTGTGATTCATTAGAATTGCATTTTTTAAGGTTTGTCAAACAATCCCATACAATGCCAGTTGAATCAAACATTGCAAACAAATGAAAATTCCTACACTTACTAGAGTATTTCATTCATCAGATCACACGCTATTCCACAATAAGATTTACATATGGCGTATTATTGCAATAGCACTAGCTGCCATATTTTCAGGACATAAAATATTAATTTCCATGAATATAGAAATCTCTTCCATCGCTAAAAACGTAGAACTTTACGGTAGTCTGTACCCAGTATTGAATGTATCACACCTTTTCCGTGCCATAGAACATTTACCAAATCAGAACTTAAGAAACATAAGTTATCAAAGTAAGGATATTAATTATTATTATTATTATCATCATTATTATTATTATTATTATCATCATCGTTATTATTATTATTATTATTATTATTATTATTATTATTATTATTATTATTATTATTATTATTATTATTATTATTATTATTATTATTATTATCATTATTATTATTATTATTATTATTATTATTATTATTATTATTATTATTATTATTATTATTATTATTATTATTATTATTATTATTATTTTTATTATTATTATCATCATCATCATCTTATGAAACCCATCTATTAAGTGTAATAATACAGTAACAATGTCAAATGGTTTCATGTTTCTATTTTTCATGAGTAGAACTTGTTAACTTAGGGTTGATAGGTCTCCCCATTGTCCTCATTAACGTATTCGTAAACATGTGCAGTATGCCGTTTGAAGAACCATAGCTCCTGGCTCAAGACGCTCGATGCGCAATACTTATATAACATTTTTCTTAAGGTTTATGTTTTCCTTTGGTAAGAACATCATATTGTGTTTTGGATCTGCTAACCAAATTGCAAAGGTGCAGAGTTATTTTATTTTAATTGGAGAAAAATTGGTTAAGAAAAATAGCCAATGCACGTTTGTATGAAAACAAGGAAATGCCAGTCGCGGGATTACATTGTATGACTCGTGGGGAGAGGGGAAACAGACATAGCGTTAAATTAATATAGCTTTTTAAATTAAATATAGACTGAGAGCCAGACAGGTCTGCCTGAGAGTATTACTTTTTAAATCCGATCCTGTATTTATTAGACACTGCTGGGTTTGGATGTGCAAGATCTCAGCCAGACTGAAATAATCCGTCATATACCTGCTTCCAGGGATATTAGAACGAGTTTGGATGGCACTGAAAATTCATTCAGCATATGTGGTAAATCGTTTAATGAATTTTGGGTGATATATGAGGACTAATATAAACCAATGCTATTTTATTTCTTGCAATATATTAGACTGAATCCTTTCTGAGATTACCACGTTTGGGACTGGCTTTGACTCAGCCAATCTTTAATAAAGAAGTAATTTTGTGTCTAGTTCAGTCCGGTTTTGTATAGAAGTAATTTTAGAACTGGTTTACTCAGGATGTAATAAAGAAGTAATTGCTAACAGGGGCAGATTTTATATTAATTGCATTTTATTGCGTCTTAAAATATTATTGTTTTATAAAGATGGAACAGATTAAATGACGTTGTTTACATATATTATTAAATATATATGCCATGTGCAGTCATTACAAATTTCAAGATTGCATCATATCGATAAAGTACTTTGAAGTCAATACTTTTGTGGGACACCAATTAACGTAGATTTTGTATCTTACTAATTTACGTAGAGTTCATGGGATATATATATATATATATATATATATATATATATATATATATATATATATATATATATATATATATATATATATATATATATATATATATATATGCATGCATGCATACATACATACATACATACATACATACATACATACATACATACATACATACATACATACATACATACATACATACATACATACATACATACATACATACATACATACATACATACATACATACATACATACATACATACATACTGTCACGGTCTACCTAGGTGGACGGATATTTATCCAACTGACACTAATCCGGTGTTTGATCTGTGGACAAACGCCCGAGCAAGAAGGCAAGCGAGACGTAGTCGCCAAAAGGTTCTTTGTAAAGAACAGGGCATCGTAAATTACACCTGTGTGCTATTCCTTTAAAAGGACATCAAAAGAGCCATTTGTAATAAAATGGTAGGCAACTTATATTGACAGTTTCGCTGATTTACAACTTGGGAATGGTTAGTACACCGCATCCAATCAGAATTAAGCTAGTGGGTGGGCATACCTCTAAGTTTCGAGGATATCAAACTGACTCCATCCCAGAATTATTTAGTAGACCGAGGCAGATTACTAGGTGATTGAAGGATTAAAGCTACACCGAGATACGCACTCGTAAATTTGGCGTGAATCGCAGGAAAAAGATTGCGAACAAAAAGAAATCTTCAAGAATGTAGATATTGGTTTGATTTTTGATTTACACATTGCAACGCCGTAACTGTAAGTACTAATATTATGTTTACGCAATTACTAATAGTATTGTCTAAATGAAGAATTACTTTGTAGAGTTTCATTTGTGTACATGTACTTATTTGAGATTTGTATTGGAGTTAGGAAATGATTGATGTAAGCAAGATTATGAATGTATCTTTGAATATGTTCAGAGCATAGATAGTTGCATATTTATATATTTGTATGATTTGTGATGCAAAATAGATGTGTTGGTTATTATGTATTGATGTGAATCAATTATCGTTGCCTGTATACGAGTAATTGATATCGTGCTTTATGATGTGTTATTATGTTATGATTTTACATTGTGTTTACCATTCATGAATGTATGAGTATTTCGGTGGGAATGGATGCGTGACCCATGAAATTAGATAGCCTTATTTGATGATAAGTTATCTGGGTAGTGTGAGTTTATGTGCCAAGCAAAATAGTACACCCTCCTTGTGTTTGATAGGAAGCTTTCCGGGTGGGATAACTTCAGTTAGAAGGAGAGTTCCGAGAGTCTGAGAGAGAAGACTGAAGTAAGACTGTCGGTACAGTCAGGGTCGACGGTTCGATGAGGAAGTCGACGGAAAGGGAAGTGGAGGTGGAGAGGAAATTCGAAGGAGCAAAGGAGAAGTAGAAGTGGAGAGGAAAGTTGAAGGAGTAAATGAAGAGTGCAGGAGAAATTTAGAGAGAAAGATGAGTAGAACCAAGGACAGGGCGAAATTCACACACTGATTCAGATGATGAAATAGGCACAAAAGGTCGAGCGATTGCGAAGCTCGCATGTTGAAATTTTATTATTAATTAAATTGTTTTATTTAATTCCACCCCATTGTACTTTCGGCATTGCTGACTGGGGGCTCAGACCCATATTCACCTACTTAACTTCTGAACCATAATCGATCCTGGGTGGGTGCCATACCTAAATAAATATTGGAAACACCCCACCCCATTTTCTTACAACCAAAACCATACACGGGTATAAAAATAATTAATTAAACCCCATAACGCTCTAGGGTATAACTAAAACCCTATCTTAACATACATACATACATACATACATACATACATACATACATACATACATACATACATACATGCATGCATGCATGCATGCATGCATGCATGCATGCATGCATGCATGCATGCATGCATACATACATACATACATACATACATACATACATACATACATACATACATACATACATACATACATACATACATACATACATACATACATACATACATACATACATACATACATACATACATACATACATACATACATACATACATATCGTATTTGCTACCAAGCAAGAAACTTAAAAACCCAACGAACAACAATCAATCTAAGAATCTAAAGAATCAACATTATCTCTCGTTTCGAATCAACGAATTTAGTTAATTAAAAAAAGTCCCGAAAACCACGAAACTAATACCCACGAAAAATAATTGAATCCCAAGTATTCGAAACAGACAATTTCTATATCACGTGTGATGCCAGTGATCTAGTATACTTGTGCCTACAGCTACGTTCGATTATTGTTTTGTGACCTAAATAGGGTTGGCGAGGAAACGGCTTAGCTTTAGAATCTCGTTATAAAATATGACTTAATTTGATAGCAACACAGCAACACAGCATCGTGAAGAATAATCAAGTCAAATTGTATTGTCACGTATACAGCGTTAATGATTCTGTCTCACTTACACCTCATTAAAGTAATATTGAGATTTAGTTTTTCTATAGATGATGAGTAAGTGCAAAAATAAAGATAACAATCTGAAAAGCAAACATAAATGAACGTGACTGGCACGTTCCTATGTGAAACATTATTTACTGATCGATTTACGCTTATGAGTTAGGAGCAAAGCAACATCACAGGAGAGGATGAGCGATATAATTAATAACGTGTAACAGCTTTTGTCGCTTCTCATTGTCTATATTTGTAACTTTATACATTTGTAAAATAGATAGCATGACACCATTTCAGCAGTTTACAAAAAAAAAACCATAAAGAATCATATTATTTTAGCCCAAAAGAGTAATTGCCAAGTAATTCTATTGTAAAGTGTCAAAAAGTGCTAATCGAGTCACAACCATATTGAAAAGCACAATTGCACGTGTGTGTTTGTGTGTGAGATCCTTTTTGTAGTGAAATATAAAAGATCGAAATAGCATGCACATATCTGCTTTGAAAAGCTACTGGTAGTAACAAAGGACATTAAAACAAGTGTCACAAAACACAAACTAAATGTTTAAATAGTTTACATATGATGGTTTTTGACTGTTGGATATCTTACATAGTGATAATAAATGCTTTGCAACTATTACTGACGCTGTTAACCTTCGGTCCAAAAAAAACTTATATAGCTTGCTTGTAAAACTTTATAGTGTTTGTTATGAACAAGCTACACTGTATAATCCCCAGTCTGGATAATAATTGGGTATTTCTGTTTATAGCGGCAATTG
Source organism: Potamilus streckersoni (assembly GCA_016746295.1). Taxonomy (NCBI): domain Eukaryota; kingdom Metazoa; phylum Mollusca; class Bivalvia; order Unionida; family Unionidae; genus Potamilus; species Potamilus streckersoni. The sequence continues at coordinate 150,329 of JAEAOA010000682.1, forward strand.
TACATAACGACAATACTGACCATTTTAATGTATCCCAACCCTGTGAAATGTTCCATCGAGCTTTAATAAATTTTGTTATTATTATTATTACTATTATTATTATTATCATTATTATTATTATTATTATTATTATTATTATTATTATTATTATTATTATTATTATTATTATTATTATTATTATTATTATTATCAGTATTAGTAGTAGTAGTAGTAGTAGTAATTGTAGTAGTAGTAATAATAGTAGTAGTAGTAGTTGTAGTAGTAGTAATAGAAGTAGTAGTAATAGTATTAAGTATTATTAGCATTATCTTTAGAATTTAGAATATCATTAGAAATGTCAATCTGAATGCCGATAGGCTCATATTATAATAATAAATTAGATGCCTAAACTTTTCTCTCCATTATATGTGAAGACAAGCACTCTCTTTTTCACGTGAAGACGTTATTCTCTTGCTGTTCACATATAGACTGCTTTCTCTAACGTTTCACGTAGATACGGCATTATGTCCTCTTTAACATGAAGACCTTTTTAAAACTTGATATACGACAGATGAAGAAATAATTGCTTAATCAATCTGATAAAATAATCATAATTGTATCAAATATATCCTGAGAAAATTAATGCATTAATAAATATCTCATTCTGTATATGAATAGTTTTATATTGTTATGTGTATTTAATTTACATTGTTAGTTATTTTATTTTATTATGTTCTGTCGTAATGTAACATCGGATTTTGAACTTAACCATGTTCATTTCCTACTTGACTTGAAATATTTTTTTTTAATTCTGTAAATAACAACTACATTGCTAAAAGATAATCTCTGTGCGCATGGGTTTACTGTTAGGATCATAATTACTAGAAGTAAACATGTTTATTAGGGTTAGGGTCAAGGTCATTGGGATTCCTCTGGCGTACCTGACATATTCAAGGTTCTGTTTTATAATTTTAGAAACAGACCTTTTAATCATAACTAACCATTTGTCTTCTAAACATTTCAAACATTCTAGATGGAAATATATTAGGTAATAGTTTTTTTTAATCAGAAAATGCTATTTGTGACCTTAGGTCAGGTAGAGTACTGTAAAATCTTGTTACTGAAAAAAAATGTTCATTCTTACTTTAAGATCTAGCAGATTCAGTTGTGTCATTTAATGGTCCATTAGTTCATTTGTGCTGGAATTTATTTCCTCAATTTATTACTTTTTTTTAAATTCCTTAAATTATTCAACTCTAGTTTTTTTTTTCTGGAGATGCAGATTCATGATAAAATAAATTCTTAGACATAGCCATTCACTGGGATGTATAGCGAATTCCAACCTTGAATTGTATTGCCGTGATTCGACGGAAGACTGTTGGTATAACAACACGATACAGGCCACCAAAGACTCAACTTTTTCAGGATTGGATTTTTTTGGATTTCGACTAAAATTTATTTAGAACCTTTATTATTATGACTTGTTTTTATAATTGAGATTTGCTTCGTAAGTTTTTTTTTATTTTCACTTTGTATTGTTGGAAAAAAAATTATTTGTTAAATTTTATAAAATCTTGTTGCTTTTATACTCTTGTGTTACTTGTTTTAAGAGCATAGACTCAGATCATCTTTATATGCTCAAAAAAGAAGACAAAAATTTAACGGAATGATATTTGGTTCATGTAATTTTTGCCTTAAATTTTCATGGTTATACGGCATGAAATTTGCTTGAATGTGGTTTTATTTCATGTCCAGCCTTACCAATAGTGTTTGTTCAAATCAAACTTGTTCACTGTATTTTGGCGAACTTTTTTGGTATTTAATCGTTCTTCAGTGAATACAGTTCATCTTTATTTTAGTTCTTACGGGTACAGGTCTATTTATCACGAATGTAGAAATGTTGTTTGTAGGGTATGCTTTCGTTTACCTTACAATATGTCATGCTGACTTAATTTGACCAGCTCATAACGTATATAAATAGAGAATTTATTGTGATGGAAGGAAGAAAAAGTCATAACGTGAGATCAAAGCCAGATGATAGGAAAATATATTCCAGTTCCTATCAAGACATCAGACTAAACCTGTTGCCATTTTGTAGCAGACCGCTGAGAATAATCACATCCGGCGGCCTTGCCCTAGTACTCACTAAACCAGGTGCTTACTGGGAATGGTTAGCGGTTGAGGGAGGGAGAGGCACGATTTGATACAAAAGTTGTTTGGAGATCTGCAGTTTGAATTGTTGGGAGACTATTCCATACATACACTTTTCACTGGAAGAAACTATAAGAATTCATGCTCATGTTTGAGTATTTATCCACGGCGTAAACTTCTCTTTACAAAGTAAATGTCAAAAGGACAAACGTTTATTGAATCCTTGCAATTCCATTTTCCTCCTTTTCCACCTGAAATCAGCGGATTTTATCAACAAAACCAACTAATTGTTCAATTGTAGGCATAACCAAGTTTTCTTTCATTAGCTTCTTTCCACTACGCAAGAACACCTTGTTCCATCTTGGTTAGTGAAGGGTCATTATGTCTTATATATATGTCTTATATGTCATTATATCTATTATAGATATTGTAGAGCGTCATAGCGTGTCATAACAGTGCTCTCGAAAACTTTGCCACTCACTTTAATAACTCATTTAGATATGTTTTTTAATTAGGCTTTGTGTTTGTTGAACATCTAGTGTGCGTTCGGCACCTGTTGTTGTAGCAATTGTACCAGATTTCTACTCATATGGATCTTTCAAAATCAAAGTTAGTTCCATATTTTGGGAGACCATTTGCGCTTGTATCACATGACCATGCCGTTCGATAACAGCTGATGAAACACTGTAGTCCTACATCGTATTGGAAACTGACTGGGAACCGAAAGCAATAATCTTCAGACTGTACAGATGTTGAAACAATTCCAGATAATTATTGCATGACCGTGTACGTACAATCGCAACGCAGCAAACTATTTTTAATATCATATATAATTATTGTACTTGTAATAATTACTGTAGCAAAGTAAACTGAATTGACCTTTTGATTTTGACAGGCGCATGTATGAGATGATGCATCAGTCAAACACCATTCAGCCGAAATGCCCACTAGATCATAAAAGTCGTTGAACAGCATTGTTGATTGTGCCTTTGTTCTTCCTTAAAGCAATACGTCCCTACCAAGTATTTGTATTATACGCGATGGCGTTTCGATAGCGGTCTGTGAGAAATCAGGCCTGGACATCTATGCAATCTCTTTCTTCTGAATTTGTTGTGTAATCATGGGATTACAAGCTGTGGAGAAGCATACGAAAATCGACCTTACAAACGTCTACGATGATGTACGCTGCTAACTCTAGTTGTTTCCTCAAAAGAAAAACAATGTAACATTTCTTGACTTCCTAGCTATTTTGGTAATATAAAATTTATGAGTAAGTTACGACGACAGATCACCACGTAGATATCTATAAGATTTTGCAGCTTTTAAAAAGCGTGCCCGTTCTATAGAGAGATAAAATGAATTATGATGTGTGTTCTAGTTATTGTATTTCTCAGGGTGGAATGTCATATAACTGATGTTTTCCCATCTTGCCAGTTCCTCTCAATCTTTCTGTCGCATTTTGTAGTTCTGCAGTCCCCTGAATGGTGGTCTATATTCAAGATCAGACAATCAAAAGGTCAATTTTGGAAATTGTCAATTTACATAACACAATGCTGCCTACTCTTAAATTGCAATCTAGTACTAGAGGAGACATCATTTACCAATATCCTCGTGAAGGATCTAATATTGTCTGTAAAGTCATTAATAAAGATCAAGATAGAAGGAGCACTAAGACTCTTTTGTGGTACATCACCAACCAATAGACGGTGTCGGAAGCAGGTATATATACAAGTACTTTATGCTATCCGTCAGTTAATAATGTTTGGATGTAGCAGTAATGAAGATATCTATAAAGGGACACTTGTGAGGAACGCGAATAAATGCTTAAAAAACCATCAATTGTGAGTCAGTATGCATGAACCATTATGTTAAGATCTATGGCTGGTTCACATAAATATTAGTGTTAAATAAATATAGTTAAAATGTATTTAATGTGCATTCCTCATGACGCCATAAACTTGATCATTGTGAGACAGACATCATTAGGTAACACTGAAAACATATCTCGCCAAGCTACCGTTATTCTCTGAGATTCCACTTTGTAAGTGGATTGGGTTATTGTAGTCAAACAGCTCTATAATTCCATTTTGAGAAGGAAGATGGCGCATTAAGCTAGAACTTGTACTTTGGGCCAGTTAGACCTAAATGTCTGTAAGTAACGAGCTTCGTATACAAAACTAACAAGAGAAACGAGTGAAGCCAAACAAGCTTTGTAAATTTTAACAAAAAAAAACATTTTACCCTAGAAAACAATATAAAAATAATAAAAAGGAACTTACAGTTTGTGAATATAGTTATTATTCCTAGAATTGAATAACTATATATTATATAACTATACTAGAATTGAAAAATATAAGTCCTATAACTAAACCGTTCTAATTGAATCCAGGTTCGAATCTCGATGAAGTTCCAATATGGAAGACGATGACGTCAGATGAGGTAGAACTGATGACAACAGTTCCTCGTTGAATTTTGTGAATGAAGAATAATATTCCAGCTTTAGAAATAATTTCCACTGAATGTCTTTGTCCAACACTTTGATGAAGAAGCGCTTATGTTCCAGAGAATATAACTTATTCTTAAATAACAAATAATTCAAAATTGTCAACAACAGAAAATACCTCAGAGCCCCATAGGGTATTTTTTACGAGTAAATAAATTTAATACCATCTAGCTGTTTTAAGCCTGATTTTAGATAATATATTATCACATAGTAGGTATGGTTTCCTATAGTATGTGCAGTTACATATTTTTGATATGACCACACGTTAACATATCACTTTAAGTGATTCTGATTGGTCCAAATAAGCCCTTGAAATTATTGTGCGGTATTTTCTTTACTGATTGGCTGGGATCGTGGGAAACGTTTTTAACGCCGCCTTCTGGAATGTTTTCATCTGAATGAAAATTAATTTTTTGGCGGCCACTTTTGTTTTTCAACTCGCAAACGGAAATTGAGGAAATATCATATTTGCTGTCTCAATATGGATGTGCTTCTCCCACAGGGGTTCATTATGTCATGTTTAACAATATCATCATAAGAAAAATGGCATAAAATTATAAGACATGAACGACAATAACAAATAAAACTAAGAGATAGCGGTGTGGGTGGGTGGAGTGCGTATATCAGTAACATAGATATATAATCTACCGTATATACAAGGGTGGTTTAAATGTTAACTTAATGAAGTAAACAAACTCACCTCTATTCGGAGAATAATCTGGACATGAATGCATCCCTTAACTGACAGATCTTTATCCAGCCAAAGCATCTTTACGTAGCATATATGGGATGTAAATCCGACAGGAAAATAAATTTGTTGACGTATTCTATACAGTCTATTTTTCATATCAAACACTACAAATATCAGGTCACAAATGCATTGCAGTAAATGTGGGACATTTTGCATCCGGTAATCCTATTTCACATGAAAATCGCAACAATGTAACGATTACCGTAGTTCTTAAACAAACATTTTAGGGTACACGTATATTCTACTGTCGGCCTGCTGTACTGTGTACCGTATCAAACAATTTGGCAGGATCGCTTCGCATTGATCATTCTGTTTTGAAAAATGATGTTGTGGTTATAAAATATTCTGTTTATTCGGATGGAAGCTTTTTTTGATTTATAGTTTATAAACAGTACATTCTACTTTTACTAATTCAGCTTTGTTTAGGACTATATTTTATGCACAACAAATGGAAGGTACACCGTCTGTCATAATGAATGAAATTATTCGTTCTTCTAGCTATCTAAATAATTTCCACTGAAATAAAAACTATGTGATAAAAAGAATCTCAAATGGGTAACGATTTAATATTTTGTTAATGAAACTCGTTGAATAATGTCCAAGCCAAGGCTCGCAAAAGCTGGACATTATTCAACTTGTTTCATAAATTCAATATTAAATCGTTACCCATTTGAGATTCTCTATGTATTTCATGTGACAAACTACGTGGTTTCCAACTTGAAAATCGAAATAAAAAAATGACATTTGTTGCGCAGCTAAAGTAGCCCTACCAAAAACATCAGACTCACGCTAGAAATGAAAAATTTAAAAAAAAATGTTTACACATGGGTAACACGCGAGCCCAAAAATGACCCTGGAAACAGCCAATCATTTCCACTTAGTGTTTCCAAGTTTTCAAACCATGGTCGGCTATAAATAATGTTAATGTGATACTTTTACGATCTATACAAACAAAATTTACTTGACAAAATATCGAATCTCGTGCAAATAATCAAAACAATAAAATGTAATGAAACAAAATGTAAAAGGAATTGTAACTCTACACACAAGCAACTTAATTACATATACGTAACAAATGGAGCTAATAATTATAATGTTCATCTATCGAGACGATGAGGATCACTTTAGTCATCCAGTGTTTGAGCAGGATCACTAGGTCTGTGGGTGCGCAGGTAGCTGAAGAGTTTTTTGGAAGCAGATGGTCTGGTATGAGAGCTTCATTGCATGCTTATCGCAGCTGAGACTGTATCAATAGGGTATATATACTCCATTGACCTTAGTATCCGGGATCCTGACTTGCCACTTGATGTTGAGGAAACTTCTGAGGTAAGTTGTGTGGATATGGTTCAGCTGCCTTAATGGAACACTGTCTAACTTTTCTAGGTTTAACGTAGCGCACGTAGTTTTATCGTTCCGTACCCCATCTTTGTATACTAATGCCTTTTCCTCCCAGTTATTGATGTGTAGTCTGCCGAAAGCTGCTGATATCATTTACTATTGTGGCATTAGTTTGTGATGTTTGGCTCAACATACGGTTTGCATGATACCGGCTGATATATTACTTCAGTCTCCTTTGTGCTGATATTAAGGTCAAAATATGTGCAAGCATCATATAACTTGTTAATCCTGAATTGCTTGTCAACTTCAGAGCCAGAAGTGATGGCGCAGTCATCAGTAATTTGTAGGTCTGGCTATGTATTTCGTGACCTTAATTTTTCTTGAAGCCACATGATATTGAACAGCTTGTCATCAGTTCGGTACCTGATGCTGCTTCCTACGTTGCCATCTCTGAAGGCATCAGTGAGCATGGCGGGGGAACAACCGACTGAAAGGTTTTGGCGACAGTACATAACTTTGCTTCACTTTGTTTAAGACATAAAATTTGCACATCCGTCTCAAAATTTCCTCAGATTTTAGCTTCCATGCCGCCGTTCGATTACTGCACAATGGCGATAAATTTCCTTGAGCATCAGTACCTGATCAGTCCCTAATAACGTCGTCGAAGGCCTTAGTCATGTGGACATAGGTGGAGAAAAGGTTAGCTTATGCTCATTGCACTTGCAACTACTTAGCAGCGAAAACCAAGTCGATGTTTCCAAGCTCCTTCATCCTTAATCTACGCCGGCTCACTGGTATGAATCTTAGGTCAATCTGTGATATGAGAGAGCTGAAGAGAATCCTAGCGAGTATCTTGCCAGGGATGGAGAGCAAATGTATACCACAGTGGTTGTTACAGGCCAGATGATTCCCGTTGGTTTTTCATGGATGTATAATAAAGGAGTCATTGAATTTTATGTGGGATAGTCTCTTCCTGTTACATGAGATGAAACAACTGATGACATTTTTCAGTCAGAGCTGCACAGCCGTCCTTGTATACCTTTCTCGAGCTTGTGTCTGAGAGAGAAGCTGTGCCACTAGAAACCAAACGTATCGCTTTTTGGGTGACTAATATGAACGTTGGTCATTCAGTAGTTCATTGACTGGAACTTGGGTCAGACTATTAATGGCTTCGTAATTGATGAATGTTGAGCGGTTCAGGACGTAGTCGAAGTGCTAAGCCCATCTTCGCAAATCTTTTTTTTGTCAGTGATCAATATATCCCCATCTGCTCTGAGGAGAGGACATGATCGTGTTGATGAGGGACCATAGACTCCTTTCATCACGTTATCATATATCATATCGACTTTATATAAGGCATCATGCTTTGAGGTGGACTTTGGACCAATTTGACTTGCTTGGTGGACTCAATATGTTTCAGCTGAAAATTGTTTGATGCCGTCATAATTCTTTCCAAACCTGTCCTTGCGATTTCTGGAGGAGGCCCTATGACGGTGATTTAGACCAGCTCTCTAAGGGTCATCAAGTCTGATTCCACATTCTGCGTGTACAGAGAGGTAGATAGAAGACGGTCTCAAAAATTTAAAGAGTGCTGAAAAAGAATTGTTTGGAATTCCAGTTCGTCAGCTTGGCCATGTTGAGTCGTATTGGAATCTTCTTGCATCGTGGGTGTCTCTTAGGTTGGATATAGATGTTTAGCTTGGAGACTACAAAACTATTGTAAGTCCAACATTCTGCGTCACGCATGTCACGTAGTGAAACAAGATGCCAGAGCGTAGATCAATAGTTCATCCATGACATCAAGTAGTGATGAGCAGTCCGTGCTCTGAGAAGATCTGAAGCAATACAAGACCATTTCTATTTCAGCAGCGACGTTATACTTTCCATAGGACTCATCCCAGGAGATGATGTCAGAGCCTACTTTTGCATTTAGGTCACTAAGAGTGATGATTTGGTCCGAATTTGGAACAGATGTTATGATAATGTGTATCTCTTTATAGAATTTGTTCCTTATTTCTATTGGGTCGGTCATGGTTTGAGAATAGGCACTTACTATCGTGACATGCTTTATTCCTTTCAACTGGAGTAGATTCATGGTCAATAGTCTGTCGTTCAGACTCTTTGAATGCCCAGCTAGTTAACAAACAAACATTGACTTCAATGCAAAGCCTTCTGCGACCTAACGTCGCTCTTCACTTCTATTCCACTCCAAAAGAAGATGTAACCAGCACCATTTTCACAAAGTTTGCCTACTTCTGTAAACTACGTTTCAATTAAGGCTGCATTGTCGATGTTATATCGGGCTAGTTCTCTGCCACTTAGAGATGTTCTCCTCTGATGTATGTCGGCATCATTTCTGTCCAAATGTATTCGCATGTTCTATGCGTCTAGAGTGAGAAGAATGATGCTCATATTTTACTTTTGTAGTATTTCGACCGCTGATGTTGGGTACCATCCAGCAATGTTAGCTGACTAGAGAAAGATGGTTAAGGGCAGTTTTTACTTTTAGGGCAACCTTTCTAACCCTTTCCTCATGCCATGGATGTGATCAGTGCGAATTCTGCAAAAGAGTTGCTCAGGCTCTAAGAGAGCTCCCAAACTCCACTGCCACTCTGAGTGAAGTACGATGATATCGACTGTGACGCCTGTGTACATATTTTGCAGATACAGCTGGCAGTGTACAAAAGTCTGCTATGTCATCGCTGGTCTCTTGCCACATTACTTTGGGAAAAAGGATGACTAAGTAACATGCCCGATGACTTGGCATAAAGTGAAGAAGAGTTGCACGTCGTCAAACACACTCACTCGTCTATGACATCTTTATTCTGTGGAAAGATAAGGTCAAGACAGCTAGGGAAGTAATTGTATGCAGTCAATGACAAGGACTTACAACGTTCCTTGTCATGCTATACATGACTCAAAATACGTTGCTAAGATTAGTCGTCTTGCCCCTTGAATTAGCTATGGTTTCATCCATGCAATCCGCAGAATCCATTCTTCTCATGCTTGGGTAGGCAAGCCTTAGCTCACCGAGGGTTTGAGGCCCGTCCACTAACCTCAACTGGTTTAAGCCACCAGTCGAAGTGGTTTTCCGGTGTGTGGGGACCATTGGTGGACGAGCTGCTCTCGAAGATGTACGACTGTTCTCCCACATGAAGTGCTGCTTCGCCAATAAACTCCCATACATCCATGAAACTAAACAGCATATTTACTAAGTGTAACGCATACCACAACGTTTGCTTTTAAGCTGACTACATACCCATTGTTAAGAATATTCCCTCTTATACTCTATCCCATCTCCATTGACAAACTGACTGGGCCAGTGACAGATGCACTCTCTAGCACGTTGGCACCAATTTTGTAGGTCTAATGGACTTTATATACAAACATACATTTCTTTTAAATCACGAATTCAGTCCATCAACAGACTGGCATTTGCAAACCTGGATACACGGAGAATGATCTAATTTTCGTCATTGCATCTTGTCCAAGGGCTGTGCACAGCATATGCTCTACAATCAAATTATATATTTTTGGCATTATCTTCAAGTACATAAAATCTGGACATCAGCTTTAACTTCTGAAATAATATCATTATCTATATTAACTATCATTCTTCAACCTTTTAAAAAATACGCGTTAACGTATATCCTCTAACATTTTGATAAAGCTCTTTTATCTTAGATCTTGCTATATTTAGCCAATTCACAAACTGCTTGATCAGTTCCTTTCTTTATCTTCCATCGGTATAAAGATTTCATTGTTTGTGATCAGCACAGTCCAGAAATAAGTTTGTACATTGAGCACATACACTTCCACGAGCGCTTTTAAGACTAAAGTTAATAATACAATTATTCCTCTACGCATAGCTACTCCTATCCAGATACATCGCACTGGTATACTTGTCTGGCTCTTTATTAAACTCAAGAAACACATGCAGATTGGACGGTAATAAACATACAATCCATACGATTCTTACTTCTTAACCGTACAGGGCAAGACTTTTCCGAAAACTTGTATTATTAGCAAATGTTAGATTCCTTTCACGAATCATAGGTTTTGATATGGCACAGCAGAGTGTGCACTTGTTTCATATCCATGGTACTACATTATCATCATCAGCAGCATATCTAGTAGATTACAGGGTAAGGGCTCTTGGCAGGTGGCCATGTGAATGCCACACTCTTTATATTCGTACAGTTGGCGATTCGTGGACTCGAAGATTATTAACCACAATCCTACATCCCATAATTCAACACTTCAAGCGTAAATCCAAACGGGACAGTGATTCAGGATGAACCCTGTCTAGCAGTGGACTACAGTTGACATCTAATAATTTAATTTACTATAAGATAATAATATTCATTGTGTTTATACATTTAAATATTGTGCTTAACGGAATATTCAGTTTGTTCATGAACGGAAACCATATTCAGTGTTGGGTATGTGCTTCTTAATGCGGTTTTAAATGCAGTTTTCAAAAGAAAAGAAACGAAGTCGAAGGTCTTCTATTCAAATAGTCGTTGAATTCAAATATCCGTCAAGGTTGCTATGATTATCAAATCCATCCCCTTTGTCTAGTTTGGTAGCTATTGACACTTCTCACTCCCCGTCAAGTCGCACTGTAAATAGTGTGGACTCAGTTATAACAATTTAATTGAGTGATATTTGATTGGGCCTGGGTACCCTGTTTAAGGATTCAAATGAAAGATCAAATGAGGGCTAGTATTTCATGTTATTTTCAAAATCAGTACAGCTATTAACGTTGTTCAAGTTCAGAAGATGGACAGTAAAGAAGGGCCAAAAGTATATTAAAGTTTACATAATGAAGGGACTAACTCCAAATTTCTTTCTGTAGTAATTTGTTCACAATCCAAATAGCGTGGATATTTGGTCAGTTTAATTTATTAAAATTTTGATAAGTTCGTTGCTTGTTTCTGTAGTGTGTGATCAAAGCATATACCGGACAAAATTCTCACAGAACAACCTGATTAGAATCGTCGGATATTCTTTTCGCTGTGCTGCAGTGCATAGTTTTATCCTTTGTCACATTTTATTGAATGTCCCAGTAATTTAGTTTGCGGTGACTTATAATTCTGCATAATTTAAGTCACACTATACGAAATGATCTTTTCTGTAAAATTAAAGGACGGGGCAAGTTCATCTTCTCATTTACATTGTCACACTAAACATAAAGGCATTGTCCTTTATTTCAAAAAATAAGCATCCAATCTTTCTTTAGAGATAGAATTGTATCTAGTCTGAAATGGTTGAACTGCAATGATTCTGTAATTTGTCAGTCTATGCATTACAGTGCGAACGACGCTGTTTTGATAGTTTTTTTAAAAACAATTTGGCTTCTCCATGTATAGTTTATATGATGTAATGTTGAATTGTCAGCTTTGTTTAGCTACATGTCAGTTATATTAAAATGTAAAATAAAATTAATTTAAAAAATCAATCGTAGTTGTATTACTTTGGCAAATCTAGTAATTAATTTTCATATTATGGTTCTTTCTAGTTCTTTCATAGTCTAGGGAAATGGAGTTGAATCCAGGTCCACTATCTTGATCAAGTTCATCAGATTCCAGTAATACTTCACTTAAGTTGAAAAACAGACAATACATTGATGCATTTGATCTGTTAGCCATAAATTAGATTTCGTCGTTACATATTTTGATGAGTTTAACATCATTGCACTTACGGAAACTCATCTAGATAATGACATTACTGACGACGAGCTTAAGCTAGGCGGTTATCATATACCAATTATATGTGACCGAACAAAATCATTGGTGATGTGTAATGGTTTTTATTTTCGAAAATTCGATTTTCTAACCATGTACCAATTAGTTGGCACGTAACCTAATAGAAACAGGATAGGAGTAAAAAATGAACTACACGTTACTTGTGCTGTATAGTCTGCGATCTATATTACATCCCTTCTGGGAATTGTTCCACATAATCACTCTCTGTGATACTATTATAATTATTTGTGATTTAAACAAAGAGAATGAGAATTACTGCAAACAATTTGTTAAATTATACTTTTTTCCGATGACAAAAAGTAAAGAAATATTTTAGTTCATTTCTAAATGCTGTATGGTAGATTGATGACAAGAATTTCAGTCTTCCGGATATATACTTTTTGAACTATCAACAAATATACTAACATATTCATCACAGAGCACGACGTGTTTGATGTAATTAACAACTTACACCCCAACAAAGCATGTGCACGGATAAAATAGGTCGCAAAACAGATAAAATAGGTCGAAATACGGATAAAATAGGTTACAATACGGATAAAATAGGTCGCAATACGCCCAAACCACTCTATATTCTGCTAAAATTGTATCTTGTTTAAAAAGTGTTTCCGACTTCGTGTAAAACCGTAGTTATAATGTCAGTGTATAAAAACGAAATGCCAGTGCCAAAGCTATGCCTATTTCAATTCTGAGTTTGTTTTGTTAATTGTGTGCAAACAAGTTCATACATATCTACAACCGCCTGCTGAAAATGTGTGGTATTTCGCTACATCTCTAAAGCATTTGATCCTGCTTGATATAAATGTCAGATATATAAACTGCAGTACAATGACACTTATAGTTCTCATATTGATTATTTGTCTGATAACCTATATAATACTCTACAAACGGTTTTTGTATATACTGCCAAACAAATAACCAAGATGTTGCGATAAGCGTACTACAGGGTTTTGTTTTAGGTTCGTTTTTAATCTGTCTGTATACAGTGTATTAAAAACATAGTCGACAACCTTAGGGGTGTGGCTATACTCTTTGCTAATAATAACTCACGGTGTATTCACTACCTGATACCTACAAAACTGAATATGTACGTAATACAGATTTACAAACGATTGACGATTGGCACAAAACAGTGGTTGGTTGACTTCAATCCTACAAAATCTACGGTAAAGTTATTCTCGTGTAAGCTAGAACAACTGTTTTCCTGAAATGAAAATTGAAAACAAAATTCTCTCCCTTATGTTGACTACCACAAGCATCTTGGAGCAACGTTTTTATTCTCATCATCTGAAATAAATACAGTGGCAACGATTTTCAGCCGGATTAAAAATGGTAAATGCTATGAAAACACGTAAATATAAATTTAGATAAAATGTTAGAAAGGAAATATTTTATATACATTTGTCTTTTATTAGAATGTGCTGATGTTGAATGGGATGTCTGTGTGGCTAAAGACTCTTAAATTAGGAGGAAAAAAAAAACAATTAGAAACGGGAAAATCTTATATGATCTTACTAAAAGTGTACCGTATTGTAAGTTATGACAAAGCTGGTTGGCATATCTTAGCAGAAACAGCATTTTAATAAAATGAAATACGGGGCTTCCATATACCAGCGAGTGCAACTATTCAGTTGTACGGATAAACTGATTTTAATAGAAATACTAACAGTCGCTTGTTTGATTGACACGAAACGCTTGATATAATTAGGAGGGTATGTGAAATTGATTTCACCACTTAGTTAATTACTGCCATATTATAGGAAGACACTATATTATTAAAATGTTTGCTTGATTGTTTCTTGTATTCGTTTTCATGTATATTCGTTTCCAATATTTGTCACCATAATTAATTGTTTAATTTATAATTTAATACAGGTAATCTTTATCTCATTCTCTTACCTATTACCGCTGAATCGTGTATGCTTATATATAATTTTTTTATTGAATAAGGTTTTATTCCATTTAATTTGTGGCAAATAAAGAGTCTAACAATTCTCCAGAAAACCACAAGTGTTGTTATGCTTTTGAATTTACTTTAAATATGTTTTTTGTCAGAACTTTAAGTGTATTCATCATAAAATGGGTAGTATCATCTTTTTCAGGACATTATTTTAATTTAAGATTTTATATCAGGCGCTTTATTTATATATCGCTTCTAACGCTTTATTTGTCTATTGCCTCAGAAGCTGTATTAATTTATTGCTCCTGGCGCTGTGTTGATCTTGTTCCTTTGACGCTTTATTTATAGATTGCTTCTAACGCTTTACTTGTCTATTGCCTCAGAAGCTTACCAGAGACCAAAAAACCTAAAGGACATCCTAGTCAGGGCAAAGCTAACGCCAATCGCTAGTCAAAACCAACCTAGTCAATCTGGACTCTGTGGCGATAAAAGATGCAAAACCTGTCAACATATGATAGAGACCAAGACATTCACTAGCACAGTGACTAAAGAAAAACTAAACATACATGGTCCAAACAAAACCTGCAAAACAGAGAATGTGATTTATCTCATCACATGTAAGATCTGTGGCCTTCAGTACGTCGGAGAAACTGAAAAGCTACACAAAAAGATAAACCTTCATAGATCTGATTGGATGACAAAAAAGCTGTACAGAAGCCCGGTCGCAGGACACTTCTCCGCTGGCCACACTTTCAGTGATATAATACTTATCGCTAATGCTAACAACCACAGCTGGAGTTCCGAAACCAGGAAGGAAAAGGAATCATACTGGATACGCCGCCTTAGAACATTGAAACCAAGCGGTCTAAACCAAGAAGACTAGAAAATGAAAACTATGCACTAGTAGAATTTAACATTTTCTAAATCTTCTTATTATCTTTCAATTTTTACTATAAGAATAACCGGTGTAGAATCAAATATCCGGGATATAATCTGCGTTACATAAATGTAGTACAAAAAGTAAAAATAGATGTCGATTTGGCTTGTAGACTTTTAGGGAATTATACACCGTTTTCAGTTTCCGCAACTAGTCTATACAAGCTGGTTGTATTTATAGTTTAAACACATGTGGAGACAGCCATGAAGAGGTTTACAAACACAACGTTTTTGTGTTTATTTGTTTGTCGTATATATGTTTTGTATTTGCCTTTGAAAAAGACTCATTAAGAGTCGAAAGCGCTTAGGCTAGTTAGTTACTAGTTTCGTACTGTTCGTCGTCAGTTTATTGCATATATATATATATATATATATATATATATATATATATATATATATATATATATATATATATATATATATATATATATATATATATATATATATATATATATATATATATATATATATATTGCCTCAGATGCTTTATTTATCTATTGCGTTAGACGATTTATTGATTGCCTTAGACGACTCTTTTTTCTATTTATAAAAGACACCTTATTTATATATTGTCACAGATTATGTATTTATATATTGCCTTAGATGTTGTATTTACCTATATCCTAAGACGCTGTATTTATACATTACATCAGACGCTTTTTCTATCTATTGCCTCAGATATTGCAATTATATATTGCCTTACACACTTGATTTATTTATTTCTCCAGACGCTGTATTTCTCTATTGTCTCAGATGCTTTATTTATCAATTGCTCCTGACGCTATATTTAGATATTGCTTTAGACGCAGTATTTAGATATGGCTTTCTATTATAAGTGTTTGCTCCTACAGTTTGATATGCGGGAAAAGAACTCTCTCGCTGCAGTTACTGTTTGAACTGTAATGAGTTTAACATGGAGATGAGGACTGTGTCACTGAAAAGACTGTAATCACTAGCACAAATGATCGGATGTTGTGAAATTTAATAGCTAAGACAGTATTAATTACTCTGAACACTTATGTACTTACTATCTGTAAATGTCCTTCAATGATGAGATTACTAATCATCCGTATCTATTGGTAGAGTCGGAAACATTTAATGCAGCACTTATTCGATTGGTGAGACTCCTGTATAAGTACAACGTGGTTCAGAGGTTACCATCAATCTTTGGTTTAAGTATCATTGTATTATTTTTTTATATATGTTTCATTGCAGATAGCCATAACATATTTTAGCAGATTACTTATAATGGAATTGTAACCTTCGATCCGCAATGACTAATCTGATAGTTATTTCATGATAAGCATGTATTTATTTGTCAGAGAGCTGCATACTATCAGTGTTTGATTTATGTGCATTTCCTCTCTATTTCATTCCATGGTAGATTACAGTTGTGTCTTGGGCATTAAACTTACTTGATTCGCTTAAAACATTACAAAGACATGTTATACATATTAAAACTGAATTGATTGTTACCTTTCTCCGCAATTATATGTTATGCATAATTTTATTTTGAAATTGACATTAGTCCAAGATCAAGTCCCCTGTTTACCTGACTAGGGACATTGATTTTATAATCAACATAATGCAAAAGTGTAATATTTCTTTGTAAGTATCGACTAAATATTAGGATCATTATCAATGGAGATAACACGTTTATCTTAACCTACGTCTAGTGTTCCCAATTGGAACATCTGGTTCATCTGATATTTGTCATCTTCTTTGATATAATTATTGTAATGGATCTAATCTTCTTGACATCTTAAAATGTTTAGAAGTGAGCTTTGACACTAATTCTTGGTTCTTTATTGTGTCTTTGCTTTTTATATAATATTGTTTGCTCTAGAAATGACCCATTCGTGCCATTACATCTTAAAGCAGAATCAGTCACATCGATGTGTTCAGTCTTTCATTTGGGCGGAATTATTTATTCAAATATTATACACTGAAAATACAAAGTGCTCAATAATACCATTCTTGGAAGGGAGCATTTAATTTGGAATTATAGTGAATTCAAATCAGAACATTTTTGGATTATATTATTATGATATATCACTCGACTGTTAGCATTTTATCACATTTTAGGCCATTGAAAAATAACCAGGATCGATACAACAGGAATAATTAACTATCAAGTCATAGAAAGAAATATATTTCCAGATACGAATGCATTTGCATATACGATCGAAGGTGGTGTTGATGAGTTGTAATAATAATTACACCTAATTGCTGTCACTAGACGAAACAGATAAAAACTAGCTGACCAATGGCATAATAAACAAAGACTTTGCAGTTCTTCGTTTAAGCCAAATTAGACATGTGTTTGCATCTGCCGTATCCAGCATTTCACTGTCTGAATACCTTCATTGTCAGCGAATCTTTGTTTTGGTTTTGACTGGTTTATGAAGATATGATTTACTAGGAAGATGCTGAAAGACCGCACTTAGTAAAGACACGATTATAACAGCATCACAATGTCAAGTTTAAAGCTTGTTTGTTTGTGCTCCAGAAGAAATAGGACTGCAATTCCTTTATTACTTGTAGTCATCAGCATGGTATTGTTCTGATTGTGCTCTGTGTCTAAGGCTTCTTTGTCCAACCGCGGAATGTCCCAATATCTTGGTGGTTAGGCATGGACAGCTACGAACGCGAAAGGCTTTCTTCGAAATAGCTTTGAGAGTGACATATAGCGTAAGAAATGTTGATCGTGCAGATGGCTGATTAATTTCAAAGACACGGATTAAACTTATCTTGTATTTGAATTGTGAAAATGTGATACTACAGTTGCCGAGCACAACAGGTGAGCAGAGTAACATAGTGATATTATCAAAAACAAGATTTATTTGTAAACAAATCTATTTCAACACCCACAGGTTTGCTTATAAATGCATAAAAGTTTTATTCGTACATGTATATTACTTATCATTTACTTACTACTCCCCACCACAATGCGTCTGCATAGCTTGAAAAGTCATTTCTTTCGTCATCTCGCTCGGCAAGATACACAAAGTACGAGGAGAATATAAGGCCCAAAAAACCAATGTATAGCGTTGTAATTAACTCCTGAAAAAAGAAAAGATACGCATATTATTCAACAAAGCAAAGTAATAATTTAATTCTAAGATAAAGCTGCAATTCCAATTAATAATGGTTCTCTAGGCTATCAGCATTCAGAAAAGTAACGTCAGTCAAACATTATGCCTCATGTAGATTTCATCCTTCTTCGAAATAACTAATTGAATAACTAACTGAATAATAATTCACAAATTATATCACTGGATCATTAAAGCTAAACTTATGTCTTGATCATTTTAAAATTGAAACTACTCTTAAATCAAAATATTCTAAAACACATGTACACCACTTTATTGTAAGGTGATATTTACGTCAACAACGGTTAAATATTTTGCCCGATAATCTACAGAATGCAAATCTTTTGACCAAGAATTATATACTCTTCAATTCTAGCGTTAAGCATTCATACTCACGACGAAACTGAGAATATGGTAGACTACAAATTATTTGTCATATGAAACACAAGGATCCACAATAAAAATAATAAGAAAGGTGTTTAGTCAAAATGTGTAAGGGGTTATTGCTTATTACCCAATTCTGCTGGCCTTTTCTATTATTAAATGTACTGTTCTATTATTATTATTATTATTATTATTATTATTATTATTATTATTATTATTATTATTATTATTATTATTATTTGCTGTTATTATTATTATTATTATTATTTGCTGTTATTATTAGTATTATTATTATTATTTGCTGTTATTATTAGTATTATTATTGGTAGTATATATATATATATATATATATATATATATATATATATATATATATATATATATATACAGAGAGAGATATTATATTATAGTAGTATATTATATATTTATGTAATTTACTTATCACTGATTTTGTTCCTTTATACTGTGCTTGCTTTTTATAATCCGCTTTTTGTTGTTTATTTTTTGATTTTTCAATCTCGTCCTTCACATTCTTAACGTAATAAATCTAGACTATATGATATATGTAAGTACGTATCCGTTTATAGCATTGTTATATTTTAGTGATTATTTATTATGTAAAGTCAATGCTTGGAAGGTATTTCACAGCCTGAGTAATTAACCAATTTATATGACCAGATGTCATAATATACAGTACTCCCGATACTTTTGTTACGTCTTTAGTAATCTGAAATCGGAATAATTGTTATGTTAAGTGTTTACGCCGGTTTTTTTTTTTTTTGCTTTTGTTGTTGTTTTTTTTTGTATTGAATGATGTGAAGTATTAATACTTGGTTCTGAAATACTTAAGAATCATATAAGTATGAAAAAAAAAACATACAGGTGTGAAATTAAAGTTTCGGGATGTGTCACTCGGTGGTTAGATCAAATTAATGTTGCTTTTGCGCTTTTAAGAATATTTCAGTTGACAATTAAGTCCTTCCTATTAATAGGGGAAAGCATGGACTATCAAGCCACACTCACGCAGGTGTTTGAGTTTCTCAGTCAGTATGAGACCCCTTGCGTGTAATATTTTTATATGCCTGGTTAGTTATTTTTAATAGTTTTAATATATTTAATACATTGCATTTTGTCCTTACTGCATTCCAACGTATCATGGCATTTTGCTTTATACAATTACTGTTCGTATCTGTAAACTACTCACCTGTTTCGATGTTTCAAGAGTTGAAAACATAAAGGTTGTTTTTTTTTTTCAATTCAAACTCAGAGGGAATATTCTGATATGGATGAAAATAAATTGTGAAGCCAGTAAAATTGCTTTTGGGTTGTAATAGACACATTATCATGATTAGTTTCCAGAGTTTAGTGTAAGAAGCCACTAATGCATTGCCAACGATCCGAATTGATTGAGCTTGCGAAAGGCATATCTAAATCTAATTTACCATTACAGTTATTAAACGTGTAATTACACTGTCTTGATACTGTGAGGACATCTTTTAGTTCGTCAGTATGTTGAACACAAATACTACTACTACTACTACTACTACTACTATTACTACTACTACTACTACTACTACTACTACTACTACTAATAATAATAATAATAATAATAATAATAATAATAATAATAATAATAATATTAATAATAATAATTATATTGAGTATTTACACTGTTTTGCAGTTTTAATTCTAGTCCATAAATTGCAATAAATAATTTTAAATAAGTTTTAAAATTAAATTTGGCTGAACGTAAATGCAAGGTTCGCTATTCAGTAATATCATAACAGGCTTCTGTTTAAAATCTGTTTTTGTTCTGGTTTTGGCATGTCAATCTCTTACGATCACATACATAAACTACAAGCCATTGAAGTTGTGGGGTTTTTTTTCTACAGATGCATCCAAAGTTAAATTGACCTTCTAGAGTAGATATTGTCTAAAATATATCACTTTAATCAATGAACCATTTCGGCGAACATTGTTGTTGTAATATTCCTGAGAATTTATTAAGATGTTGTTTCGGGCGGGGTGGGGTGGGGTGCTGTTTACCGGTAGCTTCTGGTGTCACACGTTACCAAATGATATTGCAGCCTTTATATAGCTTGCTTCTTAATAATAATCATACTAAATTCAGATAAACGCCTTTGATAAATAATAATTGCAAATGCTTTCAAAAAATCACGGAAATGTGGGAAACAAACAAATGCTCTAATAATTAACATAATTGTATTTCTCTTTATATAAAATAGCGACTGTTTGATGCACGATCAACTTATTCGGACAATTTCTGCAAAATATTGAATAGTAATAATCCCATTCCAATGTGCTGCAAACTGAAAATGCTCTCAATGCGATTATTTCCCATCCATTCTAGTAAAGGAAGTCTCGCTAGCTCAGTTGGGATAGCACTTGACTCGTAATCCAGTAATGGGAGCTAATTGCCTTCTTTGGGAAAGAACTTAGCTCCTATTTCCTCTGAATGATATTGCCAATAACGTGTTAAACGTGCCATAATATCCACAAAACAAACAAAATGATATAGAAAAGTTATCAAACAGAACTAGCTCTGCGTGGTAAGCCCTCCATCAAAACACTGCTGTAAAACATAAAATCATCTCAAAGTCGAAAGGTTGTACAAGGATTTCACTGAATGATTTGTCTCAAATTTATGTCATAAACAAAATCAACATTTAGTACTAATGCTAATAAATATATCGAAAACTCGATAATTCGCCAGCTATGTATCGTAAAGTCAAAATAAGATGTAGGAAAATTAATAAAAAAAATGTAAAGAAATCATAGTTAACGCTATGCACATCATGTCATGCTTAACAGATAAGACTTTTAAATGGCCTCTTGTTAGAGCTCACTGTAACATGGCACTAAATATGTTTTTTTTGTGCACACTCTAACATGGTAGTCAATACCCGTTGTCAAATAAGGAAATTGCACCAGTCTGTTTCTGAGATAATATTTCTATTTACTTAAAAAAAACATATAGCCAAGCAATAATGAAAAAGGAAAGTATAAACATTGTAAAAAACCTATTATCAAATAATGGCAGATGTCTTGTTGAGCAATGTAGAACAGAACAATTCAGACATTCTTTCTTAGTAAAAACAATTGTGGACTCAGATATCTGAGTTACAGTACTGTGATGAGCTTCATGACAGCACTTGCACTAACTTTCTAGTAGTCTCCATCACTTCCGGTACAAATTTATGCTGTAACTGCTCTGTACACATTCAGATTCAGATTCAGGAAGTAAAAGCCTTTACTAATGTTTTGCACCAAATTACAGATATTAATGACTGACACGATTAGATGCTGCACTTAACTGGAGAAACACCTCTGTCATAGCACTGAACGTCTGCCATAGCACTGAACGTCTGCCATAGCACTGAACGTCTGCCAGAATTACAGCAGAATATTAAACAACTCAATCCGCCAAGGGACAGACTGAACCGGTTTGAAACAACTCAGTCCACCAAGAGACAGACTTAACCGGTTTGAAACAACTCAATCCACCAAGGGACATAATGAACCGGTTTGAAACAACTCATTACATCAAGGGACAGACTTAACTGGTTTGAAAATCTAATTGAAACAAGTCAATCCACAAAGGGACAGGCTGAACCCGGTTTGAAACAATTCGAACCGCCAATGGACGTAATGAACCGGTTTAAAACAACTATATCCACTAAGAGACGGGCTGAACCGGTTTGAAACAAGTCAATCCACCAAGGGACAGGCTGATCCGGTTTGAAACAACCCAATCCACCAAGGGACTGACTGAACCGGTTTGAAACAACTCAATTCACCAAGGGACAAACTGAATCTAATTGAAACAAGACAATCCACCAATTGACAGACTGAACCGAATTGAAACAACAGGCTGAACTGGTTTGAAACAATTGAACAACCAAGGGACATAATGAACTTGTTTGAGCAATATGTAGCAAGATTCAGTTCTGAAAATATTTCTAGCACCGTCACTGAATATATTTGGAAGAAAAAAGCGCACGAGGGCGCACGCGCGCGCGCGAGTGTGTGTGTATATGTGTGTGTGTGGTTTGGATTTTTTAAAAGTAGCTTTACCAATTATTCATTCATATCGCTATGATGTCTGCAGCATGATAGTTTATAGTGATATCTATGGGGCATCATGCTGCAGATACATATTGTCAGGTTCCACAGTCTCATTATCCTGACACCAGGCCCATCAGTCCTAAAATGAACCTCTTATTGCTGAGCGCATAGCGAGGAATCTGCACGGACCATTGTTATAAATATTTGGTATGATTTGACCGGGGTTCAAACCTGCGACCTCCCGCATCCGAGACAAACGCTCTAAGTACTCAGCGGTCGGTTGAAAAGCATATGACTAAGAGGTAAAAGCTGGCTGTGTACTTTGTGGTAAATCAATGAGGAAATATCTACAGCGAAAATGACAACGAAAACATAAATGAAATTTTATTTAAGTTACGATTAAAACATCATGACAAAACAGTCGAATTTTAGAAGGAAGGAACATTTGTTATAAAAGCTGTCAGAGCGCGTCTCATAAATATGATAAGACATTTATACAAAAAGTTGAACTTTTTAAATTGAAGAAAACTAGCATATAGGTAAGACTGACCATACAAGATCTGAAATAAAATTGTGCGAGTGACTTCGTGGTCAAATGATAACTCTGTCTATATCGCACAGATGTAGGAAAATTTTGACAGTTACTAAACAGGGGACATAATTTCTGTTTCAGATGAAATATTATGGTTGAATAGCAAAGGGGGTACACGAAACGTTTTGGTGGGTTGAACCTAGAAAGGTACTTTCCTAGAAGACAACTGGTCATAGAAAGGAAAGTGCCTGATGATTTTTTTTTACTCAAGGAGAAATGCGGTATGACTTTTGTCCCATATGATAATGTTCATAGATTTATGATAAAATATAGTTCATGTATTAGTTTTTGTGTATGTATTCTGTATATTTCTTTCTAAAGAAAGTGCTATCCTAGTCATATATATTCCAATGGAGTTGATGTATGTTGATTTATTTTAGTACCCATAATAGGTCATCAATCTGTATATACTTTACTGAGCCTATCATTCTGTTCATACGCTTGTATGTCTGTCTGTTTTTATTGTTGCTCTGCACACTGATTGCTTTTGTGGTTACGTTATTTAGTTCACTGTCTCTCTGTGTGGATAATTAATAAATATAAGAGGTAGTAAGTAATTCATAGTGAATGTATTGTAAACAATGAAAACATGAAGAACAATAATGCGATGATGACGGTATTGTTATGTACATTTGTAGAAAATGTATTTTTTATTGGATTTGCAGGGTATAAGAAAGCAAGAAAAATGTATTTATCTCTATTTAGCAACCTCATGCACAATAAATCCAATTTCTTACACCAAAATCTGGACTTGTATTTTATATTCTGGGAGTAGAAGGCAAGTGCTGTAACATTCATACTGATGAGAGACATTACATTTTAGCATTCAATGACAATTGCAAACGCTGTTCTGACAAACCTTGAAATCTACGTAGCTTTAAGTAAACGCCATAAATTAACAAAAGAAATTAAGTGTACATACATGTCCAATCTCCTTGCAAATTTTCAATTCATCTGAGACGACGCCACATACTTGACATGAGCATATGATGTACATGGAATTATTATAGGGAATATTAAAGTTTGCACACCCACCTGTCTGTGAAGATATATGACGGATCCCAAGAGGCGCCACGTTCCACCTTGTCGATCAACGTGGAGCATGCGTAGTATCTGCAAGAACCGCACTCCCCTGGAGTATTAAGAACACATATAGCTATATTCCAATCTATTTTGCATGTCTTCAATTAGAAAATTGCGTGTCCTATGAAAAATACCCCATTTTATATTCAATTATAAATATCGTCAGAAATTTCAGGAAACCGATGAAACTGACAATTATAATGGAAGTTTGAATATAGGAACTGAGAAAGAACGCCATGTTAGTATAATATAAAAGAACCATTTAAAACATTCACATCCATGTTGTATGAAATTAACTGTTTCATACAATGGTAAAAAAGAATAGTCGTCAATATGCACATTATGGTCGCCATTCTGTTTTTTCATGCACACAATACTTAAATATTCTGTATATTATAGTATTTTGCTGTTTATTTTGGAGCCGAGACTGTTGAAGTGATATAAGACTATTGTAGTGATAAAGACTATTGTAGTGATACAAGATATTGTAGTGATACAAAACTATTGTAGTGATACAAGACTATTGTAGTGATTAAGACTATTGTAGTGATACAAGACTATTGTAGTGATAAAGACTATTGTAGTGATAAAGACTATTGTAGTGATACAAGACTATTGTAGTGATAAAGACTATTGTAGTGATACAAGACTATTGTAGTGATACAAGACTATTGCAGTGATACAAGACTATTGTAGTGATGTAAGACTATTGTAGTGATACAAGACTATTGTAGTGATATAAGACTATTGTAGCGATACAAGACTATTGTAGTGATACAAGACTATTGTAGTGATATAAGACTATTGTAGTGATTAAGACTATTGTAGTGATACAAGACTATTGTAGTGATACAAGACTATTGCAGTGATACAAGACTATTGTAGTGATGTAAGAATATTGTAGTGATACAAGACTATTGTAGTGATATAAGACTATTGTAGTGATACAAGACTATTGTTGTGATACAAGACTATTGTAGTGATATAAGACTATTGTAGTACTACAAGACTATTGTAGTGATACAAGACTATTGTAGTGATACAAGACTATTGTAGTGATACAAGACTATTGTAGTGATATAAGACTATTGTAGAGATACAAGATATTGTAGTGATACAAGACTATTGTAGTGATATAAGACTATTGTAGTGATACAAGACTATTGTTGTGATATAAGACTATTGTAGTGATATAAGTCTATTGTAGTGATAGAAGACTATTGCAGTGATAGAAAACTATTGTAGTGATAAAGACTATTGTATTGATGCAAGACTATTGTAGTGATAAACATTTAAGGATTCGGACACTTTCTTCTCGCTATGATTAATTTAAAGTTAGAGCTTATTTTTGTACCATGTCAGTTTTTTTGTTGCTTTTTCTATTTTATTATTAATTTTAAGCGTGTCACAGACAATTATCAAGGTTATATATTGCGTAGTAACTTTTGTTTTAGCATAGTTATTTGTCAGATGCCTAAAAGAATCGAGTCAAATAGAGCACCGATTCTCCGACAGTAACCAACTAAGAAAGTTCAAAACAAAATACTATATGACTGGTCAGTAATTAAGGAAGGTAAAGAAGGATCACGCACTATCTAATCAGTTAAAGACTAAAAAGGTCAAAACGGAACACGGTATCTAAATGATGTGAATTTGCTTTAGAATGTAATTTTAAATTAAATCAATTCGTTTCTAACATTTTTATTTCCACGACATGTTTACTATAAGAAGGGTACATGGACAATACGCAGTGCTGTTTCCATTCAAGAAATCAAACTCTAAGTGCAAAATCAGACTTGAAAATCAAAATTGTTGACTTGTTGACGGAAAGCATATTTCAAAATTTTAAATGAATGATTCACTGACATCCTGGACTTATTTTCATGGAACTTCGTATATAGTAACTGTACAGTTAAATTAAATTATCTTCTTATATGAATGGATTTATACGCAACATTCCTCATTCTCGAGAGTCATATCAGTTCTGTGAGAGAGGGATTGAGCAGCTTGATTTATTTAGTTAATTGATAATCGTTCGTCTGAATGGCAGTTTAGAACATTTATTTTAAACAGAAAATGCCATATACTGGATTAATGTAAAATTATCCAAAGACGTCAATATATTAATGTCTTTGGATTTATCGACAAACGTTCAAGGACAATTTTGGGACTCAATATTCTCTGGACTCATCTTGAATTTAAGATTAAACTTTTAGGAAGATAATATTAATTCTTCTGTGGTATTAGCACATTATTATGTTAGCAATTTCATTCGAGATACCTTTGGAGCATATCCGGATTGTCTGAAACTGATAGAACAGTTTGAATCTGCTATGTTCGACCATAATGTAGTTGCCTGCATTTAATTTCCGTGCAGTATCATACGCAGGATGAATATGGTGGATTATTATATGCTCATATTGCATTCACGTGAATAAAAAACTACTTTCTATTTTAAAGAAACAATTTGTTTCTGAATGAACTGAAGCAGATGTTTCGTGGACTGCCACATACCAGCTGCTTAGGCACATTCCACGTTAACTTTTTATACAATATTTCAGATTTAGGTTATCTATAGACACCAGACAGGGTCCCTACAAATAACATGCAAGTGACAAGGCATAAACTGTCTTCTATACCTGGTAATAAGAATGGCAAAAATATATTTACAGTTTTACATCCTGAATTTGCTCAGAATGTAATTTCTTAGTTCTGCAAATCCGACGTACATGCGCCATGTCATGGATTCTCAAACTTGATTGCACATTTGGAAACTGTACTACAATTTCAACTATATTTCAGGTGCAATTACATCCTCCTTACTGCACGCAAAATGAAATGAACATTAAATTCCATAGCATCTTTTCGATAATTGCAATTGAAAGACTTCATATTTTCACACATTATGATTTGAAAAATTCAATTACAGAACAGAAACTTGCAGATGTCAACAGGCTTCTTCCTCACTGCTTTAATCCGATGTATATTTCATGTAGAATTGTCACAGACGCTACTGACTGAAATCTGATTTACTTTGTGTAGATAAATCCAGTTCATAATCACAAAATTTCGTCGCATCCGCAAAATAACACAAATCTATTCATTCCAGATCAAATGGAAAAGTCGTTGCAATGCGCATTCATTCATAATAAGACTCCATATTTCAGTAGACCAAAACTCCATTTTCTTTCGAAAGTTATGTCGAGCGCTCGACCAAGTTCAAATTTATCTCGGTGGAGTTAGGTGCGCATTATTAATGTTGTTGTGTAGTGATGAATCTACTCTTGTGTATTTAGTTTGGAATACGGCATATATCCAGTTACTTTGTTTCTTGTAATGTATTTATGTTTTTATAATTAAGCCTTGGGTATAATAAGAAAATGAGCATATAATAAAAAGGTTACTGCATTTGTATGGGACATTATGAAGCAGTTTTGAAGGATGGATATACTGCACTCCAAAGGACGTGAATAATATTTTTCCGAAAAACTCGTTCAAATTTTCCCCATACAAATGCAGTTATCTATAATTACAAGTAGATAGACCAGTCTCTTTCAGCATGTATGAAAAGAATTTTGTGGCGTTGTATATCAATATGAATTACGCTTAAGTCAATCATGCACAAAACGAATTCAGTAACCTTAGCTACATTTCTAGACGCTCGCGTGAATTTCATTGAGAAACAAGACTCGGATATTAATCTGATGCTGTGCGGAGGGAACATCGGTTTGTTATCAACCATCACTCGAGTAATTTAAAACCTGTCACTTCATATGTATGCTTTGTCTCAATAACAATGAGGTTATAATGACCAGAATACAGTTTTGACATGATACATGCTTATATTAGATGATTAAAGGTTGTAGCAGACCTAAATTGCATATTGCTTTTAAGAAGCCAGCTAAATTTCATTCCATTAACTGAATCAATTTTGTTTAGAAGAAAGAATCCTCACAGAGGCGACATCAAAATTTGTTAATGCATACTACAGTGAGAGTTTGTTAAGTACTTTTACAAATTGTATGTGTGATGTGTGAAATAATTACAAGCGCTGATATTTGATATATTATTTAGAGAGTTACATGACAACTTCGAAGTATTCAGAGAAAGATATAGGCAGACAGATTGACGGACACATAAGGAAAGAAAAGTAAACTCATTATTTAGTCACGACATTTCATTACAAGAGACATACAGGTCTTTAAAAAGAAGACTAAAAAAAAACATACAAAATTTGTTTCAGCTAACGATTACATTAGTTTTTGAAAATTCAATGCAATCCCTTGTTTTAATTCTTTTTAGTGAAGAAAAATTAACTCTGATGTTTGTTCAAAACTAACGATTTAAATGTTCACATCCGGTTCGGCTCAGTATGGAATATATTGTGTTGTAATGTTCACTCCCGGTTTGGCTCAGTATGGAATATATTGTGTTCTAATGTTCACTCCCGGTTTGGCTCAGTTTGGAATATATTGTGTTGTAATGTTTACTCCCGGTTTGGCTCAGTATGGAATATATTGTGCTGTAATGTTTACTCCCGGTTTATCCCGGTATGAAATATATTGTGCTGCAATGTTCACTCCCGGTTTGGCTCAGTATGGAAAATATTGTGTTGCAATGTTCACTTCCGGTATGCTCAGTATGGAATATTTTGTGCTGTAATGTTTTCTCCCCATTTGCTCGGTATGGAATATTTTGTGCTGTAATGTTTTCTCCCGGTTTGGAAAATATTGTGTTGCTGTGTTCACTTCTGGTTTGCTCAGTATGGAATATTTTTGTGCTGTAATGTTCACTTCCGATTTGGCTCAGTATGGAATATATTGTGCTATAAATGTTTGGCTCAGTATGGAATATATTTGTAAATTAAGGGTTCTAGATTAATTACTGAATTATGGCCCTATGAGCATAAAAAACTTTCAAAGATGAATGTACGACCGACCAAACACACAGTACCTTGTAGTGTAGAGAACGTAACTTAAAAAGTAATTATTTAGCCCTATGTTCTACTTTACTTCCAGAAAGAAAAAAAGATTTTATAGCGAACTTTCGGCTTTTGTCTACGTGAAACGCGCGACTGTAAATAATAATAATAATAATAATAATAATAATAATAATAATAATAATAATAATAATAATAATAATAATAATAATAATAATAATAATAATAATAATAAAAAAAAATATTATTATTATTATTATTAGTAGTAGTAGTATAATTAATAATATTGTTGTTATTATTATTACTATTATTATTATTATTATTATTATTATTATTATTATTATTATTATTATTATTATTATTATTATTATTATTATTATTATTATTATTATTATTATTATTATTATTATTATTATTATTATTATTATTATTATTATTATTATTATTATTATTATTATTATTATTATTATTATTAATATTATTATTATTATTATTATTATTATTTGCATGTTAATACAACTTAAACAATATCCGGGTATAGATGCCTTTCATAACAGATAAACTGCTGTTTTCTTAATTAAAATAGACCCAAACAGAGAAATGGAGAACTTACGTGAGACGTTTCATTTTTTAAAATTATGTGTGGTGGATACCAGTGCAAGTTAAATATTGTATACTGGGTATAGTCATTCAAGCAAATTACTGTACTGTATGGGCTTAATATTGCATATGGGGTTAATATCATATATAGGATATAGTGATGCAAGTTTAATACTTGCAAAAGAATGAGATATTAAAATAAATGGTAATATTTTTCACTATCTCACATGCGCGTATTACTATAAAATAATGAAAAAAGGTAAATATCTGTTTAAGTGAGCTACGTTGGAAGCTTTAGTGCCATTATTATATGACGTAAGTATTTTTTTTTGCAATCATGCACAACACAAACATACTATATTTAGTAAATCAATCGAACCGTCTAAAAACAGCTGTCTAAAATTTATTATTGACATTTTAAGAACACGAATGAAACGGGAAACGGTCTAGAGGACTCCAACATTTATGCACTTTACAGAAAGCAGATAATTGCTGATCCAAACACTATTCTTTATTTCTTGAAATGTTATATCGTCTTCGTCTTTCTCAGACAAGCCTCACGTGATTTTGCATTGTTAATCATGCCACACTATTGCACTATCTTTAGCTTGTGGTATGTAACTCTAAAGTCAGTATCACCACTCGCCAAAAATTTCAGTTTCAAAGTTTTCCACCAAATCTTTCAATTAAACAATTTTAGGTCTCTACTTGGATTAACATGAAACTGTATGAACCCATGCTCCTTTTTCATTGTTATCCGCCTTGCTTGGGCAAAATAAGGTATATATATATATATATATATATATATATATATATATATATATATATATATATATATATATATATATATATATATATATATATATAACTTAATTTTCACCTCAGTAAATGTCAAAATTTGATCAGTGCATGAAAATTTGTGTATCTATTATAAAAGAGATTACTTACCTTATTGCTGACGCAGCAAACACTTGCCCCTCTGATCCTATTGTGAAAACCACTATGGAAGCCACAACTACCATAAGATCTTCAATGAAAGAAATAATAAAATCGTAAAGGTTAAGGGTGAAAAGGTAAATATTTCATAGTTATAAACATGTATGAATTAATATGAAATATGCAAAACTGAAATTAAATTCAACGAGAAGATTAGTCGGTATTTTATGTAAACCAACCTTATTACCATCCAAGCCAACTCAAAAGGGGTAATTAATTGATTATCTTTGAATTACATAAAATGGTACATTATATGAGTATTAAGATCATATTACCATTGTATCTGAGTACTAAACTCAACTCACCATTGTATATGAGTACTAAAATTAAATCGCCATTGTATATGAGTACTAAAATTAAATCGCCATTGTATTTGAGTACTAAACTCAACTCACCCTTATATATGAGTACTAAAATTAAATCGCTATTATATATGAGTACTAAAATTAAATCTCCATTGTATATGAGTACTAAAATTAAATCGCCTTTGTATTTGAGTACTAAACTCATCTCACCATTGTATATGAGTACTAAAATTAAATCGCCATTGTATTTGAATACTAAACTCAACTCACCATTGTATATAAGTACTAAAATTAAATCGCCATTGTATATGAGTACTAAAATTAAATTGCCATTGTATTTGAGTACTAAACTCAACTCACCCTTATATATGAGTACTAAAATTAAATCGCCATTGTATTTGAGTACTAAACTCAACTCACCATTGTATTTGAGTACTAAACTCAACTCACCATTGTATTTGGGTACTAAACTCAACTCACTATTGTATTTGAGTACTAAACTCAACTCAGCATTGTATATGAGTACTAAAATCAAATAACCATTTATATGAGAACTGAAATTAAATCACCATTGTGTATGAGTTATTAAATCATATGATCATGTTATATGAAAATGCATAATTGAACTTTCAAGAGACTGATGAAGTAACAACAATCCTAGATATTTAATAACAAAGTATAACAGATCATGATTTGTAATGACTTCTTTGTATTTCTAAACATACATTTAGCCATTCACCAATATGAGTAAACACGAATCGTAAACTTTGATGTCAAACGGATAACATATTTCTCTCCATATTACATTCTAACGTATTGTAGTATTAAAGATGATGACTTTAGTTGTATAGCGTCGACATCCATTTAAAGGGTCGTTATATTTACAGCTATAATCAAGGGTGCGTATTCTTAGTCTTTACTTCAATAAATATTTGGAATTACCAAACTCTGTACATGTCTTAAATATGCAGTATGGTGCATGTTAACAATTTTGTCCCAAATACAGTATATGTGTGCCGTGTGCAGAAGACGTCAGACAAGGATTCTTCATTGTGCCGTGACAGATTTTG
Source organism: Potamilus streckersoni (assembly GCA_016746295.1). Classification (NCBI taxonomy): domain Eukaryota; kingdom Metazoa; phylum Mollusca; class Bivalvia; order Unionida; family Unionidae; genus Potamilus; species Potamilus streckersoni. The sequence goes on from JAEAOA010000682.1 coordinate 182,802, forward strand.
ATCTTGATTTCAACTGGATGATCTCTGACAATCCAAGATGAGTATCACGGAGAACAAAATCGCCTCGACCACTAACAGAAAGTGTCAAGCGAAAGGCATAACACTTATACTGGGCAGAAAGATTAATCATACGTGTAACATTAAGTCGAATAATCTTGTTATGGAATAAATCAAGGCTGTCAGCAACATTATTTTACGTCCGCACGGATTTCAAGCAAACAAAAATTGTGCTCGACATCTCGCAGGAAATTGTGATCAAGCACCAGAAGCCTCTGCTTGGATCTTATTACTGTACATCTGTCAAGTTATATTAGTTCACTCACGTAGGATCTACTTTTAGACGATTAGTAAATAGGATTTTGCCATTAAGTGTGCCTTTTCTTAAATATCCAGCTGGCATAGACACGCCAATTTAGATCAAAATTCTCAGTAATTAGTCTAGTTGTCATCATGTTGATTTTTCTAAGGAATCGAATGACGATGTTCATGTGTTTTCTAGAGTCAACGAACTAAGTAGTGCTTCCCCAACATCGGGCTTACTGAACCCGATAAATGACAAATTTATCCCGTAAGAAAACAAAGCTATATATATGTCGGAATACATGTCACAATGACCTAACGAGCGTACGTTAGAGCAGCTTTTCAATTTAAGTTATTAGTGTCATATTTACTAGCTCATCCTTGTTAAAGAACGGATGGATGTTATTTCATGTTACGTTCATCAGGACGAAGAATACCATGCTAATGATCTCCCGCTACTGCGTTCACTTTGTCTTACGTATTACCTTCATCTAGGCATTAAGAATGTGAAGCCGAATTAAAGGAACTATGTCACAGTTTTGAAAGAATTGTATAGAATCACGGAGGGAAGTAGTATATTTTTATTAGTTACGATAAAAAGTGAAATACAAAGTCCTTTTATCAACCATAATTATTTCACACATGGAAAACTGTTAAATTATTCGTTACAAAAAATCAAAACGAACGGCATGAATTGTAGTTATTATCTAATCGCATTGCTGTCGAAGAAAAATGTATCTTTGTTGAATTTTACATTTTCCCAATCAACAATAATTATTTCACATTATTTCAATAACTTCAAATGCACTTATTGAATAAAGTAATGTGACGGAAGATCTCGGTGTACATTGTTGTATTTGGATGCGCGTTAAACACGAAAATACGAGTCTCTAAGGGGTTTTCAGCAGCGGGGTGGGAGGGAAACAGACCAAATTTTATTTATTTATGGTCTGGATGCAGTTATGTGGTGTAATTAAATCTTTATTATATCAATAATAATGCTAACTATGGAATCTTGCACAACTAAACTAGCTCGACAACGACAAGAGGCAATTAAAAATATCATCCAGTCTGTGATTCTGTTAAACAAAAATTACAAGAGCTAGTCAGGAGTCTCAGTTGGAACTTACGGAAGGTGCAGAACAATTATATAAGCCATTTAAAACGCCTACCGAAGGTCATCTTCCCACGTTAAAGCAAATCGCTAAAGCAACGAGAAAGTAACATAAATATATAAGCAAAAAACAATATTTTAAGAGAACGTCCAAGTGAAATAACTAGTGCTAATTATCAACCACAAACACAAGAAATACTTGAAGGTATTGGCCAGCTTCGTTCTGAAATGGCCTATATAAAGAATCTCATATCTGAACCAGAACCAAAACTAGAACCAGAACCAGAACAAGTAAGTCAGAACTGAACTAACTGATATATATATATATATATATATATATATATATATATATATATATATATATATATATATATATATATATATACCGAAAATGGTATTGCCTTTATAAAATAATTGACAACTTGGAAGAATTGTATGTGTTGCTGTTGCTGTGCACAGTTTTGATAATAAAATAATCGTTTTGAAATCCGAGCACGCTTATCGTGCTGTAAAGTCGTGACAACCGGAAACAATAGACTTATCGCATACACTACGGCGCCCATCAGGGCCGAAATAATGATATAAAATATATTGAATTTATCAATGGGATAGATACATAATTTGCACGGCTACACCAATCATAGTTACAACAATGAGGCAAACAATACGGAGAAGGTCTTGCTGCTCTTAAAGTAAAAACCTAAAGTCAAACCCTTGGTTGCCCTATAAACTTTGTCCCAATAACGTCATTGCTGATATTGATAGACTAGAAATTCTGTTTGGAGGAAAAAGATTATTAATAATTCCCCAGAAATCATTAATGAAATAGCTGCTCCTTTGTCAGAGGCGGCATCATGGACATTAATATTTTTCTGTCTCTCATCGATGCAATCATTTATGATTACCGCAGCGACTGAGGGTATGCAATTAGATCAGTGACAAGAAAAGATGAGCATACATAGTGCTCAACGTATACCTGTAATGGTCAGGGTGATAAATATGTGATTACCAACATATACAGCGATCTGCGGTAATAGACTAGGTGATGTTGTTCAGGGTCAATTAAGAAGGATAGCCCCAAAATTAAAACCGAGTGCGAAACAACTTGGAATGAAAGCTATCGACGTAGTTTGTGATAAAGGTATTGGTACATTCTCAGCAAACAAAGATAGACTAGCACCATTAATATGCAGATCTTCAGCGGTCCGACCGCAGCCAGTTCAAGTATCAAGCACCAAAGTTTTACAAGCAGGTGTCAGTAAAATAAATCAAGCTGCAAATCGAAAGCTAGCAAATCTGGCTGATGTACCCTGTCAAAAAATATAATTGTTAATTTAATAGCAGGAAGTGGTATTCGTATTGGTTGATAGTAAAGTATAAGAATGTTCAAGCGTGTATCTGATCCAGCATTTGATATGGATTCGTCGGTTCTCAAGGATGAATCAGTGTGTGATTATCAGTTTTAATATCATGTACTTAAAGCATGAGGAAGAATTGAGCTTCAAGTTCAGGATAAAAATAAATATTTCCTGCCCGCTGCGGCATTCACTGAGATCACAATTAGACTTTTGGAAGCAGATGATATAGCGTTCAGAATTGGTGATCAAGTTATTTTTGTTAATAATGGTGCCATGGCGTTATTTTTAACAGTTCCACATATATCATCGACGGAAGAAATATTGAATCATGCCTGGAAAAAGTTGCAACGACGATACTTGGCCTTTCACGATACAGCGATGATTACTCGAGATCAACTGGTCCATCAATGATGTTTGCAAAGGATACCACTGATCAGCCTGAAAGCAGTAATGTAAGACTGAATGTGGCTGGAATTAAAGTTGAGTCATTGAATGTAAAATTTAACTTGGGACTCACATCACGTCGATCAATGTTAAATGGCGATGAAACATGTTTATGTGTGATTCTAGTATCTAATATATTTGGATTCTGCAGACATGTTAGAAAAATTATATTTGGCGCCAAACACACCGTAGTACTTGGTAGAAAAGCCGCTGACAATGATGTAATATAGCGTGCTGCTGCCATTGATGACGGTCAAGTAATACTAACAAAATTTTCGTTGTGGATGTCAACAATGGCTCCATCGCTGATTGAAAAACATCGGTAGCTCTCTTTCATGGATTCAGGTGGTAAAGCAAAGTTGTCATGGTCAACGATAACCACAGAGTATTATAATTAATGTTGCTGGATTATTCGCATGGCAAAAAGCATCACAGCATGGGGTGTCATCACCACGACGCATATTGATCGCGTTTCAGGAAAATGCTAGAGTAGATTCGCAGGAACGAAATCCGATGTTGTTTGACACTCTTAGGGTTTGTGAAGTTTCTTTGAGGATAAATGGTCATCAATAACTTTCTGAAGAAATATTGCTGAATTTTGATAATAAACATGTTCTAAGTGCCATGCATGGGGCGTAATTAGAAAGTGAATTCTAATTTGCAGATATCTCAACGGGATTTCACAACATCTCACTGCAACATTTTGTATTTGTTTGGAAAATCAGTCGTTGACATACACTTCCGAGCTTGTATAGCACAATTGACCGATGGTGGTAAAGGAGAATTCGCTGTTATGCTCTCAAACAAAACAATGTTACTTGAAGGTGTTCGTAGAAGAATGAGAGTTATTGAAACCCCAGTGGAAAACATGTAATTGACTGCACGATAAGTAATTCAATTGCTCTTGATAGTATTACACTGACTCCTTGTGAGATTAAAAAAGCTACAGCAAGAATTATAAAGAATTCTGGAATAAAAATATTGCTGAAATCAGTATAGATTGCAGACGATCTGAAGGATCCTATGAACTATCCTTAACAGATCGTCAACTCAAGCACTTCAGTGACGCCAAATGATCAGCAAATGGTGTTAGACTTAATCTTTTTTCTGGTGCCATTAAAGACATTGCCAAGACGGGTGGAATATTTTTACTTCTTTCAGCCATACCAGCGTTGATAGCCGCCGCTGAAGCATCGGCTGTCGGTAAAGCAGCCGCACTTAGTACTGTTGAAACTGCAGCTGAAATGGCATTCAAGAAAGCAACAGGTCACAGAAAACAGACTTCCAAAAAGGGTGGGGTCTACTTCTGCCAGGAAGATGGAGGTTTGAGAATGCCGAGGAGACTTCGCTAAACATGTTTCCCATGTCCAGTTTCCATTTACTAGATGTTGCTAAGGCATTAAACATTGAAAACGTCAGTGGTGTTTTATGCATGATTAATTGACAAAACAACCCGACAATGTTGAAACCGGCATCTTAACTTCGATGGAAGTTCTTGGCCTGGTACTTAATGGGATGCATACACAACTGATCCAAATGGATTTGATTATTTTGATTCGTATGGACTAGAACGACGGAAGGAATTTTTAAAATATGTCGGCGGACTTCAAAGCAATTTCGTTTTGTATTCAACATTATCAACACAGACAATAATTGATCCGCCAGTATGTGGCCATGAAGAACTCGCTGTGATTAACTGTGTTAAAATCCCTAACACCGCCTCAAAGCCTCGTGCATGAATATATAAGTGGTCGATTTAAACTGATCTTAGATATTTACGGAAAATCTGCTAGAGGCAAGCCTCAATATTACTTATCTAAATAAGGAACTTATGTCGAGGTAAAAAAATGAATTCTCTAATCTTTTGAGTCTCGCAAATGTAGACCAAATTGAATGTTTTTTTTCAGGATTAACAGGGACGGTTAAAGACGAGCAGTATCCCGTTGACAGATATTAACCGGAGGTTCCAGATGCAATCGACGATAACTTAATAGTATTTACTAAAAGCCGAAAATTGATTCTAACACTAATGGGAAAGATAACTAGACGTATCAGAAGAATTACGATCTCAGCATGAGCAGAAATACAAATATTATGTAATAGAACCAAAATCAGACTATGACGTGGCAATAGAAAAAAATACGTCGACAGCAATGACGGCAAGATCAGAACTGAGATCAGTAAATATGGCTATTAATAAAATTACTGGTCTTGGTCAACCAGTATTAAACAATGAAGCTGCAATGAAACAAAGAGTCCACAATAGCAACATTCTGATGATGAAATCGTTAATGACAATGACGTAATGGCCAAGTTTAGAACTGAACATGATAATCATGTAAGCGCATTTGCAAACGTTCGTATAAACACAAAATAGAACCATTAATGAACGTTTTGGAAGTCCAGTAGTCATTGACATTAAACTCTCAGGCACCAAAAAGATATAGTACATATAGTTTCGCCTGAATCAGCATTATGGACGCCAATCAATAAATCCATCATACGTCACACTGAGTTTACCTGCATATACATATTCTCAGTATTAGGCGTTAAAACATTACCAATATCTACCACAATTTTACGGTGTGATCCAGTTAACAGATCATTTGGATCTGTGTTAATGATATTGGAGCAAAACAACGAGAAAACATTCGTGGTGGAACACAAAGAAAAAGATTTAGGCATGTTGCAATATTGATGTATTGAATTTGTAGTTAACATACCACCTACGTAGAGTGTTACTATTACATACATAATGAACCAATCTATTGACTTTAAGCGTTTTAGATACAAGCAAGTGTGTTTGTGGCATTCCCAACAAAACTTTATAATTTATGCGCATGCAATTAAAACAAAATTAGCGCAAACGTATCTTTGTTACTGACATAATTATATACTCTGTGTTTTCGGTAGTTGCTGAAACAGTAACGGTCATCGGCGCATTAGCAGCCACTACATACTAGCATCAGTAATAGGAATTGGTGCTTCAGTTGTGATCGGTATTGTTAGTATTCTTAATATCATCGCAAAAAACACGTGTACGGCTAACAAACTACACGAATATACAATCTTGCTATCCACAGCAACAGGTGCACACACCAAATTATCATCGCTGATATAATCAAGTGTCAACTAAGAATAATATAAGATCAATAATTCAAAGGTAATGATTAGGATTTACAATGAAAAAACTTGAAAACTAAACCCCGTTGTCTCCGACCAGGACATTGTCAATGTCAAAGACAAAGACTGGGATTTTAATCCTTCATTTTGATAATAATCTCGCAACAAACACTTCGATTGCTACAACAAATCGTTGCCAATACAACACCATCAACAACCACGACGATATCAGCGAACTCAACAAAGCATGCGTTTGACGTTAGCTTTCCAACCGAGATAACAGTTAAATAAATAGCACCTGCACAATTGCGGGTGTATCATAGCTGGCATAATATTAGATAAGAGTCATTCGGTGGGTTGCAAGCAGATAATTCACTGGTAGTTGCTTAAAAAAAATAATTCCGATGCATCCCCAGATTGTCAAGTGGTGGTCATAACTACGAACAGTTATCACATAGAACAGATCAGCGACGAGTTACAGCACATAATCAAATCTATCACAGGAAAAGAATCCATGACCGCTATCACAGTTTATGAGCCAACGTTTTCAGCTGCGTTAGAAATATCACCGCCTGAATACAGCGTGTATATGATATGATATATATATATATATATATATATATATATAAATATATATATATATATATATATATATATATATATATACATATATATATATATATATATATATATATATATATATTTATATATATATATGTATATATATATATATGTATATAAATATATAAATATATATGTATGTATGTATGTATGTATGTATGTATGTATGTATGTATGTATGTATGTATGTATGTATGTATGTATGTATGTATGTATGTATGTATGTATGTATATATATATATATATATATATATATATATATATATTTATATATATATATATATATATATATATATATATATATATATATATATATATATATATATATATATATATATATATATATATATATATATATATATATATATATATATATATATATATCCATCATCGATTCGAGCTGTTTCAAGATGGCCAAAGATAACCATTGTTCATCAAGGACTGGACTATCAAAACCTCAAAGATCTTATTATGTTTCAGATAAGAGCATGTACAGGGAAAAAATAATTCTCAGCTGTCGAAAACAATAAAAGGTGACGGTGGTGTATTTTCTGTTATTGAAATTAAAGTCGCTTCGGACTAAAAAACATAATATTCTTGTTGAAATGGCATGGAGTTGTATCAACTCCAACATTCAGTATATCGAAGATGATATAAAAGCATTATTCGATGAAATTAATTGCGAGCACAAACGAATACATGACAAACTACGCCAGTAATTCAATGAGTATCTTTTTGATGTCAACAATATCCAAGGGTGAAAATCATAAAACAAATAGAGTACGTGAACCAAGTTATATTGGTCCTTGAAGTTGCTCATCAAAGCATTATGCTGGTGGTGGCTGAAGCCAACGGTTAATTTACTGAGCATGATGGCATTAAATACTCAGATAAACAATGTTTTCTGAATAAATATTCAATTAATGAAGCGGATCTTCTAGCTATTAAATTGTTCGGATTTAACGTCAACGAGCTGAATTAAAACGTCAACTATAATATTGATGAATACTATCTCACAATTGTCACAGCATGGAGAAACATGTCCCCTCCTCAGAATAATCTAACCAATAACAATGATTCAGATGACAGTATTTGTTATATATCACAGATGTTGTCGCGATCACATCAAATATAGCAGCCAATATTGTGTTAAATGATATCAATGGCAGCTATCAAGTAGATCTTGAAAATTTCAGTCAGGCACAGCAGGGATATATTTTATATATATATATATTTACTCCTCAAGCGCCACATGTAATTGTGATTGTGTTAGAATCTGTTAATACGGTTTATCTACGTTTTCATAATCCGCTGTTGTCATGGATGCATTTCAAACTTACTGACCAGCGGGTACACCTTCTTGATTTGCCAGATGAAATACATTACGATAAGTTTGTATGTGAGATCGTAACATTTTCCGGGACAGAATCAAAATGTAAAAAGGAATTCTTTATAATAAATAAATCTGTTTCATATTCTGTTGACGGTTATATCAAGCATGAAAAAAAAATTATTTTTGTGGTATTTCATAATGTACCAACACATGAGAGTTTTGTATACAACAATTCGAAAGTGGCGGCAGAATAGTTTTGATATTTCCCCACACAAAATCGTTTAGCGTTAATATATTTATTGATGACTATGACAATGAAATGTTTTAGTTAAAGCAGGAAGAGTTGAATGATCTGCAACGATAACACATTATATCAGCTGTATACTAAATTACGTACATGCTTGCCTTACACGGTCCAAGTTACAGAAACTACTTGATGGCTTTCCCGAAAATTAAAACTGCTCAGCTTTCCGCCAAATGAAGTAAAATATTATAAACACAGCCAACAATAAACTATTCAACAATTCACTAGACTGGAATTAATAAACCTTATTATGAACGGTCTTATTGGGTAACGAGTTTTTTTTATGCGATTTATCGCTGAATAATCGACGAAAAATCAATGATGTCCGCCCGATAAGGATTTCGACCTTAAATGGTGTCACTGATCGTGTTATCAATCATTTCATCAGCGCGAAACGCGGAAACGGTTTAACGGATTTACGCCTTAAAATAATAAATTAGTGGGTAGAAACAGTTCAAGAATCCGGAGCTACTATCAACGACATTGTCGAGTTGGAAAACAAAAAAAAGCACCCCCGAAGGGATGAAGACTTTAACGGGGTATTTTTTATAAGAATTAAAGAATAAATCAAAAGGAGGTTTGAGAGAGATTGTTGATCATAACTCTCACGCGTGGACGTAACATTATTTCCACGAAATAGTACTGTTAACTTTTCATGATAGTAGTAATTTCGATTTTATTACGAATATCAGCAAGAGAGATCCTGTATCTGTGTGGTTGCTTCAAAATTCCGAATATGGAAATTATGATCTGTTTGTACGGCCTAACATGGATATTTATTGTACTGAACTCTTCATGACGAAATGAAAAATCTTGCTTTAACATTTACCGACAATGTTGAACGATTACTTGGTAATTGTTTTACCGATCCGTCATTTTCTGCTTACTTTCCTCGGAAGAAAAATTCATGGAAACCCACAAGATTGGAATTCATGGCGATATTCAAAAATGTTGTGTTGAATATGGTCACGACGGATTGTGGAATGCGAAATACGATTATACGGATGTGATCTCAGTTGTCTTGGAATGGGAACTCGTTCTGAGTATTTTAAAAGATTTGAACATTCTACACAGGAACTGAATCGGGTTTCGATAAACGGTCCTTTGAACGATTTCGACTTAACTGGATTTGAGTTGGCATCGCCGGAGCGTTTCATCCAGTTGTTGGTGCTTGTTTTGTATATCATTTTAATAATCATGTTTGGGCCCCAATTGTTTTATTACAATATATGTTTAATGCAAAAATATTAATATCGTTAAACGTGAGTGAGGCAATATTAATGCATCGTCCACAAAAACAAGTCTGGCTAGCCAAACCCTCTGACAATAACGAAGATATCTAATCGACATTAGATAATTTGAAATTAAACTTGCAACAGATCTTGACAGAAAAATAATTGGGAAATTTACATAATTGGAAAATTTACGTAAAGGGGATCAGATGATTATAAAATAAATTTTACAAGATTAAGTATCGACGATGCTGAGCTCGATTTCATAATTGCTGATACAAAAAGAGACGTATATATTTGTTGATTGAAACAATGCTAAAATAGTCGACAAAAACAATATAGGCACAATTGTGAGCTCTACTGATAGTGACTCACCAACAGTTACTCATTTAATCTCTTCGATGTTAACGTATGTTTACATAAAATTATTATCAATGATAAACAGATAGTGCGGTTATAGTTGCCACATATTCATTTTATATCAATACAAAATATTCAGAATTACTAAATGATTGATCGGCGTTGATGCACCATGGTGCGAATAGAGTGAAAAATGAAATGTTGCCTAGTTATTTTGCATATGCTCATTATAGATCTGAGGAGATATATTCTCAAAATAGTCAAATGTCACAACCATCATCAGCACCATAAATATATGATCATATGACCAGACATAAAACAATTCATCTCAAAGGACTGACGGTTCTGGTAAAACAACACCTGCGATATAATTATTTCGGAATCTTGACATTATTGTACTAACTCCGCCTCACCGATTCGCCAGAGAAATGAACAAAGAGGTGACAAATTTCATATTATTGCAGTTTCTTTCGATGGAAGGGAGATGCGTGGACACCTGAACAAAGAAATATACTGCTAAGATTATTATCAGGTTAATATATGCATGGTATTTGTGGACGTATTAAAACATATTTTGACTGGTTGTTTACTCGGAACACTGTTGTTTTTTTTGTGTGTAGATCATGGTGAACCACCACCTTTTGTCGGTCAATCAAGATATCAATGGTTAAAAGAATTCGTAGATTATTATGAGAAAATACTTGATAATCATGTGTGTGTGAGTTTGTGTGTGTTCGTCCGACGAGTCGACGAGACCACTCTAATCATCCGAGGTTTTGATGATCATATAGCTATTGATGAATCACTAAAAGAGTTCAAAAACTTAACCAGACTGCAGCCAGATAAGGTTCAATGTGAGATAAGGATATTTCAGAGACTACTATAAATGATTTATGAAATTTTTGGAGGCCTGCTGATTTGATAGTTGCAAGTCGGAAGATAGTTCGTGATTCTCTTCAGCAACAATTATTTACGTTTCATAAAAAAAAGTTTTCAGATCTACCTGTGCCATCTGCTTTCGCCCAGCAAATACACGTAAACAAAATATTGATATTGAAATTCCAGGTCACTAGGTAGAACCACGGATACAAAAACTCGTTTGTGATATTGTTTTGGTTCCTGTGGATATTACTGGGTACGCGTCAACGATGGTTAAATTTCAATGGACGCTCGTATACCCTATAACGATTCATTCATCACAGGGATCAACTATTTTGGATAATAGTATTTGGATTGTCAATTATCGTATTGAATAGTCAAACTTAACATCTAGCAGTATCAAGATTCAGAAAAATGGCTTAGCTACGTTTGGTTATCATAGACTTCGCAATGACTAATAACGACCTGATAGTAAGGACAAAATTGGCTGGTAATCAGCAACGTGACAAAAGATAAACTCGAATTTGATCTTGATATTGAATTTATCATTACGCTGACAAAACAGCAAATTACTCATCGAGCTTGCTGTAACAGAGTAATGTTTGTGTCAGTATTCTCCTAATGAACCATGACAATTTACCGTGGAAAGAACTAATAGTAGTCTCGGCCACACACGCAAAAATGTGATGCCGGCCTATCTTCAGTGTAATCGACGTCGAAGAGCCAGTGCCTTATTGCTAACGAACCATCCATCATAAAAGTGGAGACGGCGGTAATTGTGTATCTTCGTGAATTAGTTGTAATTGTTCACAGACAAATTCACGTCGATGAGCAGTTGAATCTATTTTATAGATTGCAGACCTACCCGTGGATCTAAGAAGGCTGGAAATTATATGTGTGGTTACACTCCAAACTGGAAGTCCCTCTTTATTTACCTCCTCCTGCAAGCTCCCCCGGCTCATATACATATCTAAGAGTTTCATTACCTAGTTCTAGTTGCTTTGCAAAGAGTCATGTCGTTATACTGGGATGTATGTCTTCTAGATTGCATTGATGGGGGTCATAGCAATTACACAAGCAATTTAATTATTTAACGCAGCTATCACACTTGGTAGTCATGCAATCTATTCACGATGTTTCTTGTCCGCCTCAATATATCCTGCGCATATTGATATCCAAACAATCGCTCAGCAAGTGTTCGATTAGATCACTCCACGATTACCTAATCGCGATGAATTGCGGTATGTACTCATCTGATTTTGACGTTAGGTTTTTTCGTCATCGACATTACCGCACCAAGAAATTTTTCTTTGCCAGGATCATCCTGTAGCAACTGTGGCCATCGCAAGGGCCCTCATCGATAAATTCGTTCAAACCCAGATGCAACCTCAGTTGCTGTCTTTATTGATAGTCGTTCTGCCTCTTTATATATACTTGCAACGTCCACGACAATCAACCCGCTCATGTATGTGCGCGATTAATGTGTACCATTTATGATAATATCATGTGGTAAAAACAGAATATCTGCTTGATGAACTTCGTTAGGAGTGTTGACATTGAAATGTGTGGACTGTTTTTTTTATAGGTTTTGATAAATAAATTTGCCATATGGTCTGTTGTGCTAACCAATCTTCAGCAAGAGAATGCGCGACACCTGCTACATCAACAAGTTATCTAATCGCTGATCCACCCCTCAATATCCTTTTGGGATACAATACATCGATTCAACGGCCAACCGATTACCAGTCCCTAGCATTCGTTTACCTTTTATTGCAGATCTTATTAAAACATTAGCATGCTATTCTCTGAGAGATCTATTTGTTACAGATACTAAAAAGTTTTAATTGCATTTAGTGGGTACTCTTAAGGTCTTGGTAGATTTCCCTCGTCAAGTCGGATTTCATTTCAAGTCGTGTTCCAGGACCACAATAATTATATCCAGGAAGATGCTTCTCGACAGGATACGTAGCCCATGGAGACCATGCTAATTGTTTTTTTACAATGCAGCTATATATCCGCATGTTTCATGAGAGACAAATTTGCATTATTGTACCACATTTCACACATTTACTTATATGTACACGATTTTTATTCATCATAATAATTAGTTTTAATCAAATGCAGCTGGGGGGGTGTGATCTGTATCGAACATTATATATAATCCATATAATTACTATATAGTTATACAACATGGATATCATTGATTTCTAAATGACACGAAAGCAAGAGCCAATCAAATAGCATCAGGCCTAATAAAATTCTTTCAGGGCAATAAGGTCCATCTTATTTAATCTCGTGACGGGGTGGTCTTAGTTGGATAAGTTATATTTGGTGGCACCATCTGCAGATGATCAGTCATGCTACTACGTGCTTAAAGATATAAATAAACGTGTGAAGTCGATCGACGAGGACGGCAATTATATTATTAACTTATCATCGATATAGATGATGCTCCATCTGTGGATGATCTCGATGGAGGCATTAACAATCATGTTGTATACGATGACATGATGTTGAACAAACAATCAAATCTATGTAGAATATTTTCCAGAGGAAGGAATAAAAACACTGATGTTATTTATGTTGCTCAACATTACACGCAAATACCTAATGTTATCAGAAATAACTGTAACTTTTTAGTTCTTTACATGCAGTTGATATTCATACATTAAGAAACATCCTAAAAACTTGGTGCTTAGGAGATATGGATTTTGTTAATACATGTGAAAAAACGCAGTAGGGATTTATTACTATACCGTTGCCTGATTATATGTCGAAGTATCGTGTAGGTCTCGATAAAGATGAGAAACTTACCACCTAACATCGTCATAACCAGTAGTGAATATCCCTGGTCGGTAAATAAACATGTTTAAGCCATGGCGATCCTTTTTATTTATGTAGGAAGCTTTATTTTTATAAATAAATTTGTATGTTCCCTCCTCTCTGCTGCTTCAAACATCATGGAGAGTTAGACTAGCACGTTGTTCTCCATAATTACCATACAAACTTTACGTTTTTGACATTCCTAACCATTGCTAAAGACAACAACATCTTACGCTGCTGTTCAATAGCTGACGATATACAATTATGCATTAACAGCTGATATTGAATTGTAACAGCTGATGGAAAGTTAGATGGTTTTGGAAGATCGAATGTTCAATGCAATAGATCGAATAAAAACTGATTCATTTTGCTGTCTTGGTACACTGTTGGTTTGGTGCAGTATTTAGTCTCCATAATTAAATGTATTAGTTGTTATCTGCCCAAAACATATGTTTTATGTGGAGAGGCCTCAGTCACTGGATTTGCGTTTGTACCTTTGTTCTGCAACAAGCCCTGTAACGACGAAAAATAAAAGATGGCGGACGATAGCTTGTTGATCTAACTAAAGAGTCACTTTTCATGACCTTAAAGGTCAAGTGAAAATATTCATAACGTATTTTAAGTAAATTTAAGATTGAACGACAGCTTAATATTGATTTTACCTATGATGGAGATCGGTTTTCTTGCAAACTTGAAACGCCCTTTCAGGCCCATGTATTTACTTCTACATCCGGCAGACCATAGACGGATCACATATTCAACACCGAAGAAAGCAACTAAAACTATTTCCTGCAACAGTAAAAAGAATGGTGAAAGAAATTAATCTCTTTCTGAAGGATAATAATTTTTTAATTACAGCAGTACAGAAATAATCATCAAAAGAAACTAAATAGGTCATTCCAGCTACAGAAGTAAATATGTCTCTAAGTTAAGTTGGAAAGGAGAGACATTAAAGGTACATTGCATAAAAACTTAGAATGTAAAAGGAGAGATCCACACTACATCAATATGTGAATCCACATCATAATATATCATTTGGCCTTATGTATGAATTAATTTTACAAAAGGTTATACTTTAGTATTTTAATAATATATTTGTAACATTTCTAGCGAAGACAACAATTTACAGATACAAAATGCTGAGTTAAGCATTAAACTACCATTGAACATTAAATTATCTGCAATATAATTTTACGAAGTACTCCGAAACGCAGACCGGATGATAAAAATTGGATGTGTCTTCCAAAACTATCTGCAATATTATTTTACGAAGTACTCCGAAACGCAGACCGGATGATAAAAATTGGATATGTCTTCCAAAAAGCAGACAGGATGAAAAAAAAATCGATAAGGCTTCGAAAACAAGAAAGGATGATCAAAATTCGAAAAGCAGATAGGGTGATATTACATTGAACTAAATAACTTGAATTACCCTCAACACTATGTTATCTAAATACGAACACAAGAGAGAGAGAGAGAGAGAGAGAGAGAGAGAGAGAGAGAGAGAGAGAGAGAGAGAGAGAGAGAGAGAGAGAGAGAGAGAGAGAGAGAGAGAGAGAGAGAATTACCATCCAGAATAAAGTCTCGTTGGCAAATCCTGTATATTGCTCTATTGTGGATAGTACACTAAATATCAAACAGATGAGCACCATCATAAATCTGAAAAAGATGAATACGGTATCATAAACCATGCTGAATAGAATCAAGAGTGCACCTGGATCTTCATTACATTCATGCAAGTAAGTATATATCTATACATACATACATACATACATACATACATACATACATACATACATACATACATACATACATACATACATACATACATACATACATACATACATACATACATACATACATGCATGAGTATATATATATATATATATATATATATATATATATATATATATATATATATATATATATATATATATATATTTAGACAGGCACACACAAACAGTACAGAAAGTGTTATCCTTGGATTCTGTAGATGAATGCTTGATGATATTAAGCAGAATTAATAATTTAATACAAATAATACTATCATACAAGTTAGAGAATTTTAAAATTCGAAATCAAGGCATGTCGAATTTTTTATTACACATGATTATAAATATATGCCATATAAAGTATTTAGTGTCATCATTTTTCTGCTGATGCATACTTAGTCGTGACGGGATTTGGGCTGGTATGTGTAAGCTAGGCTTTGGGTGCCATTTACTCGCGGACCTGATTTTCGAAACTCCGTAGAGTACGAATTAAAAATTCTCTAATATGTATGATAGTATTATTTGTATTAAAAATACTCTCTCTCTCTCTCTCTCTCTCTCTCTCTCTCTCTCTCTCTCTCTCTCTCTCTCTCTCTCTCTCTCTCTCTCTCTCTCTCTCTCTCTCTCTCTCTCTCTCTCTCTCTCTCTCTCCGTTAATAGGTAATTTATGGCGAACAACTGGTCTAAATTGCCTTTTAAAAAATGATATGTCATTGCGAAGACTTTATTTGAACCAACAGTGTAAGAACGCATGCAACATGACTAATGCAGGCAGAATAAACGGATGGTGTCAGTGCAGCATAGGACTGATGTAGGCACAATAAATGGATGACGTCAATTCACGCTTGGACTGGTGTAGGCACAAACAAGGATGATGTCAGTTCGAAAATGAACATGTTTAGGCACAATAAACGGATGGTATCGATGCAAGATAGGACTGGTTTAAGCACAATAAATGGATGTTGTGAACGTTTGATATTTAGTGTGCTCTCCATTATAGGACTGCTGTAGACACAATAAGCGCATTCTGTCAATGTATCCGAGGGCTAACGAAGGCACAATAAACGGACGATGTCAGTAAAAAAAAAAAACGACTAAGGAAGGCAAAATAAACGGATGATATCAGTATAACATCGGACTAGCGAAGGCACAATAAACGGATATGTCAATGCAAGATAGAACTAGTGAAGGCATAATAAACGGACTATGTCAGTATAACGTGGGACTAACGAAGGCACAATAAACGAATGATGTCAGTGTAACATCGGACTAGCGAAGGCACAATAAACGGATATGGCAATGCAAGAGAGAACTAATGAAGACACTATAAACGGATGATGTCAGTGCAATGTAGGACTAGTGTTGTTGCTGTTGTTTTTGTAGGATTTAACATAATTTTCAGCACGACATATGCTAAAATGGAGGTTATTATAAATGGTGGAAGACGAACCCAGGAAAACCCCAGAAAGAACCACCGACCTACGAGAAGCTACTGGCAAGCTTTTTCACATACCCACATTGGCCGACACTCGAACCCGCGCAGACAGGGGTGAGATGGCAATGATCCGTAACGTTGAGTGCTTTAGATCACTCGGCCACCCGGGACCCCATATAAAACTAGTTAGCACACATTAAATGGACCTAGTCTCTGGACCTATGAATGACAGTGGGAACAGTGTATTCTTAACCCATTGTGGGTATTTGTTTATTACAAGGCAATGCAGTAGCTGGAGATAAGGGTAGTGGTTAATTCACTTGTAATTGACAAGCCTTCCTTAGATGACAAATTCGATCCTATTGTAAAAGAATTCCCTGATTTAAACCCAGCTTGTACAGTTACTTGAACTATCACGGCAACGCTCCCATCTGGTCTTATATATATATATATATATATATATATATATATATATATATATATATATATATATATATATATATATATATATATATATATATATATATATATATATATATATAGATGCAATAAACTGACGACGAACAGTACGAAACTAGTAACTAACTAGCCTAAGCGCTTTCGACTCCCAATGAGTCTTTTTCAAAGGCAAATACAAAACATAGTTACGACAAACAAATAAACACAAAAACGTTGTGTTTGTAAACCTCTACATTTCTATCTTCACATGTGCTAAACCTATAAAGACAACCAGCTTGTATAGACTCGTCTATACAAGCTGGTTGTATTTATAGTTTTAGCACATGTGAAGATAGAAATGTAGAGGTTTACAAACGCAACGTTTTTGTGTTTATTTGTTTGTCGTAACTATGTTTTGTATTTGCCTTTGAAAAAGACTCATTGGGAGTCGAAAGCGCTTAGGCTAGTTAGTTACTAGTTTCGTACTGTTCGTCGTCAGTTTATTGCATCTATTTTAATTAATCCCTGACAGACGTGATCCCTTGGTGGATCCAGTACGCTTGAGAGGGTTGTTATTCGCCATATGATTTGTATTCTTTATATATATATATATATATATATATATATATATATATAGATATATATATATATATATATATATATATATATATACACATATATATACATATATATATATATATATATATATATATATATATATATATATATATATATATATATATATATATATATATATATATATATATGGCTCCTTAAATCACCATAGGGCCCAATGCACTAATACGATCTTTACCTGAGACTTGCAGTAAATTTGCGCTGACTAGGATGCCTCTCAGGTTCCTAGTCTGAGGAAGGCTACAAGTCCTGATTGATGAAGTAGATAAATGTTAGATTCCACGATATAGACCACTGTTTCTTGATGATTTCACTTATTGCGCGTGTGATATCTGACGAGGTCATTATATACATTTTATCTTCCTTTTTTCCTTCAGCCTTCCTTAATGTTTCCAATCTCAAATATTTGTCTTAACTGGGTTTCATCAAATGTTCAGAAAAAAATGATCCTATCAGTTTTGCAATATTTAATCTTATGAGCTACTTGTGCGTATTTCAGTGCCTATCTCAGCAGAATGTTACGAATGCAATAATTTAAATGAAAGCTTAATGGTAGAAGATACGAGTATCTATCAAGTAACTCTGAGTTAATGTCTGTGAGAAATTTTGTTTTATATAGGTATGCTTGCTGTGCGTAGAAATATGCAATTTGAGTTAGACTTTTGCTGCTAGTTTTATCGAAGGAAAGAAATTATTTGCTTTTGCTATAATGTTTTCCAGATTTTGTCTTCTATATTGCAATTTTAGTTTTGGTGAATGTCACCAATGCCAAACTCTGATCCAACAATTTTCCAACAAAAATAATTGCATACGAGAACACAATTCTTGTACATATGACAGTTTATCGGATTTGTAGGAAGATTTTATCAATGAACTGAAAATGAGTTTTAAGCACATTTCTAGAGGCTTAAGTAGGAATGAGTTAGTGGTTCATGTAAAGTGGGGACCTTTTCTGCAGACATGGTTATGATGCCTGTTCTGTGTTTCAGTATTTTGTTACGACGATTTGTTTTTCTTTATGCGTTAACTTTAGCTAATCGAACGTTCTACGGGACTGGCAGTTGCGAGAAGTGGATGCATGTAGTTCTCTTTCCCTAAAGTTTGACGTTTTACAGAATCTATGTTGATCCTTTTTTCATTTAGGACATACTTATTTTACCTGTGCATGTCAGGAAACAAAAGCTAAATCTCGTCGTTTTTCGATCTTGGACAAAATACTGGCAGCTCAAATTCCCCCTAAATACTGCTGTGACTTTTATGGTTGAGGTCCTGGTAATTAATCTGAGGTTTATCATTAATTTGATTACCAATAATGACTATCGTTTTCTATTCAAAATTATATAAGAGAGTATGAAAGCTTTAGACCAAGTTAGGTATTAATTTCGTCGCTTACACTTTTGATTTTTATTCATCTACTGACCTAATGTATTAATAGTAATGTTATCTGACTGATCGTTTTTGGAGTTTGTTGAAGGTTATCTTTCTCTTCTAATTTACTATAACTTAATGCATTCTTTCCTTGTACAAGATCACTTGTAAGACTTATAAACAATTTTACGTAATACGGTAGGTAGGTATTGGGCACATTTAACGACTACCACTTTTGATCTGAGATGTGTTTACTTTCTATTAGGATGGCATATTTTAAGATATTAGTGGTAGTAGTCCTGAAAACTTCCATCAATGATGCATTTTATTAGATACTTAAAAATATTATCGACGTAAATATGAGCGTAGGACAAATGTAAACATACAAATGTTTATTTCTGTTTCTTTTCTGAAAATGGGAGGGGCAAGACCCAGTAAACACCCACAACACCACACAACGGCACTCTTCTCGGGAATCGACTCAGTTTTCACAGTACTTAGACTTGATAAAGTGGTCCATAATTACTTTGTGTATCGTCTGCAATATAGAACTTAAACAATGCACAGTTCCAGTGAAGCAATAAATAACAAAATTAATCTGCAGACCTTCATGGCGTTTGGTTTAGTTGCAGACACAAATCAAAATTACTAATTAGAACTAATAGGATAGCCACCAAAGCAGAAGTGTGAATGAACAAGATGATTAGGAAACCAAAATTAGCATGGCATATTACCCACCTAGCTCAGGCTACATTTAAAGATTTTTCCAAGCTCGTGAGATTAATGATTTCGAAAGTAATCATGGCAACAGACAAGGAGTGAGAAAAAACGGTTTTTTAAAATAAATGTGTCCTTCCAGGCGCATATGGAAACGAAACAGATGTAAAATGGACTTATGTACGCACAACTAAAAAGCTAGTGAACTCTCTCTCTCTCTCTCTCTCTCTCTCTCTCTCTCTCTCTCTCTCTCTCTCTCTCTCTCTCTCTCTCTCTCTCTCTCTCTCTCTCTGTACATCATGTGTACACCGCATGCTATTCTGTTTATGGTTGAAATCAGTTACAAAATGGAAGAACCATATACCCGTATAGAAAATACCTGTGATTTGTATTTTCATAATGTTATACTCTTTCACGGTACCACTACGTTATTTATATCTTTACAGCGATGGCCGCATAGTTCCTCATCCTTATCATTGTTTATCGTGTCTGGGGCAATAAACTTTCAAAAACCAGCAAATTAAAAAAGATAAATATCTTATACAAACTAAAAATGTCAACATTGCTTCGCTTTACAAGTCTTCCCCCGTTTTATATGAGTGGAGATTTTATTATCACTTGCAGTGAGAAGCTGCATTTTGGTGACAAGCGTACACATGACAATTAATGTTATCATACGGAATTTCTAAAATTCGTACGTATTCATGGCTGACCATGAAAATTAAAAAAAAGTATAAATTCTCCAAACATGATTTAACATGTATGTACGACGCTGTATATCGCAAGCTTTGGGATATTACAAACTGTATATCAGTGCAGTCTTAACAACATTGTAGGACCCTAGTAGCGTGAAGCCCTGGGCAACTGCCCACTGTGCTCATGCCTTCAAACGCCACTGTTGTACGTGTAGGTATGATGTATATCGACAGAGGTAGATTATAAATTGTACATGCTTGTATGACGTAAATCGCAAGCTTTAGGAGTCTACACATTGTACCAAAAATGTGTTTTAATCATGAACAAACATATCCTTTATACTCTAAAGTTTTACGTTCAAACAAAGTTGGTCTTAGACAAATGAAAACTGTGTTTACCATTGTGCCTTTTTCACAATAAGAACTGACTCGCAACGCTTAGACAAATTCCGTATTGGTTTCTAAATAATTTACCATGGCTACGGCATAATATTTTACAAAGATATTTTGGACTTTAAGGAATTTTTCTTTTCTCTTTAAATGCTGATTTTGAGGAGTGGATTTTGTAATAGTTTTGACAGCTTGGAATACTAGATTCTTTGATTTGAAACACTGACTTATTATCTCGTCTTCTTTCAGAATGTGAAATTTTACTGCATAATCATTGACTAATATCATGAACGATTGGGGTCTATAGGAATAGTTTCTAATAAGAGTTTTGAGCGATTGGGGTCTATAGGAATAGATTCTAATAAGAGTTTTGACCGATTGAGTTCTATTGGAATAGACTCTAATGAGAAAGTGCACAGATAGCTACATCATGCTGTTATTTGATCTGCTGACATCTCAGTGAACGCTAAGAATATCGAACAAGCAAATTAGAATAACAAAAACAGCTAATTGAATTACAAGTGCTTTAGAAGTCTTTCATGCCTTGAATATGAACAGTTTTTGCTGGTTTTCTGGAAGTAAGTATTCGCTGCATAAAGCTCTTCTACTCTGCAAACTTTTATAAAAAGGTTGAATCACCCGTTTTGTGTTTTAATTTGATTGTAAGTCAAATTTAAAAAATAAATAATATACAATTGTAGCTGCAAAGATAGAGTACGTCAATGCACAAATTGCAATATCTACACATATAAAATGGGTATGATTTCAAGACATAAATTATTTACAATTAATATACTTGAGAGGAAAGGGCTGAACGTTTGACAGCAATATATTAGATATAAATGTTATTAAAACTTTAAAACAACTTAGACAACATTAATTATATTATTGTGCATTACTGATTTTAAATACTTCTTCGGTCATATTTTTGCAGATATAAAATTATATTTTTTATATGAATTCGCTATGTGCTTAAAAAAAGATTTTGTGTTTGGAGCCCTTGTCTAGGATAGCAATTTCCTTTATGTCCGTCAAAATGTTGCTTTCAGTTGTTTAATTGTAGATTTTAAGTCTTTTCTTATATATATATATATATATATATATATATATATATATATATATATATATATATATATACATATATATATATATATATATATATATATATATATATATATATATATATATATATATATATATATATATATATATATATAACGAAACTGATGGTATATCAAATTGTGATCCGCCCGTGCACATTAATACGCATATATAATTATTATTTCTACAGAAAGTTATATTTCAGCTGACGGCTATGGATCTCTGATGAATCTCTACTGATTAATTCTCAGCGTTAAAATAAAATACCAGTACAAATATTAATGATCTCTGTCTTCAAAATGAATTAATCATGGTGCAGAATTTCATCGAAATCATCTCTCTCTCTCTCTCTCTCTCTCTCTCTCTCTCTCTCTCTCTCTCTCTCTCTCTCTCTCTCTCTCTCTCTCTCTCTCTCTCTCTCTCTCTCTCTCTCTCTCTCTCCGTAAAAAGATTCAAGAGAAACTTCGTTAAAAAAAGGAAGTGGAATAGTTTCACCTGTGTCATGCGATGATGTATCTGAACCTGTGAATGATGGAAGAAAGTAGTCTCATGAATGAATCAACGGAAAAGGAAAGTTAGAAATGGATGATGGAAACAATTGTATGGGTGGAAGCAATGTCAATTAATGACTTACGTGAATTGTAAATATATTTGAATGTTTGAATTACCTCTTGCTGGTTCTTCATTTCGCTTAGTTTATATTTCAAAATGCTGGTAGGTTACGTGAAAATCATCTCCTTTAATATTGAAGTAGTTAACCATGTTTGTTTGTAGTGCTGCGCTTTTTTTGGTTAACACCTTTTTTTAAATCATAAGTTTGTCTTATATTTATTTAATCAGTAGGAATATAATTGAAGTTCATATCTAGAAAAGGTACTTATCAATTTTAAAAGGAGACTGCGATTATTTGTAAACGTTTATGAACTACGTTTCTTGCGGGTTCTTTTTTTTTCTCTTGTGGAATACCTTTTCATGTTCCAAATTCTAAGACTGAAACAATTAAGCATTAAATGGCGTATATTTCTTAATTAAAATTATTTATTCCAATACCACATTCCAGTAAATTCATTTTTTAAAAGATATGAAACTATCTAAATATAAATGTACCTCTACGGGATGATCTAATATTTATAGATAAGGAGTCTGTGTCAATTAGTTCTGAGAATGCGGTGATATATATATATATATATATATATATATATATATATATATATATATATATATATATATATATATATTAGTACCCAAATGGAATCACGCATTTGTTTCTCCAGCAAAAGAAAAAAAAATAAAACGTTCTAGAACTGAGTTGATTTTTAAGAAACTGATAAACTTTAAACATTCTGAAATCTACTCAAGCTTATTTAATATTACATATATTTATCCAGGAAAATGTTTCTTCCAAGGGTTAAATCTCTACAGCAAAAAAGCTTAATGAATTTATTGTAACTTGATATTATTTAGCAAACGTTGATCAAAACTATGAAGTGACCGCTAGCTTGTGCATAATGTACGTATCCTTATACATCAGCTGAAACACATTGCAATATATCCTCGTGATTGGCAATTATCTGCACTTGTCAGCTATAAAATTGTTTGCAATTCGAATACGACTTTGTTGTTGTTTTGTAAACCAGTAATAGGCTTAATTTTGATGGGCCCAAAGCTTTAACTTTTTGACTTCCTTTGATCGAGCATATTTCTACCTTATATCGTTGTATGATCTAAGCGCAAAGAAATTACCGAGAACATCATCCGATTTTGTAATTGAACATGTATGTATATTGTATCCATGGAAGACCTGAATAAATCGAAAATACATCTACCTTGCATCGATGGAAGATCGGAACACATCAAAAATACATCAACGTTATATCGATGTAAGGTCTGAGCACATCAAACACACATCTACCATGTATCGGTGGAAGACCGAAGCACATCAGTTGATTGCACCATTACTTTTATGACGTCCTCACCACTATCATCAAAAGATCGAGATTCCTTTGAGCAGTCAAAAGTTTATAGACTGTTAGGAAATTAAGACGATGTCACAAAGCAGGAGTAAAAATTCAGACAATCCGAAAAAATATTTATGGTTCTATTGATTCCGAAATTTTTTTCTAATTTTGTTACCAGATAACAACAGAACAAGGAAAGTACAGAAAGTGAGAATCAACAGTAATAAATCTCTCTCTCTCTCTGTGTCTCTCTCTCTCTCTCTCTCTCTCTCTCTCTCTCTCTCTCTCTCTCTCTCTGCCATCTCTCTCTCTCTCTCTCTCTCTCTCTCTCTCTCTCTCTCTCTCTCTCTCTCTCTCTCTCTCTCTCTCTCTCTCTCTCTCTCTCTCTCTCTCTCTCTCTCTCTCTCTCTCTCTCTCTCTCTCTCTCTCTCTCTCTCTGGCCAAACCAAATATTAGGTTTGGCCATAGAGTTCTTCTTAATGTAAACCCGATGCAATGTTAAATTCCGTTTGGCTAAGACTCTGTAAATTTTTGTTCCCATGACACTCTCATCATGTTAAAACTATGAAGAAATTTAACATGGGATTTCTCGAACGTACCCATATCTGTGTATGTTAAGGTCAACACTAACATCTTTACCATGTAACACCATTTAAGGTCAACATCTTTTAATGACATTGTTATTTATTTTCATGTGTTCAAACTATGGACAATTCTAACAGGATTTTCCGTTTGGTTTAAACCATGCATGTCAACCTATTGACTATTGTTAGTTCCTGTGTGGGTTTGTAGAGGCACATACAACTAATAACACACTTTTCGTAGCTAGTACATTGTTCCTAGTAATTTGCTGAATGCAGAAGTAATTTAGAAAGGGTAATTTAGTTGAAAGATTATCAAGTGCAGCTTTAATACCAAAAGTTTTCATTGCCCGTAGAGTTCTGTGGTTAATTCTTAATAAAGATCAAACTGTAATTAATTATCAGGTTGCATAGCTAAATAGTTTATTTTACCGGTTATTACGAAATATATATTCAGTCACGCGGTTAACTATTGCGAGTTTGCACAACATTATATCTTATAATTTATAAGTATATGACGTAGTGAATCTGTCATAAAGACATGTGAAAATGAAGGCCAGAAGCAGAATTAAGAGAGCGTTTTAGTCTTTTCCTGTGCAAAAGAACCGCCAAAATCAAATAAACAAAACAAACAACAAAAACAATTAAAAACAAACAATAAAACAAAAAACAACAACCTCGACATAATACAAATACCCTACAAAATATTACCCAATTCTTAACAGTAAAACAAAGGCTTATTGTTAGCAACAGAATATTCAATTGTTAAGACTCTACTGTCTTAAATTACTTAACAGTTAAAGTAAAACCAATCGGTTTAGTAACATTCAACAAATTAATTAATTCCCTAAAATACGAATTGAAAATTTCAAAGGAACTTACAGTATTGCGAATTAAATCTCAAACAAGCCTAAAATCACAAGTCCAAAAATATACCGTGTTCTGAATGCATTCCAATGGTGTTCCGAATGAATTTAAATCTTGAATGTGCTGATGTACCAATAGCCATGATGAATGACAATTATATAATCCAGAATGTCTTTGAATGACTTCTTAATAATCCCAAAATAACGCTTTAGTCAAAAGAGTCATTGAGCACTTTGCAACTCCTATAAATACTATAAATAAATTATTCTTGTCAAGTTATTTTTGAACACAGCAGTAAACGTTTCTTTTAAACCTTTCCAGTCATTGTTGCAGTTGTAATAAAACAGCTGGAGCAGGTGCTCAGTGTGCTTTTAATATGCTTCTCTATCTCTCCAGTGGGCAAATATCAAAATATTACAGATTCTATTTTGGTATCGATAGCATGGACAGAAGGAAAATAAAGGAGAATCCCTCCCAGTTAAGAAGAATTAGTGGCCGATATACTCCTTCAGAGAATTTTAAACACTGTCTGGAATATAAATAGGATCGGGACTAAACCGTGTTATTGACAATTATTGACAAATCGGTAGATAACTAATGTCTGCATCCCCTGCAGATGAAACTTTTCATTTCCAGAAGAACCAATTATTTCAATTTTTAAACTTTTCGCATCTCCCCTGCTACAATAAAAGAGGTTTTTTATGCCATGTTGGAATTTAGCTAGAAGAAGATGAGATTATTGTGTATATGTAAACTTTGAAGAGCACTAATTGATGCAAGCAGTCATTGTGAAATAAATTCTCTGTGCGTGTTATATATATATATATATATATATATATATATATATATATATATATATATATATATATATATATATATATATATATATATATATAGATAGATAGATAGATAGATAGATGTTTTATTTAAATAATACAATATATTTAATTTTGAGAGAGAGAGAGAGAGAGAGAGAGAAGCAGCAAATGATGGTAATAAGAAGCCATGAAAAGCAGTTAAATGAAATAACTTTCCAAGCAATGACTGAATTTCCGTTCCCTTCCAAGCTCCAGCAAATCCTGGTTTTAATTTCGAAATTGCCCCTTTCATACAATATGCAACACGGTGCTATCAAGAACAAGTTCAAGCACTGATGGAATATATATTTGTATGGCGTAAACACGACAATAAATGAAATAACGCGAAATCAATATCATATTACGCATGCAGAGTAGATCACTCTATTGTACCCCATGGCTGCAACATGGTTCCAAAGTATGTAAAGTACATTTTGTAATGTGATAGGAAAATCAGAGCGAATAGCGGCAGTTTCTCAAAATGATCTTATCAATATATAATGTAAACCGGTAACAATTTTACACATTTAGATGTATCTCTAGAATAGAACTCAACCTTTTTCATGCCGAATACATGGATATAGTTCTAGTTTCTGTTAAATTACATCCATATTATTCGTGATCAACTTTTAGTATCATGACAAAGGGTGCACAAAGCTAGTTTTTATTCTCTTTTGATTATGGCATTCTGATTTTGTTTTGTATTTAGTCAGTCTACCATTGTCAAGAATACACGAAATATTACTGAGCAAAAAAAGGTTGTTGCTGTACTTTTAACATAAACAATCTTTTAGTTCTGTTATAGAAATTATTACGAAGAATAATTCCGTCGTATGTGGCCAACAAAATCCATTAAGAGCGCTAAACAATGAAACAAAAATAGTTATCATTATTGAGAACGATTTATGGATATTATGTAGTAATGTGTTTAGACCTTTTGGAACCACCTGACTGCAATGAGAACTAGGAGACGACAGACATATCCTGCCGCAAGCGTACAAGTAAACTTATTTTGCGATAAGGTCAGTACCTCTAAGAGTATATGTCTGCATAATGTAATGCAATGACTCTCACAAACTGATAAAACAAAAGCCTTCTCTGAAGACACGCCACGATCATAAGGATTCCAGATATGACGATGAGTACTTTCAATCACTACATACATTCTGTTTTTTTCTTATGATATTTGAATTAAAAAGCGAACTTCAGAGATTTTTCTCGCTATTTATGATCGTAAACTTACGTACCTAAACTATTTTATGAAATATAAATCAATGTAAAACTACTCATTTAGTGCTGTCATCGTCAAGTAACAGAACTATTTTTTTTCCAGGCAGCAGTTGCGTGGTAACGTATATATTTTGCTGCGTTACTGTTTGTAATTCTTCTCAAATACCGACTACTAAGGTTGATTTATTGAGGTGTTCGTCGAGGATGTCTCTGATCTAAATATAGACAAAATAATAAGTCAGGGGTCACAAACCCTGGCCGCATGCGGTTATCCATACCGGATCACGTGGCCCGCAAAATGATTGGCGTCAAAAGGTATCATGAGAGATGACAAAAGTGATGCGGCCATCGGGCATCGAAAATGCCCACGTGCGGCCCTCATGGTAGTTTGAATTTGAGACCTCTATAATAAGTAATATGCTCAAATATATCACCTGAATTAAACATCGACCCTATCTAAGTAACCTGAGCACACTAACGAGTAACAAATGGAATCCTACGTTTACGAACTATATCTGCTAACGGCGCGCAAAGTACAGGATTTCTGTGACCGTCGGGAATATTTGTCTACATAGGCGAGAATGCGACTTTTAAAACGCTAAATAGGAAAAATAAAAGTCATCTTAGAGATCAGAGTTAATTGTATTACTTAGTTACTTAGAAGGTACTGATATTAGCATATTAAAGTGATATTCATCATCAATCTTTAAAAGTAAAGAATTGTTTTATACAAACGTGTCAGTGGTGGTTTAATTTGTTTTCCTGCAAACTGAATGATTCCCAATATTGCTAATTAACCGAATCAAGATTTGATTTTATTCATGTAAAATATGCATCCAATATATCTACTGCAATGATAAAAAATGCATCATGACTGAGTCCATTACTACACAACACTTGGATCACTTGCTCAGCCCAGATGTTGAAAATTGTCAAAAGTGCCATATAAAATATGAAACGTCCGAAAAGTGGATTTTAAGTATTTTACAATTTTTTATCAAAAGTATTAATCCAGATGTCACATTAGTTTACACTCCTCTTTCCAGACGATACCTTTTGATATTTTAGTCTAGAATGCTAGTGCTGATAACGTACTTTTGAATACCTTATGTTCCTTATGTTGCCTATTATCATCTCAAAATAAACAATATGTATATGGTTATTTTGGGTCAATGAATCCTAAGTTTCATTCAGAAATCGGGACCATTTTAATTTTCTCACTAACAAAACTAACATCGATATCCAATGAAACATATTGTACTGGAAGTTTTAAGAGAAGAGATAATTTATCCAGAAAAAAAATGATTACAGATATTACGTCTTAGATAAGAAGAAAAAACTTACAAACACTGGAAAACAGTCCAAAAAAGCTTTGATATCGGGTCCTAATGAAAGAACAACTGAAACACACACCTAAATATAAATAATATGTGCATAACTATAACTTATACAAGAATGAAAAAATAAAAATGCACTGTAGTTTATAGCTTTAATATAATTTGTTTACTTGAGTATAATTTGCTTGTTTGAGTATAATTCTTTTGCTTGAGTATAATCTATTTATATATATAATCCATCAGATAATCCATCTGAACAACCCAGTAATCAGTCAATTATTGGTTAACGGAGATGAATGTCCAATCGTAAATAATTATCAGAAATTTAAGTTTGTTAAAGTCCAAATGCCTGGACATTTAGGCCTGCTTAGGTCCATATGTTAGGACTTTTAAGACTTGTTTGAACCCAATTACTCGATTCAGCTCTTCTTATTAATTTATACATATAACTTGAAACATTTCAGGATTGTTATAATTCATAAACCTTTGTCAAAACACGATGAGAATGAAATAGAAGTAACTAACTCAGTCCAATTTAAGTTTTGGAAAACATACTGACATTCCGAAAATATCTCTCATACTCAAATTACTATATTAATTGCAGAAGATCAACTCTTAAACAAACTCAAATCACATACTAATAATTTTCATTCTCAGAACACATGTAATAATTTACATACTCAGATCAATATTGATTGTAACATTTAAGTCATTATTATATTTGTCATAATGAAATAGCTCATTTTAAAAGGAAAGTTTTACATTTTTATTATAAATATCTGTTTTGTTACTGGATCCCATTGGAAACAATAAGTACCAAGGTTCGTTATATATAAGATGTCTGAATAAAAGCATATAAAATCATACAACATAGAAAAATCTATACACAGTTAATATTAGAGTGTCATGCATCTTATTTCCGGTATATGTTGAAGACAAATTAGTGACATATGATTTGTTTTACTTAAATAAACTTATTCTAAAATATTTCAATGTTCCAGAGTTTAAAATTAATGTAAATAAATCTATGTATAAAACATGTAGTCTACGAATATGGGTGTTTACGTACAACTTGGATTACATCAAACAGCCGCCATTAGAAAATACTAAAGCGAGGCATGTTTGGACTCAGAAATTAAGACCATCAACGTAGTGGCTCTCTAAGCTTGGTTCCTTCCCGCAAATGTTAATAGATTATAATATAGTTACTGAGAAGTCGCACCGACTTTATGACGTATCATAACTGATGCTAAAGTAAGGAACAGCTGGATACGGTTTCATGTGAACAATTTCTTTATTTTATTATTTTTCCGAACGTTCGAGGAATTATAACCAGCTCAGCCTGCAGTGATCTCATTGATATCTTTAATACGTCGTAGAAACTTTTTCTTCAATCTGTCTTAAAATAGAATTATCTAGTATTAATACATCTATCTGGGTATTCTTCCGCAGTTTTCAACATTCAAAAATATTACTGTATTTACATCTGAGTCTATTTCTGACAGTAGATACTATATTTATTCTATCTACAGACTAATACTGTAAATCACAGTTGATGTGAATGTGCAAATAGAGAAGCGTCTTTAACGTGCAAATAAAGATGCGTATTTAACGTGCAAATATAAATGCGTCTTTAACGTGTAAATAAAAATGCGTCTTTAACGTGTAAATAGAAATGCGTCTTTAATGTCAGGTCTCAGTTTGGAAGAAAACGATACATGTACAATCCTGTCAAAAGGTTGAGAAAGCTGATCGCATGAGATATAATATTAGAATCATAATGCAATAATTATAGTCATAATAATGAAACATTATACACTAATTACTTAGCACAGGTTTCGAATATAAAATAGTTTGAATACAACTTTTCTAAAACAATTACAAACAAGCAATTTTGATTGCTACAACGAACTTTATTATGTCATTGGGGTAAAACTTAAACAAGTGCTTGTGTCTTTATTAACACGACATAAGAAGTTTTGCATAAATGACTTTTACTTAATAAATTGCTGGAATCAATAGTATTCATACAACCACCCGTTTATGTGTAACCACCCCATCCTCGATTTCAGAAACGAAAACTATCAACGTATACTCAAACCTAAGTCATTTCATTCGTTGATTCATACTTTCTAATCTGACTGTCGCCAAGAGATCTCGATGAAAACAAGCAGACTGCTCATTTTTCTGGTTCTAGAAAAGTCCATTTCATCTTTATCATGAGCGTCCAATATTTCCGATGTCAGATTTTAATAGTTCTAATACAAATTGAGAAACTATAAAAGAAAAACTCTAGCATACACGAGTTCAAGGAGATAAATCTCCAAAATTTAAGGAATCAATGAGATTGTCAAAGAATGACAGTTTACCACAAGACATCTGTTCAAAGAAAACGTATACGCGCCCATACCAATATGGGAACCATGATAATAAAAACATTCCTATTTGATTCCAAGCACCTACAAGATGACAGTATTTGAGACCAACTTGCGACAATCCGGACATATAAGTCAATGAATGAAATGGCAAAGCTGACAGCGACACCTTTTTGACAGCACGACATTTTACATATTTTATGGCGGCAGTGTTCAGTAAGCGTGAGACGATGCGTATCAGTCGCATGAGAATGAGTTCGAGTTAGCTTGCCTATCATGATTGGAATCATGTAATTAACATGTATATCATGATGGGTATCGTGCAATTAGCATTTATTTACATCAGGATTCCTCCTGTCATTTAGTACAGTGTGAAATTGTTGCATATTTTGACTGCTTAAGGCTTAACAATCACAGCAACCAAAATCAAGTTAAGAATTTGTAGTTCAAGGAACATTTCAAGAAGTCATAATTTAAAAATGTAATTTAATTTTAACATTGTAATTAATTGCAACTTTTTATGGTTAAATGTAATTTCAGGCGCAGGATTATTAGATGCAAAGATCTTTTACCCCCCCCCGATGACGCACCAATTTAACTGAATAAAGATGTATATTCGTGACTATAAAAAAGTTATCCGTATCTTATAAAAGCGTTTCTTCAATAAATATAAAGTACGCATGAACCATTAAAATAGAAACGGGATTGTTTTATTTAACACATACGTTACATAACCTCATCAGGTTGAATATAACTATAATAATATTGAAAGTCTATAGTGTAACCACCCAAACGCGGTGCACGAATATATAAAACAAAACCTCATTTCAATGGGGTTTCTATAAAGATCCACACACTTCTAACAGATATTTGGTCTCAATGTCATATTGATAAGTTTTGCAAATATTTTATATTTGATTATTGAACTTTAATTCAGTTTTGCAATATGACAAACTGCAATTAGAACCAAAATCAACATGCATTGTATGGAGGAACAGTTATATATGAGTATGGTGCACATGCATCTTATAATATGTTATACTTATTTGGTCGTAAGATATATTATTTAATCATATTTTGTATATAACATCGGAAGGAAGACCATCTGAGCTGACCATAATTATTTTAAGGGATAGAAATGAAAGTTGACAACAAATACTGCATCTTTCAGAACGCAAGTTTTCACGATGCAAGCAAAACTTTACATTTAACTTAGAGATATAAATATTCACCTTGAATTTCTATTCGGACAATGAAAATTAAATAGACATATATTGACCAATTAGTGATAAGTAAATTATGTGCAAATCTTTCAAACAAGACTTACGTCATAGAAAACAATACATATAACATTTGGCCAGGATTTCTTTCGTAGCTATCGAGTCAAATCGAATTTACAATGCTATGAACATGTTCTAGTAATGCAAGTTCAGTTTCAAAGTCTTGTATTGAACTTGTCGCTTAGCGCTTATATTGTGAATGGAGTAAAAATAATGAATATTGCATGCAAATTGATTTTTTAAACAAGACAATATTTTCAAAACATTGCAGAACTTTGTTTTCAAAGCTGAAATGATTTTCTCTTAATTGCAAACTTAATGTCATGATTCTATTTTTGTATCGATACCGGACGAAGACAATTATGCACACCACTAAGAATTGTCTTGGACCAATTCAATTCACATGAGTACAACTTAGGACGTTCGGACACAAATTAAGTTATGTGTGCAACACTAAAGAGGTTTCATAATGAAGGCAGGTATACACAAGTCTGCACAAATCTGCAGACAACTGCATTTTAACTTCCGTTCCCTCTTTTCTCTCTCATAGCCTTAGTGACGAACATGCTAGGTTATACCTGTAATGTATCAACCAGAATAGGTACTTAGAATGCCCCTCTCGTTGTCAATGTTAAAATATCATTATTTTACGATTTGATCTGTACCTGACAGAAAACAAAGACATTAGAGAAATTATCCTCAGGCAGCAAGATCTACAGGAATGTCATGTACGAATGCAGTGACGTATAGAACTGTCTGGAACACTAAATGGACTCATCAATAAAGATCGATGGACGTAAATATGTAGATTATGTCTGCAATCTGTGCAGATGAGCCTTTTCAGTCCCGGATGATGCAAATATAAGAACAAGATTTCATTTGTAATCTTTAAAAGCTTTTTACCTTTCAATCAAACTGCTTCTTTACCAAGAATAAATGTCTGTCCGAGGAGGTCGGAAATTAACTAGAAATGGAAGCAAACTTTGAAATACAATTTTGTGACAACAACTAATCTTCTCATCTGAATCAAACTATATTCAAATGGATGTATAGACGTAAATCACTCGAAGCATATTCAACACAGAAAGGATTGAATTTCTTCAATTTTAATTAAATCTTTTTTTTTCTTTCATATACCACTATACCACATCTGTTTTGTTTTGTGCAATCCACTTTCATATATTTATATAATATGAGTATGCCAATGGATTCTCGTATTAACACAAGCTCAATACAAGTATGGTTCCCTTAAGAACGTCCTTTCTGGTAGATCAGACAGCTTTGTATATATGCTCTTACCCGGATGTTAAGGCGAATGGCAGGAAATTTCTGGATCGCACAGGGCATCATTTCAGATGCAGTAGAAGCTGATGGCCATACACAGCATCCAGACTTGTCTACGGATGTCTCAACATTGTTGTGCCAATTGATTTCATATAGGCTTAGACGAGAGAATAATGGTAATTGCGCAACATAATCTAATTCAGATTCAACTCACGTGCATGTCATGATATTCCCATCTACCACTAGATAAATTTAAATCGTGTGGTGACTGGCTAGCAGCAGATTTAGATGCACTGGGAGTTTCAGCTGCACACCTGAACACAGACATCCCAGAATTTAGAGTCGATAAAAACTGAACAGAAGCAGCAGTGGAAATCGCCATTTCCCAGTGTGACTGAGCATACCTTTTTAGGATCACACTACTCGCCTCCGTAGTATGCAGAATAAGCTAGTTAAGCTACCCTGGACATTTGCCAATTTTCATCATCCATTATTATCATACCAAGGCTGACGCAAATGTAACCGTAGCTTTTGAAAATCTAGCACGAATACAAAATTGACGCAACTCACCACATCGGTACATGGAATGCGCAAACACTAATGGACATCACTTCAGCAGAGAGAAAATGAATAAGAACATCTTAATCTGGTAGAGAACGAGCCAGATTCTACATCCAGATTGCAGCCCTGAGTAGAACTCGGCTAGCTGAGGAAGGACACCTAAACAAAATACGAGTAGGATAAACTTTTTCTGGAATAGACGAAGTAAAGAAGCGAGATGTGAAAGTGGTGTGCAGCAGTTAATTAATACGCTTTCAAACTGACCAAATGTTATAAATCACAAAATAACGCAAATGAGATCCCACTTTATTGAAGAAATACATGCATCGTCAGTGCCTAAGAACCCACCACGCCCAACCCAGACGAGATGAAGAACAAAGTTCATGAAGATACCGAGTCGCTTTTTCTAGTAAATACCAACGGCAGACATTTTCATAGTGTTTGATTATTTCAATACTTGCGCTGACAAAGAACAGTAGACACAGCAAGGTGTCATTGGAAAAACATTTATTTTAGCTACGAACTCCTAATAATTACATGCATTGAACACGACCTCCAATACAACCGCACTCCAAGTATGACAGCTTATTGGCTATGTTAGCGTTAGGATAAGAGATAGGTAGGATATCCAAATGATGAAGGCCTTGAAGAGTGCAGAATGCTAAACTGACCATAAACCTGTGATCTCCAAGCTAAATTTCAAGATTCAGCGTAAAAGACGACCACAAGGCACCAAAGTGCCCTAAAGGCTTAATGTATCCATACTGAAAAAGGATACTAAACAAAAGGCATAATGCGCAAAATTATGAAGCCAAATGGATAAAATGGGATAAAATTGGAGAATACATAGAATAATAAGTGCATACCTCAGAAACTCAATGTATGTATTGAACTGTATCCAAAACCGTTGGTCAAACCATATGCAAATATCAAAATTAGTTTGATGAGAATGGTGCTGCCATTCGGAGACTTCTGAATGAGAAAACCCTCTCCGGCGACCTAGGATTAGAGCGTCAGCCTTGGATGCAAGAGGTTGTGGGTTCTATCCCCCGTCGAGTCATACCAAATATTTACAAAAATGGTACTAACAGCTGCCTCGCTTGATGTTCAACATTAAGAGATTAGTGTTAGGACTGGTCGCCCTGGTGTCAGTATAATGTGACTGTGTGGGACATCATACTACATGTCTGCGGCATGATGCTCCGGTGTTACACATCACTATAAACTGCCACACTGCAGACATCGTAGCGAAATGACTGAAAATATAAAGCTACGATAAAAATCATAATCACATCACATCACATTTGAATGAGAAATATAGAAAACAAAGACCTTTGTTGAAGAAAGGACTTAAGCATATAAGAAGGCAGCCTTTATTTAAGGTGACAGTACAATGTAAACTGAGAACTGCAAGACCCATGGCTAAAAATTAAGGCGGATGAGAATCAGTTCTACGTGAATAGTAATGACATGAAGAACTTTAATAATGCTTTGAGGACTATGTACGGGCCAGAGTCATCAATACAATTTCCGGTAGTGAGCGTAGACAACGCCACTTTGCTCATTGACAAAGCAAAAATACATCAAAGATGGGCAGAATACTTCAATAATTTCGTCAATCAATAGTCGTCTACCTAGGAATCAGTTCATCAACTGTATCAAGTAAAAAGCAACATAATACTTACTGATTCACCTACGCTGACTGAAACTGAAAACAACTGGCCGGCTGTCAAATTGAAAAGCAGTTGGACCAGATACAACGCTAGTAGATGTCTACAAAATTCGGAGATTCTGTCGCGACACAGAAACTGTCTGAATTATTATAGTCAATTTTGACGTAAGGAACTATACCACAGAACATAATAGATGCATCTATCGTCCACTTGTACATGTAGAAAGGCAAAATACAATCCAGCGTCATCACTGTCAATGGAAAACATAAATTGAATTATACATCCTTTTTACTATGGTCTCCTGCCTGAGATTCAGCGTGGCTTCAGGAGAGGACGAGGGACCACCTACCTGGTGTTTGCAGCTCATCAACTCTAAGCGAAATGCAATAAATATAACTTCAACTTGTGATCAACACTGATCGATCTGACAGAATCATTTGACACAAGCCAGCCGTGGAGGCCTTTGGACGATCATGACGATGTGCGGTTGCTCAGAGAAATTCATTTAGAAGGCTCCGTAATTCTATGATTGCATACTTGCTCTTGTCGTGAACGACGGCAAATCATCTCAACCATTCCCAGTCACCAATAGAGTGAAGAAAGGTTGTGTGTTAGCAAGAACCCCATTCACTTCGAACTTCTCAGCCGTGTTTACTGATGACTTCCGTGAATATGACAATGTGTAGACAACAGATACGCAATTGATGACAAGCCATTTAATCCAATGAGACTAAATGCAAAGACAAAGTTACAGGAAGTTCGTCATCTCCTATTTGCATATGGATGTTCCTTCAATACAAAATCTGAGTCTATCATGAAAAAAGTAAGGACCAATTCTCTTCATCTTGTGACAATTTCAGTTTTATAATCAGTATCAACAACATGCACCAGCCTTCCACCACGACCTTGGACAAATTTTTAAAAATCGGACAAGCAAACATAATATAAATATAACTATTTTTAACTACCAATATTGTATTTTTTATTCCATCTCTGAGGTTGACAGCTCAATGGAATGTCGCACACATACTGAAAACAAACATGCAGGTCATTTCTGTTTATTAATTAAGTACATACATTTATATTTAAAGGGAGACAATCACATCAAATAAATGATCATTAAAGGTAGACAATTACATTACATATAAACTTTGAAGAGAGACTATAGCATACTATACTTATTTTCCTTATATGACTCTTTTTATCAGTGAGTAAACGTGAATGCGGTTAAGGAAGACAATCGGTGTTTTTCGCAAAAAAAATGATTTTTTATATAAATTGTTTAAGTTAGAATATATCAGCAGCCTTTAGAAAAGGAGGAGTAAGAATGCAAGTATAATTTAGAGGAAAGCGACTGCCTCTACACAAAGATGACGAATTCAGAGTGCTCATCGCCTTATGACTGACAGTTTTGTGCAGATAGAAACATAGTTTTATTAACAGTCTCAAATTGTCAGCTAGCAAGATTCAAATAATACAGACAAGGTTTAGAAAGAATATCACCCAAAATATGTGACATAATACGGGAGAGGGCAGCAGAAATTGAATTGATTGTATATACCTTCATATAAATACGAAGATAATTTGAAATGGTTTTAATGAGGACCAAAATAGTTGTATAACAACATTAATATTAAGCCAGACTATAAACCACTGTCTATCTAGATAATCATCCTACGATAGCCTATAAAACTTTTCTTTGTAATAATAATAATAATAATAATAATAATAATAATAATAATAATAATAATAATAATAATAATAATAATAATAATAACAATAATAATAAAAAATAACAACAATAATAACAATAACAATAATAATAATAATAATAATAATAATAATAATAATAATAATAATAATAATAATAATAATAATAATAATAATAATAATAATAATAATGATAATAATAATAATAATAAACATCTCACACCAGTCAATATATATCTTTACTGCAGAAATATCAATCATACCTAAAGCTCTGAGCCACCTTTATACCTTACCAAAAGACAAATTTGTCATCCTTTCGGATTCCTTTTCCATATTAAGAGCCTTCTATAATCTTTACCTGATCAACCGTTAAATAACCCAGACATCGGAAAACGACGATGCTCTTATAACATCTGGGAAACATAATTCCTAGATAAATTGATATTGAGGATACATAAAGGGAAAATAATGAGGCCAGAACTTCTCTATAGTCACCCGTTACATAACGTAAGTGTAGTAATAAAATTACTTCAAACAGTGTGTATATCAGTGAACATGTCAAAATATTTGGAATACAATCTCTGCCAACATATGAATATCAAGTCCACTAGATAAGTAGGAACAGATCAAACAGATTAATAAGTATTGTGCTGACTACATATCTGACACACAAACCTGAATCATACACACCAAGTGAAGGGTGAACATCAACCGTGATACAAATATGTCAGTGTCTAGTGATAGTGGGACAAATAATTGTCGAATGCGTCGATTTTCCCTCTGTGAGGCAGAAGCATTTTGACTTGAACTGCTTGGAAAACTATATGAATACGTACCATCAAGAAAATCGTATTTTTTTAAGGGCGAACGAATTATTTAACAAATTTTTATTTAACAAAGTTCAACCACGTATAAGGATTTTAAATTCGTTATCTCTATCTTTATTTTTATATGGATTTGACAAAATTTTAACATTTTAACCGAAACTCTTTCATGTTGTTTTAGCCTAGAACGCTGTACATAAAGTTGTCATCCGTGTACATTAAAACCGATCTGTTAGTGCTGCATTAATAAAAACTGGCAATCTTATCTGACTTTCCCTCTATCTATTCTTATACAAAAATCAATCAAATCCTGTAAATGTAAATAAAACCGCTGATTGCGGCTGACCCAGATTACCGTACCATGGGGGACCAACTCTATATTATCGCTGTATTTGCCAAACTTCTCTATGTTTGCAAAGTCAACGCTTGAACTGGCCAAAATTATCCACCAAAATAAAGGTTCCAATGATTAAATTGAATAAGCTGATGTCACCTAAGTTGAAATCCACGATAAAAACAATAGAAATCAAAATAAAATATATTTAACTTTGTCAAAGTTTCTCAGCATTTTGAGTGGAATGTTTGCAAAGAATTAAATAAATATAAATTAATATTTTATTAATAATACCTTTTTATTGAAGTATTACTGATTTAAACATGTTTATCTGTAAAAGCAATACTATTTATGTATGATAAGTATTCACATAAGCAACGATGTCAATTTTGGTACACATAAGGTACTCTGGTTTGAAATTCTAAGCACAACCGAGTGGCATAGTAGTCTAAAGCGCTGTCCGTTACGGATCACTGCCATCTCACCTCTATCTGCGTGGTTCTAGTCTAGGATTCGGCGAATGTGGATATGTGAGAAAGCTTGCCAGTAGCTTCTCATGGGTCGGTGAATTTCTTTCCGGTGATTTCCCGGTTTCTTCCTCCACCATTAATACTGGCCGCCATGAATAGCCTATCGTGTGCTGAAAAATGGCGTTAAGCCTAACAACAACAACAACGTCACGTCCTGAATATGACCAATAATCACCAAATTTCAGACGATAGATACAATAAGTATATATCGTAATCAATACAAATGCGGATATAGTAAATTTCACGAGAGATTTGTATATGAAGATCAATGGAATTGCATACACTTTACATAAAGATGATGTTCGTTGTTTTTCAACCTACAATTACCAAAGGTGTTGACATTTTTGAGGTAACTGCGCTCTGGTAGATTTGTGTCTTTCTTGGCTAGTTTAACATCAGTAAACAAACGATAGACGACACGTGTTCAAAAATATTAGAGAAATTCTGTTTGCCGCGATAATGCAGCGATCGAGATAAAACAGCGCTGTAGTATATTTACTGTTTTCAATTATTTTTAAGCGTTTATGATCGTATATATCGATGGAATTCATTTTGACATTTTTCGAACATTACCTTTAGTTGGCTCAACATATCCATTATTATCCTGAATTGCCGTAAAGACAACATACATACATACATACATACATACATACATACATACATACATACATACATATTTTGATTAGAATCATAAAACTTCATTCCATTATGATAGTAATACAAACCTCTTTCTACAATTTATATATATATATATATATATATATATATATATATATATATATATATATATATATATATATTACCAATAATCACCAAACTGCAGACGATAGATACAATAAGTATATATCGTAATCAATACAAATGCGGATATATATATATATATATATATATATATATATATATATATATATATATATATATATATATATATATATATATATATATATATATTACGGTACAAACCGCTTTCTATGATAAATGATCCACATACCCAGACACAAACCTCTTTCTTTCTGTAATAATAAACCTACACCAATACAAACTGCTTTTTATGATAAAAATCTACACACCCAGATGCAAACCTCTTTTTATAATAATATTCATATCACACTAGTATATAACTATTCTAAGATTTTTGAATATATATATATATATATATATATATATATATATATATATATATATATATATATATATAGAGAGAGAGAGAGAGAGAGAGAGAGAGAGAGAGAGAGAGAGATAGATAGATAGATAGATAGATAGATAGATAGATAGATAGATAGATAGATAGATAGATAGATAGATAAATTGATAGATAGATTGTCACAAAAAATGACATTATAAAAATTTATACAGTTTTTTGCTTTGTGTGTCACGTATACTCAACGCGGTGTTACACTCTAAATATATAGCGCAAATAATATCGAAAAACCTCTGGTTTTTAAAAATTCAAAATCACTTCAACGTTTGTTGTTACAACACTATTAAGCAACGATGCTAGTGTGATATGCGTTCGAAATTATTACTGAGACTGGTTACCTGTCAAATTGACCATTCCAGTTTTTTCATCGTGGAATATGATTTATTAATTCTGAATTCTCTAATGTCTGCTGCGTAGGATGTGAAAAAATTGTCACATTATTTTCAATGCGTCTTTGAAGTGATTTTACACATAGAAACTAAACGAAAATAAATTATCGAATATGATACACTCTAAAGTGTGACTGAGATCATTACATAAAGCAAACAAGTGAAAAGAAATATAAAAATTGATAAAATTGAAACAAAATAAATAAAGCTTTAATTTTTGTGCTTATACATAATAAATGGACGATGTAAAGGTTATAAAATCGCTAATAAAAGAAACAATGAACAG
Source organism: Potamilus streckersoni (assembly GCA_016746295.1). Classification (NCBI taxonomy): domain Eukaryota; kingdom Metazoa; phylum Mollusca; class Bivalvia; order Unionida; family Unionidae; genus Potamilus; species Potamilus streckersoni. The sequence goes on from JAEAOA010000682.1 coordinate 224,522, forward strand.
TATTTTAGTATAATATCAATAGGAACGATACATCAATATTGGATGTTATGTTAACAATAAGAATTTTTACTACAACATGCTCATTACATAAGGGAAGTTATGATGAACTCAAAATTTCTTTTTCTTTGTCTAAACTAATGTCATTTGCATCCTTCATGGATTAACATCATGACAACAAAAACAGACATATGCAAACGTTGACCTCAGCCATCGTGTCTTAACATAATGACAAAACAAACAGATAGGTGCAAACATTGGCCTCAGCCTTCGTGTCTTAACATCATGACAACACAAACAGATAGGTTCAAACGTTGGCCTCAACCTACGTGGCTTAACATTATGACAACAAAAACAGATAGGTGCAAACGTTGGTCTCAACCTACGTGGCTTAACATCATGACAATACAGACAGATAGGTGCTAACGTTGGCCGCAACCTTCGTGGCTTAGCATCATGACAACAAAAACAGATAGGTGCAAACGTTGGCCTCAGTCTTCGTGGCATAATATCATGACAATATAGAAAGACGCAAATGTTGGCCTCAGCCTTCGTGACTTAACATCATGAAAACACAAACAGATAGGTTCAAACGTTGGCCTCAACCTTAGTGGCTTAGCATTATGACAACAAAAACAGACATATGCAAACATTGACCTTAGCCTTCGTGTCTTAACATCATGACAACACAAACAGATAGGTTCAAACATTGGCCTCAACCTACGTGGCTTAACATTATGACAACACAAACAGATAGGTGCAAATGTTGGCCTCAACCTACGTGGCTTAACATCATGACAACACAGACATATAGGTGCAAACGTTGGCCTCAACCTTCGTGGCTTAGTATTATGACAACAAAAACAGATAGGTGCAAACGTTGGCCTCAGCCTTCGTACTTTAATATCATGACAATACAGAGAGATAGGTGCAAATGTTGACCTCAGAAGAAGAACGTTTTATTTGTATGGAATATTTAATGAGGCTGAAAGGAGAATAAAATAAATACTTACACAGTGAAGTGGTAAATGAAGCACTTCCATCCAGTAGGCCTTTCCAAGAAATTATACAATTTAACTTGTAGTGAAGTTTGACCGTGTTTATAATTCCCATATACTATTTGAGGCAACATATTTTTGTCCAGCTTTTCCAAGTTTGTCCCTTTGGACTCATGCTGGATGAAGGTTGTAGTAACATCATCATCTGCACACTCCGTCATTCCGGGATAGCCGTTTGATGGACAGGTTACCTCTTTCTTTTTCTTTGGTATTTCTCTACAAAAGAAGAACATTCTTCGGGTGTCGTCCCCATCATCGTATGACATAGCAGATGTCTCAAAACCAATTAGTGTCCTTAAAGTGTGTGCGAAGGTACACCATTTCGTTCACTCGGGTAAACAACTGCAGCTGCCACGAAGAGAAGATAAACACAACATTATTCCATCTATTAGTACAATACTTCACATGAATCGCGACGAACAACTCCCAAGTATGCGTACAGCTGACCTCTATTCCTTGTGGTTAATATACTAAAACGAAAAATATAAACGGAATGATAGTGGTTTGTTTAACAAGCATTTGTATAAATTGATCTTTAATGTAAATGAAACCTGCAAACGTTTTGAGATGAAATAACACACCGGTACAATATGTCATTTCACAGCTAGACTTTTTCGACAATTATTTATAAATGGAGACTGTAGACGACAAACATATTAAACTAAAAGCCCTATTTTAAACCATGATATCTGCACCATGTAACCTGTATTTTAAGTAATATCGGGAAAATGAGCATGGCTCCAATATCGTTTGTAGAAAATGAAATATTCTGAGGGTAAAGTGGGCTTCTCACGCGTATAAATTCCTTAACTGTGAAGATTGTATTACGAAATTTATATCTACTGATCCCTCGTTACTTCGATATATCTACTGATGCTTCGATAACCTTACCCGATGCATTTTGATTTGCTTTAAACGACCACTTAAAAAAATATTCGATTGAGTTTCGTAACGGAATGCAAGCATTTATAAACATTTATAATTTCTCTACAAACTAAAATCAAACGTAAATATGTTCGTTGATTCATAAATGTACACATCTGATTGGCTATTTTGGATATATCTAAGGCATAACAGGAATTAAACCATAACTACAGTTTCTTTTACCGATTCACATCCGGATAATTCGGGATTTTCTTACTAGACTCTCGCAGTTTCAGATATTTATTTCAAAATGGTGAAACAATGTCTTTAAATATGTTTGTTGAAACATGAACCTGGACGTCAATTCTAGGTCTAGTGCACTACTGATTAATTGATTAACATATTTGTTGACGTTTACTTAAAATCACTGAAAATTTTCTGAGATTAATCCCTGAATGCTTCAATCAGATATCATCTTATCGGCAACTGTAATGGCGGATATATAGTTTAATTTATGCTACAAAATACATGGATAATTATAGACACACTAGATATTATGCTCGATTTACGCTGTATGATACATGAATAAGCGTGGATACTTTGGATATTATGCTTGATGTATACTGTATAATGCATGGATACGCGTGGATATTTTAGATATTATGCTTGATGTATACTGTATAATGCATGGATACGCGTGAATATTTTGGATATTATGCTTGATGTATACTTTGTAATGCATGGAAAAGCGTGGATACTTTGGATATTATGCTTGATGTATACTGTATAATGCATGGATACGCGTGAATATTTTGGATATTATGCTTGATGTATACTGTGTAATGCATGGATAAGATTGTTACTTTGGATATTATGCTTGATTTATACTGTGTAATGCATGGTTACTCGTGGATATTTTCGCTATTATGCTTGATGTATACTGTATAATGCATGGATACGCGTGGATACTTTGGATATTATGCTTGATTTATACTGTGTAATGCATGGATAAGCATGAATATTTTGGATATTATGTTTGATGTATATTGTCCAATGTATGGATAAGCGTAAAAACAATTGAAAGTTTTCTTCGTTTTTTGTTAAAGTTGTTGAAATTTAATGCTTATTTAATATCACATGGTGTCATCATTAAAATACGAATTTGGGTTACATGTACTATTTTGAGACGAAGTAGTATTTCAACCTTGTTTTTTCGGTGATCTGCAATAAGAATACACTGTCTTAAATAGAATCAAAGTTTATATACTTTTACGTTTGAAAAATCCCCCAAGACAAATATACATTGTTTGTGATGTGAACTGACGCGCAGTTACATAAATACCAAATCACATCGTCATTGTCATTTTATTACATTTATTGGCGTATTTACAAAATAACCAATGGTATTATTACCCATATATCGATACATATAACCATGCTGTTACAAAATAACCAATCATGTCATCACTCTTATTTCAGTATATTTACCGATGTAATTACGTGCGTTTCCTTTAGACTGCGCATTATACATATCTTGAATGCTTATGCGTTTTCAAACAATATTTATAATGGAGAAAAAATTGTGCATCGAACCTTTAATGATCTGAATAAATAGACCCATTAAAAGCTTGAATTAACATATTTGAAACTGACACCGAATATTTGGAAATGAAATATATCAAAACAATAATAGATTCATTATTTAAAAAGTAAAGGATTCAGAGAATATAAATGAACAATTGAAACCCGTTATCCTTAGGATCAGATCATGATTCTTTGGATTAGACCAAGGAAATGCGTCTTTAATTTTAAGTTATTGAAATTATACTAATAAAATCAATACTCATCGTTAAGCGTAGAAATAAACACACATGTTCGAACAGATCATGCGGAATAAGATGAAAGGCAATTATAGCAAGTTGTATGATGACACATTTGCTTCACATGAGGCATCGCTAAAACTTAGGTCGAAACGAACGCAAGCTTCCCTTGTGATATTATTATCAGAAAGTCTGAAAGGTGAAATAAAGTAGTTATCAAGAAGTAGAAAAGGTAAATAAAGATGCAAAGAAGAAGAAGAAGAAGAAGAAGAAGAAGAAGAAGAAGAAGAAGAAGAAGAAGAAGAAGAAGAAGAAGAAGAAGAAGAAGATGATGATGATGATGATGATGATGATGATGATGATGATGATGATGAATTGTTACGTCTTGAAATATTTAATTTAAATTTGGTCAAATTTGGAAAATGCGGGGGTAATTATATTAATATCAGCAAATTATTGATATGCGTCAGGCTCAATATCAGTTAGTTAAGATAAGTTATCCTAACACGCATACCGAAATCGGATACAAATAGCTACTCTTTGAAGAATTGGCAAGAAATATCAGAATTATAGCTGATATATGCTTCGAAACAATAAAGCAATCAATTCTTGGTGCAATTCTCTCATTCGATTTGCAAGAGGCGTATGTTAATATTTCTTTGAAATTTATAGATGTAAAGTTTAGAAACTTAAATTCTGGGAATCAGTACTACAATTGATAAAACAGTTGTATAATGGTGCAAATTCACGTATAATACAAAATAGATACAGTAGATGCATTAGGGTGGTGATTAATGTATATATATATATATATATATATCTATATATATATATATCTATATATATCTATATATATATATATATATATATATATATATATATATATGTGTGTGTGTGTGTGTGTGTGTGTGTGTGTGTGTGTGTGTGTGTGGTCAACATAAACAATTAAAAACGTGGTTGTAAACAAGAGGATTTAACTTCTACATGTATACTTTTTGCTTGTTATTGATCTTAGAAGAATTATAAGGGACAATAAAGCAATTTAAACAACTATTGCAACAATCCTGAAATATAAATGGAGTCAATATTTAATATTCTGACCATAGACATGTTTTTAATGGTAGTTAAGTCACTCTTTGAGAGTATTAGATACATGTTATGGACTGTGAGGACTAAAAAATCAAGGCAGAAGAGACTTAGTAATTTGTATTCGGATATTTAACCGAAATAAAATGTAAAATTGTATAATGAGGTTTATTTAGATTTGGATCAGGTATTCTTTTAATGCTTGGTACAATTGTGTTTGGTCTAGCATGTGATAACTGGGAGTAGACTGATAAAGCCGATTTTGGATTATCATTAAATGATAATGTGATTACGGATATTTGATTAAAGTTATCATCAAATGATAATGTGAATACAGATTTTGGATTAGAGTTATCATCAAATGATAATATGAATACAGATATTGTTACTGATTTAAGTTGTAGCTTTATTGACTCGCAAAGACTTTGTCCTTTTATCTTGCGAACGTTTATACGTTACTCATATGTACCCTTGCAAAAGGAAAGTCATGTGGAGTCATATGGGGTAAAAGACTTCAACCTACATTAGTAATCAACAAAACCAAAACTGTAGTTAGCATGCTACTCAGTACACGGTCCACATGTACCATAAGGTCCACAAACATGGTTGACAGCTACGACACGAACATACACGATTTGCATCAACAGAAGGGTTTGTCAACCGTCCTGTCGTGGCAGTACTAATCAGTTAACTGCAAAGTGTGTCAATCGTACGGTTGTAGCAGTTCGACCACATTGCATATGATGCACACCGAAAATATAATAAATACACGATTTTATAATAGTGTTCAGTTCAAATTAAATTGTCTCGAATAATCTTTTGCATGCTTTGGCGAGCACGAAATTCAAATTATCGCAGATTAGTAAAGGGATATAGCATTGAAATACATTCGAATGCATATGTCGTTATGCCTTCCCTTTGTACTAATTAATACTTTAATTATCGATGTCACGCGGTGTTATTGCACTTCTTGTAAATGAATAAACTATAATATCGGTTTATTAATATAAATAACACAGTGATCTTGTGATAAATCTATAATATACTATACCAAATAAGATGCATAAAGGTTGCGTTTTTTTGTCAGAGTAAATCTTGTTCTCTTGTTCCCCCATTAAGGTATGTAACCAAAAACATTTTCAGGGTCAATCAATATTTGCTAGAACTAAAACGCATGAGAGTCGATCATCGAATTCGGCAATCCTGAAATCTAAATGGTTTCGTCAGAACGTATTGCAAATTTGTATCATTCATTGTTCATAAAGTCTATATCTTTAGTGTAAATAGATATTGGAAACCCGGATAAGACATCTGAATGAAAAGTTCTATACGATGTGTAGATGAGGCAATACTCTAGAATTTAGCACGTAGGAAAGCTCAGCCGTAGACCAATATATCAAAATCTTCTTTTAGAACGAAGCTGGTGCTCAAACTTAAAGTCTGACAAATCATGTTATCCATAACGATGATATCATTGTCGATACAACAGAGGAACTATATGGACATTCAATTAGGTTAATGTCCTAAATGTCAAATTTCATTTGAGAAACTATAAACCAACTTAAAAACTGACTTTCGATTTTTTGACCTCGAAATTTAGCTAACGCTTAGAGTGGTTTGAGAACAAGGGCCAGGCTTTAAATGTACAATGTGGGAACGATTAGGCCCAGGCCTTCAATGCATAAATGTGGGAACGATTTAGGCCAGGCCTTCAATGCGTCGGAAAGATAAAAATACTGGACTTGCAACTTTCTCTTGGTAAGAATTGAAGTATTTACCTTTGTTGATAGCGTGATTCCCAAATATTGATACTTTCTAGTTTCATTGTTGACTCGTGTTTCAAATGTACCAACGTAAAAAGAATTAATTATCTATTAACACTGTGATAACAGTCTGATAACGGTGGCGTCCTAATATATTTTCAACCCGAAGCTCAGAGAGCACATTTGCATTGCGGATGGCAATCAGGGAAAATAAAATCCTGATGTTTTAAGACTAAAGTGGGAAACGTTATAAAATTGAATGCATTTTTTCTGTGCTTAAACAACAGCGCACTTTATTTCCTGAACTAGCGAACACAAAATTTTGTCTTAATGATCTGAAAACCCAAGCTTCTATAGATGTGCAAAGTATTTTTTTTAAATTTTATTTTTGTCTGACTTAGTAAGCTAGGATTCAGCCATAATACTGACGAAGCAGAATATGACTCAAACAAAAGATACGATTCCAATTAGGATAAACTGGATCTCTCTGGTTAGGACCACGCAGAACAGGCATGATGCTATCATGACACACCTTGTCCAGATCTTTACCAAAAGAAAAGGTTAAGGGCTGTCTTAAACCAGTATAAGGTACTTGTGTGAAACTTTGCTTGATTGAATATACCTTCACTCATTTCCTCTGATATAAGTTAGTCTAGGCCAAAACACTAAGTCTTCAATTCATTTCGATCCTTTGTATTGGGAATATAGCATTTCATCAAGAAAACAAAAGTCATAGTTGATGCCTCTACTTTGGAGTTACAGAATGAATAAGTACATTGCTCTAAAATATTTTCCTATGGCTACAGAGACGTTCCATTGTATAATCTATGTCGTAAGTCACTTTTTGTGGTCGAATTAAGTTTGAATTTTGATCAGCTACATTATTTAGAACAATTAAAGGAAGTCGATCTTTGTAAGCCAGTTATGGTATATGAAACCGGCCCAGCAAACAGGTGTGGTTAAAAAATGAAAATAACTGTATGCGTACATACAGTTTCTGATTAATAATCAGTACCAACTTATCACTACGGTTTTGTTACAATATGAAGGCTTTGTCAACATTATATTCGATATGGGTAATTTTTAAATAACTACCTTTACTGCAGCCACTTGAAAGAAAATAAAATCACACACTCACACACACACTTTATATGTATATATATATATATATATATATATATATATATATATATATATATATATATACGCTTCCCAAATGTATATCATTCATAACGTCTGTAACAGTCCCAAAATTCACAACATTAAACATTTATGAAGTATTTATCAGTCCTAAACTTGTAACATCCCATGGCTGACTTCATACATTTATAAAGTCTCTGACAGTTCCAAAATTCATAACATTAGACATTTATGAAGACTCTAAGAGTTCCAGAACTCATAACTTCTCATTGCTGTCATCATATTTATAAAGTCTTTTAGAGTCCTAAATGTCATAAGATCTCATAACTGACTTCAGCTTATCTCAAACCAAAAATCAGAGTGTGTCTTGCGACACATTTAGATCTGATATAGTGGATGTTTAGCATTCCCAATCTTTTCCTTTCCTTTTGCAGATCTTGTTAATTGTTTTTTTTTTCTTCATAAAGTAAGAACGGACACTTGTCTGTTAGAGTACCATTTTCATTAGTAGAACGTCCTAGTTATTTACATTTCAATGCAGTTTCACGAGCAATATTCATTCAGCTGGTTATTTCATTACGGTCTCATGACAATGCCACTGAGACTACATACCAGAATCGCTTGGATTTGTTATGTCTGCATTGGTTAATATTTAAAATTAATAAGAATTCAGAAAACAACTCAATCGTATTTACTAAGAAGAAACATGAAAACAAGTATAAGAAATATGAAGTTTCTTCTTTGACGAACATACATTCACATACTTAATAATATACCATTGTCTTTTAGCCGCGTTTTGAGGTTCTGACAACACTATTCTACTTAATAATATACCATTGTCTTTTAGCTGCATTTTGAAGATCTGACCACAATATTCTACTTAATAATACAGCATTGTCTTTTAGCCGCGTTTTGAAGTTCTGACAACACGATTCTGCTTAATAATATACCATTGTCTTTTAGATGCATTTTGAAGTTCTGACAAAACCAGTCTGCTTAATAATATACCATTGTCCTTTAGCTGCGTTTTGAAGTTCTGACAACACGATTCTCCTTAATAATATACAATTGTCTTCAGCCGCGTCTTAAAGTTATGACAACACCATTTTGCTTAATAATATACCATTGTCTTTTAGCTGCGTTTTGAAGTTCTTACACCATTCTACTTAATAATATACCATTGTCTTTTAGCCGCGTTTTGACGTTCTGACCACACGATTCTGCTTAATAATATACCATTGTCTTTTAGCTGCGTTTTGAAGTTCTGACAACACGAGTCTGCTTAATAATATACAATTGTCTTTAGCCGCGTTTTAAAGTTATGACAACACCATTTTGCTTAATAATATACCATTGTCTTTTAGCTGCGTTTTGAAGTTCTTACAACACCATTCTACTTAATAATCTACCTTTGTCTTTTAGCCGCGTTTTGACGTTCTGACCACACGATTCTGCTTAATAATATACCATTGTCTTTTAGCCGCGTTTTGAAGTTCTGACAACACCATTCTACTTAATAATATACCATTGTCCTTTAGCTGCGTTTGGCAGTTCTGACAACACCATTCTGTTTAATAATATACCATTGTCTTTTAGCAGCGTTTTGAAGTTCTTACAACACCATTCTACCTAATAATATACCATTGTCCTTTAGCTGCGTTTGGCAGTTTTGACAACACCATTCTACTTAATAATATACCATTGTCTTTTAGCCGGGTTTTGAAGTTCTGACAACACCAGTCTGGTTAATCATATACCATTGTCTTTTAGCTGCATTTTGAAGTTCTTACAACACCAGTCTGCTTAATAATATACCATTGTCTTTTAGCTGCGCTTTGTCATTTTGACAACACCAGTCTGCTTAATCGTATACCATTGCTTTTTAGCCGCGTTTCGAAATTCTACCACACGATTCTGCTTAATAATATACCATTGTCTTTTAGGTGCGTTTTGAAATTCTGACAACACCATTATGTTTAATAATATACTATTGTCTTTTAGCTCCGTTTTTTGTTCGTTCTGACAACAACATTATGCTTAATAATATACCATTGTCTTTTAGATACGTTGTGAAATTCTGACAACACCAATATTTTTTAATAATATACCATTGTCTTTTAGCGGCGTTTTTTGTGCTGACAACACCATTCTTCTTCATAATATACCATTGTCTTTTAGCCGCGTTTTGAAGTAATGACAACACCATTCTACGTAATAATATACCGTTGTCTTTTAGCTGCATTTTGAAGTTCTGAAAACACAAGTTTGCTTAATCATATACCATTGTCTTTTAGCTGCGTTTTCAAGTTCTGACAACACGATTCTGCTTAAAAATATACTATTGTCTTTTATCTGTAATTTGAAGTTCTGACAACACCAGTCTGCCTAATCATATACCATTGTATTTTAGCTGCATTTTGAAGTTCTTACAACACCAGTCTGCTTAATAATATACCATTGTCTTTTAGCTGCATTTTTAAAGTTCTTTCAACACAATTCTACTTAATAATATACCATTGTCTTTTAGCTGCATTTTGAAATTCTGACCACACCATTATGCTCAATAATATACCATTGTCTTTCAGCTGCGTTTGGCAGTTCTTACAACCCCATTCTACTTAATAATATACCATTGTCCTTTAGCTGCATTTTGAAGTTCTGACAACACCAGTCTGCTTAAAAATATACCATTGTCTTTCAGCTGCATTTTGAAGTTCTGACCACACGATTCTGCTTAATCATATACCATTGTCGTTTAGCTGCATTTTGAAGTTCTGACAACACCATTCTACTTAATAATATACCATTGTCTTTTAGCTGCATTTTGAAGTTCTGACAACACCATTCTACTTAATAATATAACGTTGTCTTTTAGCTGCATTTTGAAGTTCTGACCACACGATTCTGCTTAATCATATACCATTGTCTTTTAGCCGCGTTTTGAAGTTCTGACTACACCATTATACTTAATAATATACCATTGTCTTTTAACTGCGTTTTGAAGTTCTGACAACGCCATTCTGTTTAATAGTATACCATTGTCTTTAGCCGCGTTTCAAAGTTTTGACAACACCATTCTGCTTAAGAATATACCATTGTTTTTTAGCTGCGTTTTGAAATTCTGACCACACCATTCTACCTAATAATATACAATTGTCTTTTAGCTGCGTTTTGAAGTTCTGACAACACCAGTCTGCTTAATCATATACATTGTCTTTTAGCTGCGTTTTGAAGTTCTGACAACACTAGTCTGCTTAATAATATACCAATGTCTTTTATCCGCGTTTTTAAGTTCTGACAACAACAATCTGCTTAATCATATACCATTGTCTTTTAGCTTCGTGTTGAAGTTCTGACAACACCAGTCTGCTTAATCATATACCATTGTCTTTTAGCTGCATCTTGAAGTTCTGACAACGCCATTCTACTTTTTAATATACCATTGTATTTTATCTGCGTTTTGAAGTTCTGACAACACCAGTTTGCTCTTAGAAATTTTGAATATATATATATATATATATATATATATATATATATATATATAATATATATATATATATATATATATATATATATATATATATATATATATATATATATATATATATATATATATGTATATATATATATATATATGAAGAGTGTTCAAAAGCCCAGAAAGACTCGATGAATTTGATTAAACAGCTTTGTCAACAAGATAAGGGAATTGGAAACCTAAATGTATCTAAAAGAGGAGTCGGCTTGACATTGCTAGATGCAGAAAGGAATATAAGTTTTGAAGTGGCCTAACAACATTAACGTTTATAATCACCGAAAGCAATGCATATGAGTCCAGCGTTTTTATCTCTTGCTACTGGAGATCGAAACTACATTGTTACACTGGTAATAATTTATAGATAACGATACTACAAAATACTATTTTTGGTAAAAGTGACCTTCGCATTTTAGAACAGAAAAGTATCTTAAATGGATTGATTATGTCAATATTAGACTTTTTCTAAAGTTATTTGAAATAGAAAATCAAACTATTAAGAGTGAACAAAGTTAAGCAATTGTATGGTAATTAGTTCCAAACTAGACGGTCTCAATATAATCTCCCATGCTAAGTTCATTAACTTAATTAAACAAAATATGCATCCAGTAGCGAGAGTGTTATACAGTGTAATATGGGTTATTTCTATTTAATAAACAACAATGATATATATTTATGATTAAGGTGATTAGAAATTAAAGCAGTTATCTGAAAGCTTGGAGAATAACGTTAGTGACTGTGCTCCTAACATTCGTATACAGTTACAAATTTACATTATAATGGTATTAATTCCGTCTGCTGAGCGGCCACTAAGATAATGGAAATATACAGATTTATTTAGTTCTAGGTTGCAATAACCCATATTGTATCAGGTATACAGAAATTCACATTAATGAAATAATAGCATCACAGGTTAAAGATTGATCTCCTAGGGAAAACGGTCTTTTGTCAAAAACTTCAAGACCATTAATTTTCTTTAATTCCTAGACGGCCATTTTGTTGAAGTCTCAAATTGACTACTAAAGATATTGAGTAAATTGGATGGTCTAATGGAATCAAACTAAAATATATCTGCACGCGCTTTAGTAATTTAATACATGTAATAATCCCTCTTCCACCCGATAATGCTTAAATCAATTTATACCACGCACCTGTTACACATTATATTCACATAAAGAGGAGATCATATACTTTCCATATATTAATCATGAATCAATCTGGTCGCAGCATGTGATAGCACCATAATTATTAATTTACAATCAAATGCAATGTAATTTTATTATGGGTTTAAAAAGACCCATCGCACTTTCTATGCGAATATACATGCAACCGAGAACAATAGTTTTAAAGTGCTTCTCTCAGTACAAGACCAGACAAAGTTATCCTGCATTTGGTAAGAAAAAGGATCAAATATATTTTATTTGTGTGTGTATGTGTGTGTGTGTGTTTAAAACTATGTTATTTATGACACATAAAGTAATCATCTTAACCAACTCGGCTAGTTGATTGAATTATTAATGATATAGTGACATCAATAAGCTCGAGAACAACTGTGCAAGGATTCCTAGAATCTCGTGAGAATAGTATATGTCAATACCCTAGCACAATTCGAACGTGTACATTGTTGCGATAATAGGTACATTGAGTGATTTTCACGTATTGTTTGTAGGCTTTACCTACAACTGTTCTATCCAGTCCATAAAAGCCATAAATAAATAAATAAATAATGCCAAGATGATTCCGGTTAGAGATGCCTCAATAGATATTGGAGATAATAAATACAATTTTTCTGGAATCTTGACTCCTTTATGTTTTCTAATACCAAATTAATGAACGTTGATGTATTAAGAAATTTCTTTGATGGATTGAAACCTAAGTTTATCTTATAGTCGAGATTTCCTTTGTAACTGTTTCAAGCATTTGCGCATCTGCCAGCCTGTAATTTTCAGTTGTAATATCACGTTTTCGTCCACAATAAGGAGAACGTAAACATTAATAAACTTCAAAGGGTAAGTAGAGATTTGCTTTACAAATGGGAGAACAAGAATAAAAGAAAAAGAAAATACGAAGCGAAACTGAGCACAACAAAAGTAAGAAGATTCATTTTGTTTGGTCTTTTTGACTGTCTTGATCATCTGATATATTTTACTCCTCGGACTGATCAGTCCGACGAATCTGCCCTCTCTGCCATCAGACCAAGTATAATTTGTCATTTAGACATTATTATAGCGTAATTAAACGATGGGTGTCACTAGTGATGGGATTCTAAGCAATGATAATATGTGGAGTACCTTACAACGCTCATGAACCATTATCATTATGCTTTCAAACACAAGACAAGATAATAAACAAATAAGCCACGAAGTTTAAACTATACTCTAATTAGATGCTTCCATAGATATGACAACAGAGAAAACTTAGCCCTTGGGATTAATCGATTTCTGGTGCATCGAACATATTTCTACTTGCAAAAAGCCCTCTGAATGCCAATTCAAGCACCTTTAAAATAACCCTATCGTGCCAGGAATTTATAAAATAACAACTGTGAGAAAAAGGTTTTGTTAATAGCTTTCAATGTGTCATGTTAATCGTTTGCTGCAACTATTATTTTAATTTGTTCTGTACATAATGGTTTATGTGTGTATGTGTGTGTGTGTGTGTGTGATTTGGATTATTGTATGTAGCTTTAACTATTTTCAGTCATATGGCTACGATGTCTGCAGTGTGGCAGTTTATAGTGATGTCTAGCACTGGGGCATCATGCCGAAGACATGTAGCATTATGTCCCACAAAGTCTCATTATCCTGACACCAGGCCGATCAGTAATAATACTAACCTCTTAATGTTGAGCGCCATGCGAGGCAGCTGATAGCACCATTTTTATAAGTCGTTGGTATGAAACAGCTGGGGCTTGAACCCACGATCTCCTGCATCCGCGACGGACTCTCTGACCACTAGGCAACCGGAGTGGTCTGTCTATGGTTGTGCAATGTGTTAAGAGATCAATGACTTGTACTTTTCATATTTTGTTCGCGTGCCTGTGGAAATGAGAACTTAAGGACCAGAAAATGGTATTGTCTACCATACCAGGTTATTTACCTGAGTAAACAATAATAATGTTCAAACTAAATTTATGCAGTTTCATCTCACATAAATTTAGGTAACAGTATAAACCGTCTTGCTAATTGTACTAGCTAGCAGTATAAAAAGTCTTGCTAATTGTACTAGCTAACAGTATAAAACGTCCTGCTAATTGTACTAGCTAACTGTATAAAACGTCTTGCTAATTGTACTAGCTAGCAGTATAAAACGTCTTGTTAATTGTAGAATAGGATGGCTTTAAACAGACAGGGGTAGCAGCACAACAGCCGTCAAACCTTTGTCAAAAAACTGAACCGATACATTTGAGAGACGACTTCAAAAACCTAGAATACTATTAACATACATACTTGCCGCAGTTTCCTTCCTGTGTTTAGAATTTTCACTATTAAGTATGCTTTTGGTAAAATCAATATACGTTGAATTAATTTTATGATTGTAAAATCATCTGGTAATGGCCCTTTAATCTCCTGCATCAAAAACAACTCTCAACACACACACACACACGCATACACGCACACATTATATAATGCTGCATGTATTACTTCCAGGAGTCTTAGATTAAAGATTTGTTATGTGACGCTCCTTCCTGCTCGGAAGCTTGCCTGCTCTTCAGCCATAGTTTTATCTGCTTCAGGCTTTATTCTGTTGAGAATTAGCTTCAGCATGACTTTGCTATGGTGACTGATTAAACAGATGATTCTGTACTTTTGGTATAACTGTAGGATTCCTTTCTTGGGGAACACGATGACCAAAGATTGAGTCCTTGCGGTGGGCCATTTTCCTGTCTGCCATATCTTGCTGCAGATTGTTTTATTAGGCATGTTACTATCTCTTCTAATCCTGCTTGAATGAGCTCTGCTGGTATGTTGTCAACACCTCTGACATTCCTTTCTCAAGTGACCTAACTGTTATGTCTACTTCATAAAGAATTGGGTTGTCATCAATTTCTTCTTCCAGAGGTCGGTCTAGTTCTGATGGATCACCTTGGGTCTTATAATTGTACAATTCTGAGCAGTATTCGGTCCATTGCTTGAAGATCTCTTCATATTTTGTGATGCATTTTTCGGATTTGTCTTGGATGTTGGTAGTTTTCCCTTGTTTATTGGTTGTGAGATCTTTCGCCAGTTGATATGACATTTTGTTGTCATTTCTGCTCAGACCGTCCTCGATTTTGCAGCATTTTCTTCGTATTAATGATTCCTTTGCTCTTTTCATGCTTTTTTGTTTATCTCTTTATTTTCTAGCTTCTTCGTTATCTTTTTCCCTTTGTCAGTTCTCTTCTTTTGTCGCAAAGTTCAAGGACATCTTTTGTGACCCAAGGTTTCTTTGTTCGGCGATATTTCCCAACGGTCTGGTAAGCTGTGTTAGTCACAGCTGTGTTGAAAGTGGTTGAAGGGACCCTAGGTCGGTGTTTTAGTTGTCAAGGATTATCAAAGGTGAAAATTTACCACCCATCACTGCTTGGAAGGCTTTTGCGACCTTTGGATCTTTCAATTTTTCAAAGTCAAAGTTGTTTTTGGATGATTCTGATGAAGTTCTTAAAACTACAATGCAAACATTCAGAATGTATGCAATGACCCCAGGCCTTAATGTAAACATAGAGAAAACATCAATAATACAGATAGGAAGGAAGTACACCAAAAACAGCCGTTTGTGGTTAGAGTATATTGCATACTCGATCTTTGCTGAATACATGATAGTTCAAAATAATAGACATTATCTCTTCTTTAGATTTAAGTCACATGATCAATTTTAATTAGGATTGTAGATTAAATGACATCAGAATACTATGTGTTCAGTGCTAGAAGAGAATTCTTACCTCCTATGTGAAAATTATTGTGATAAAATCACTTGCTGTATCAGAATTAAATCGCATACATTTACCAAACCCTCCATATGGTTTAATAAAACATTAAATAGTTAATCGAGAAGAAATTGTGTAAAGGGTCAGTCGAGAAGATTAAAGGAAACGGAATAAATAAAAGTTTATGAAGGGGAATTTGCAATCTCTGACGTAAAATATTTAATGTTTTAACTCAGAATATCTCGAGTCAGAAGTCTACTTATCAAAAGTGCAAAATGGAGTACAATATTGTTTCAATGTTTTAATTTTTGAAGGACTTTAACAAGTACGATATCAATTATACAGAAAGGAACATAAAAGATGTCGATACTGTCTTATGGAAGGATGTATTTTGTCACTTATAATATAATGTCTACAAGATTTATTCAAAATACTTTTTCAGAATTTTTTACTGATGCTCTAATGTACAATGAAAATGTTAAGGTATGTGAGACTTTACTTTTCAGCCAAAAATAGTTTCAAAATGGTATACTTTTTATAATCAATATTTTCTGGATAATTCCGTGAAATCGCAAATGAAATGATTATCTATCGAATTCGAACCAGACATTTTGAATCCAAGGATTGCAATTAAGACCTTTCTTATACATAAATATTTATAGCGTCTTCGTGAAAGACACATAATATTATAAATTAAAACACTAACTAAATGGAAAATGCAACTCAATCCACCAAACCAATTGGATTGTACAAGTCATTTTGTCTTAACATACAAAATTATTAAAGATTATAATCCAATTTTGTTTCAATATAACTAACTGCACAGAGTTCATGCAATAAATATTTTTCTAGAAACGATAGGAAATACAAATCCTAATAAATGGTCTTTTTGTATGGATTCACCTGAAACATAAATTCCTCTTTTTGGGACGGTGCAACTGTAAATCAATTTTGGAATGATTTAAGCCACTGGATTAGAAACAAAGTTAATTTTCCTGCACTCCTTTTTCACTTACAGGAATAATATTGATATGTTAGAAGCATGGGATGTAATTAATTTGTATATTGCTAATATCAAATGATACATACATAATATGGAAAGAAAAGATCCATATCTACTTTCCTCCAATTGTTTTAAAACAATGCTACATTTGTGAGATAGAATTAGCCAAAATAAACAAAAAAAATCGGGATGTTTTGAACCTGAATGGCACATATTTTATTATTTTATAATATAGCATTACCCGTTTCTAACGATTGTTTGAAATGGTTAAATAAATTTGTGAAAATCAGTTGATGCATCTCTTTTGAATTATCCGTTGGTTTTATTTCTTTACATATAATTTTAAACAATTTTTATTAGTTTTTATGTATACCTATTATATATACATTACATATTCTATACAGGTACCTATTATATATATATATATATATATATATATATATATATATATATATATATATATATATATATATACATTACCTATTATATACATTTACCTATTATATATACATTACCTATTATATACATGTACATATTATAAGCTTGCACTCTTACATTGCTCCTGTTTCTCCTCTGCTGCATATATCTTTCTCTGTCATTATTACATGTTATCTTCTCTTTTTCTTGTACCTATTACCGGTTTTCAAAGCCCAAATATCTCGTGTTTCGAAGAGTGCTTACAGAAGACAAGACATATGTAGAAGAAAAGAAATTGTAAAGTAATCCGAGAGATGGTTTCCTGACAAATGGCTACCTGTGTACGGGGAATATTTTTTTAAAGATAAGGTTTTTAAAAGTGCTGCCATTACGAAATGTTGGAAGCGATTCACACTTTTCTACAATTGCTTGTAACTTACACATGTCTGACCATGATGCCGTAGTGGTTCAATGGTAAGCCTATCAGAAACAGGACGGAAAAGGTGCGAATTCAATGCATATCATTAGGACAACCTGGATGTTCTACTGAAATGCATTTTTGAGCTAAACAGTTTCCTACCATTGCATTGTCATTAAATGACATTAATATAAGTTTTACCAAAAAATAATGAAACTACAACAAGCATAGACTGCAATTTAATGATCTTCCATCAGTTGTCATTGAAATGCATTCTATCAGTTTATTTACTCTTCATGTGTCTTTCTACAGCATTAAGTATTTTATATTTAGCAGACAAGAAGTAGAGAATACAAAACACACATGATTAATTATTTAACGGACGAGGTTAAAATCGAATTCGAATCGTTGTAACCATGGTGGATGGTGCTTTCAAATAACAGAAGAACTATGACGCCATTAACGATCATTTATTCCAAACCTGAATGTGTAAAATGATTGCAACACATTAGATAATATAAAAATATTTCACGTATAAGGGTAGTCGTTTCGATCGTGCGACGATTGTATAGTGTGTTTGATCATGCTGGTTTATTGCCATGGTTATTTACATGTATAGTGTAATATATCAAAATTTGGAAGAAGGCTTATCAAAATCAGCTTAAGCGTCGACAGCCGTAAAATGTCAGGGTTTTTCGGGAGTTCTAACCAGCCTATTTGAGTCAAACATTTAGTTCCTACAGGCAAATATAAAATGGTGCATTTATACGCTATAATCTTTTCCTAAACACTAGTTTTACAAAATAACTATATAAGAGTTTTCTCTTATGCAAGAACGACGCATGTATTGCTCCTTTCATCTTTTTTTATATATTTAACTATTTTGTTCATTATTTTCCAGAGGAACGTAAAAAGTATGATCTCTCTCTCTCTCTCTCTCTCTCTCTCTCTCTCTCTCTCTCTCTCTCTCTCTCTCTCTCTCTCTCTCTCTCTCTCTCTCTCTCTCTCTCTCTCTCTCTCTCTCACGATAAACTAAACCTAAACAGTGTGCGGTGAGTGTCGCCAGGAGTGGTCAATATACTGCATTACTCTCTTGGCATAGTAAGACGATATATTTACAGTAGCCATTGATGAAGACTTATTTGGTTCTGTTGCATTTCCTTTGGTGGCTAACACGTTCTATCCTGTAGCGATAGAGCCTGCCGCAATTGACGCAACTGTATTCTTCGGTAGGTTGAACAGGCTGATGCACTGATTCTCGAGTTGGCGCTTGCTGTGAAGATGGCTCAGATCTCTTCATTCTAATGTTGCACTCCGAATCGGACTTTTGGCTCTAATTGTCTCTAGTTATTTGCAGTTTGTCTCTTCCCTATTTTGGTTAATGTTGAAATCAGCCAAATCACGTTTCCGAACAGTTTTGTAGCGGTGTTTTTTTTTCGTTCTGCTGATTTCCTGGCGTTGATCTTATATCTTGCGCACAAGTCTAGAGCCAGATGAATCGTCTTTCTTTAAAGAGTTTTAGAATGCTTGATACTTTGGCCGCGTTGGTGACTTTTTCTTTTCGTGTAGTACCAAGGATGCATTGTTGGTCTCTTCTCGTGGCTTCTGTAGATAGTCCATGTTTCGCTGCCATACAACAGGATATACTGGACTAAAACCTCTTAGAGCAGTATGTTGGTCCTTATTTTACGTTTGTTGCTATCCCTGAACGCTATTAATTGTGACCGTTGGATGGCGTGCGATGCTTTTCACGTGATTGCCTTGTTCTACAAAAACATGAAACGTGAGAGATACAGAATATAAGGTTCTGGAAGCGGTTTTCTTCTTTATACTAGACTATGACTGCACCATTTTCACACAAAAGTTCTTTGACATACGTGGTTTTGCTTTTAAGTCTATCAAGGTTGTAAAACGTTCCGTTGGAACTCAATTACAGGTGGACACCTTCCATTTTCGTGTCCAATGCATAGCTAACGAGTACTGATAAGAAGATGTAAAAGAGGTTTTGGTACCAAGAAGCAGCTCATTTTCACTCCACACTTGATCACCAAGCTACCCGACACAGAGCTCTCATACTGGTCAGATCCGCACATGTTACCATGACAATATATTAAAAAACTCTGATGACATCCTTGCTTCCATTATTAAATTCAATGGCGATTTTAACAAAGACAATGTGTATTACTTTGTTCTGTTCTCTGCAATTTTCAAACACTACTTCTGTTAGGAGAATATCAAATACACTCTTGTTCTACATGCTCCGAGGACACATTCTGCTGTGGAGATACCTGGTCTGCAAGTTCGTGAAGCTCTTTAAGATTTTCCAAGAAATATCCATCCATGTGAGCTTAAAAATGGAGATGTCGCGCTAGTTGTTCTAGTCTCCGCATTGCCTTTATTAGTGTAATGACACTGACGTTATGCATGTCCTGTCGAACTTCTTCCTCTTTTCCTTCCATTAGAAAAGATCATCGCAATGTTGTAGCAGCCTGGACTTAAGCACATTCGATGGAACTCCCTCCTTCCTGGGTTTATATTTATATGCCAATCTATAACTCAATAGAGTTCAAGCGCTGTTGGCGTCTAGCCGAGCTCATCCATGACGACTAATTGTAGCAGTGCCGCAAGAGCTTTTGTTTCGCAGGATTACAGTTCAAGTTAGAGTTCATTCCAGTTTCCTACGTCTGATGTGATCTGTATTTCCCAGCATACAACGGCTCAGTTCTGATTTGCTTTATACCTGGCTGTCTTCTGCACTGCGCACTTTGACGATTTAAAATCCAATAGTATTGGTAACATTAGTACTAAGTTGTGCTGTAGATAGGCAGCATGTTTTGCCTTTATTACTAGCACCCTTGTCTGTGCACGGGTCTCTATCCAGTGGGTTTTCTGAGGCAGTTACGGATGGCTCGTAGATAACTGAGCTCAGAAGTCTTCAAACTTCTTCAGCATTCCCCAGTAAGCTTTCTTGAACAATATAATGTTCACCTGTCTCTCAGAGATGTAGGCATTTTTGATTTACCTTTCATGATGCGTGTGTTGACTCGTGGTAATCTTTCATATTTTGATCCGTGTAGCTTTCATGGTTGCGCTTGGAATCTGCTGTTGACTAGTGAGCGGTAAGTGTCACACTCTGCACTATTATAGGTGTTGGTGTGGAGAACACTAAACAGATTGCGTCTCCTGGCGATCATCAGGTTCATTGTTAACAATCATAAAATATTTCGTGGCACTGATGCTTTCCCTGAAAGAATGTGTTTGTAACGCACAGTACACTCTGAAAGTAAGGTTTGAAAAACCTCTTTCATTTGGAGGTGGGAGTTTTTTCTACACTTTCCTCTGTATTTTCTGTTAGCAAGAAATGTATAGAAATTCTCGAGTAATCGTCCTACGAATTTAATAATGTTAACAGCATGTTTAATTTTTCATTGCAGGAGAATTAAAATGTTTGTTATTTGATTTTACAAAACGATTGGTTTTCTCACAAATTATTTTAAATTTCACAAGTACAATTATATTTATTATCCCTTATGCCAATGTGGTGTCACTTATGCCAATGTGGTGACCGAATGAGATATTATGAAACATATTCGGGCAAAGTCCAACTTTAGAACAAAATTCAGATTTGAAAGGAAATGTCAGTGTTTAGTATTTGACTAACACATGCTATTGTACCAAGTACATGTATCCCTTTCTAAGACGACAAAAAATTAAGAATTAACTCGTTGGTGTCTAATCTAAAATGAAGTGGGGGTTGGTTTGTGTGTGGGTGTCCACTTTCTGTTGTCTTCAAATAAAGTGTTGAAAATTGAATATTATCGTTCGTACAGCAACTTACTACGTTGGATATCTCCGACACAAATGATGAGGTATGAACCTTTTTTTATCTCTCTCCCATAAAGAATGCAGAATGAACATTGTATATCTCTCACAGAAAGAATTCTGTATGAACATCACATCTCTCTCGCAGTAAATATACCCTATGGACATATTTAGGGAGATAACACACGACGAACATCAAATAGGACGGACAGGAATAAAAGTTAGTTTATTATTAAGTTGTTGAATATTGTCTGTCGGTGTAAGCAGATTTTGTATCCAATTAGAGACTCAAATACCAACAAAGAATACTGCTCCCGACCAAAAGCGTTATAAGCCGCGTTGCGCAGCAGTCATTGCAACGGAAGACAAGTATAGGCGATACTGACGAATCATCGGCAGCATTCAATAGATTATGTTACATATAAACGTAATTAATTTTTCTGCGTCATTACGATTTACAACAATCTTATTGGTTTTTTTTCAGTTGCTTGGGTTCATACTTAATTATTTTCAATTGATTCTGTTTGTATTTGGTCATTACAGGATTGCTAACATCACATAAGATACGCCAGGTTCCCGATGGTCACTATAAGATGGATGATTTTTGAGTCGGTACTGCTTCGTAGGTCCCTTGAAACATTTCTTTTGATAGAAAACATATTTATTGGGTCTTCTGTAGGTATATCAGTTCCCATTAACATCGAATATTATAGTACTTCTTGTTTAAAATCACTTATGTATGAAGGTCTTTTTTATTCAACCAGCATATGAACATATCTCACGATTACAGGTTAAATGATGATGGTCACATTTTGTTTCAGATTGCTGCATACCCATCATATTAATTTTTTTATGTACGTTTCTTTAAAGTACCTAATCTCTTCATTTTAAGCCGGGCAGATCTGAGTTACCTAATCCCAGCACATCAGGCTAGACAAAGCTGAATTACGAAATTCCTGCATTTTAAGTCGGACAGAACTGAACAATGTTAGAACGTATTGTGACGATGAAACTGAGGACTGAAGTGCGTGCTGTAATAACATTCATGCCTTTCAAACATATATTATCTGACATTTTGCTTCCTGGATAATCATCTAATTGTTTGCAAACAACTGAAGATAGTAAAACTTTCTAAACTCTAGTTAAAAATTAAATGAAGTTCTACCGCAGAACGTGTGATTTAAGCTTATGAATTTCAAAGTATGAACATAAATCTAGGTTTTAATTATTATTATCACACATGATTCTGGAGCAGTTGAGTGATAACAGAAAACTGAAGTTCTTTGCATGAAAAGGACAATAGGCAAATGAACACTTTCTGACGTATTTAAGGTCTATTTACACGCCAATCTTTTCAGACATTATCGAAAACTCTTAAGTTATTAATACTTATATCTCAAAGACAATTTAGCTACAAATGTGTTGGTGTCATAGTAAAATCTAATGCAACTTTATACCTACGTGATCCATAAAAATACATCCCTCAATGTTGACTACAGCCTTAGTTTAGTAATATCACTTAACGGGATTCCAAGTGCAGGTGAAATATTCTGTTCTTGACATTCGCAAACTGTAGAAAAGTGGATCTTACAATATTCAAGTAGGTTTTCGTGTGCTGTATGGAATTATTTGCGTTTATCGTTGAGTAAACTTGAACACACCTAACGATGGTCGGCTGCCACAATACTCTGACGGATTTAGTGTTCACTATAATAGTGATTAGGTGTGCTGACTAGTCTAAATAAGATGTCATTATTTATCCATACATATTTCTTTGGTGGTGACTGTTTCTACCAACTTTAAGCATTACCGTGATACAGCCTTGCAAGCTAGATAGACTTAACGTACTAGCACCTTTGAATGCAAATAGGCTCAACGAACAAATTTGCACGCTAAACAAGTCATCCTAATAACAACTTTGCATCCTACAAAATCTCATCGTAGTGACACCTTTACATGCTAAAAACACTCACAGTCTGACACCTTTGCATGCTCAGAGGATTCATAGTACTACCACCGTCGCTTGCTTAAAGGATTCATAGTACAAACACCGTTGCATGCTTAAAGGATTCATAGAAATATGCAAATTTGCATTTGCATGCATAAAGGATTCATAGTACTAACACCTTTGCATGCATAAAGGATTCATAGTACTAACACCTTTGCATTCGTCATACCTTTGCATGTTAAGAGGCTTCATAGTATTAGCATCTTTGCACACCAAAAAGCCACGTCGTACTAAAACCTTTGCATTTAAAAGTTACTGATAGAACAAATAACAAGTATCTAAAGTATAATTCACATCCACCACATTGTTATCTATATCAGTAAAATGTCACCCAAGAGTTGTAATTATGTTGTCCTTATCGGATGAAATTATAGCTATTAAAATAATGAGAATAACAATACATATGAAATCTCTGGATAAAACCGCCTATTACGACATATAGTGCGTGATATAACAATTAAGCCATTCAGATAAAAACCCCATATTGCAAAATTTTCAGCGTGACATAGCGATTAGGACATACCCCCAACCACCAAACCCCAACACCCCGCACTCTAGCGTTTACCGCTTGACATAATGATTAAAGCCTCCCTACAAAACCTCATATTATAATGTTTACAGCATGACATATCGCTTAAGCCCTCACTACAAACTCCATCCTTTGACTTTTACTGTATGACAGTCATAACGAATAAGTCCACCTGTAAACCCATTATTACGACTTTTACTGCATGACATAACGATTAAGCCCTCGCCCCCGTCAAACCCCATATTACAAAGTTTACTACGTGACAAAGATTAAGCCCTCACTAAAAACTCGATCCTATGATTTTTACTTCGTGGCATAATGAATACCACCTGAAAAATCCCATATTACGATTTTTACTTCGTGACAAAACGATTAAGTACTACCGATTAACATTATATTACAACGTTAACTGCGTGACATAGCGATTAACCCCTCACTACAAACTCCGTCCTCTGACGTTTACTGCGTGGCATAACGAATAAGTCCACCTGATAAACCACACATTACGACATTTACTAAGTTACGTAATGATTAAGTGCTCTCGACCTGACACAACGATTTCGACGTTTGCTATATTACATAATGATTAAGTCTACCCTACAAAAGCCCTATTACGATGTTTACTGCATGACACACAAAATAAATAGTAGGTTTACATTACTTGCTAGTCACTCAATAAACATCATATTTACTACCCAGTACACATAATAGATATCATATTTACTAGCTAGTACACATAATATACATCATATTTACTAGCCAGCTCACATAACATACTTTATTTACTAGCCAGTAATCATATTTATTAGCCCGCACCCACTAGCGACGCCACTGGATACTTGCCAGTATACATAATAGACATTATATTTATCAGCCACTGTACATAACATATATCGTATTTACTAAAGGCTCACATAATATACACCATATTTACTAGCCAATACATACAACATACATCATATTTACTAGCCAACGCACACAGTTTATAGTATATTTACTAGCCAGGATACACAATATACATCATATTTACACCCATTTCCATACTAACCGCATTGATTTTTCATACTTCTGACACGATCATACAATTTACCAAGCCAAAAGCTCATCTTTTATTAATCATTTACCCCATTTATTAAAAATACACGATTGAAAATAACAGTAACAAATCATTTAATTAATACGGGCTTTTCCCAAAATACAGTGACAGTGCAAGAGTCTGCTTATAATGATACTGCTTATTAGTAACAGGGATTAGGGTCAGAATGTAATTTCGGAAGTAACTCTTCACAACATCAAGTTCCATGGCATTTTTAAGACTAACAATATAATACTTTTGTGCTTGTGAATATATATCTATCTAAATTCACACATACACATTAATGTTGTGTGCACGGCGTTTTTAATTTTAAGAACGAAAATTGGACATATACGGTAATGATTGACGAAAATGTAATGACTAATCTGATCAAGTATGTTAATTGTTCCTTAAACAAACTTTGAATTTTTATAGAATCTTCAATTCTAAAACAACATGTGACTATTTTCGACATCCAGATGCCCAAAAGCTATTTTAATATACGGACTTGGCCCATAATGGCAGTGCCGTCTTAACAACATTGTAGGCTTTGGGCAAAGCAATGCACTGGGGCTTCCTACTGGCAGAACTATTCATTAACAATATGGGTAACATAAAAATTATCCCTAGAAGTGTGAGGCCCTGGGCAACTGGCTAGTGTACCCATGCCTTAAGACAGCACTGCATAATAGGATTTACAATGGCATTAAATGGCTTGTTTTCCTTTGCTTGCTGTAAAGTGCTGCCTTGCATAATTTGTTTTCTTTGTCAAATAGCGTCGAAGCATTTATATTGGCAGGAATACAATTTGTTACCGAGGTGGTTATGGGTATGAAACATTTCTCTTCAATTCGGGACCATGCTTTGAACCCCAAACAGGGACTGCGTTGTATAAAACATGCGCAAATAAGATCATTTTGGATTCTGTGTGAAATTATCCATACAATTATGTTGGGGTTTCTTAATTGAGATGGATTACTGATATTTATGGATTTTAGCATTATTTGTCATTTACGCTCTGTTCAATGCAAACTTGTAAACAAGGAAGTGAATTGGCCTGATCAGAATGCCGTCAAAATCAATAAGTGCGCGCGCGTGTGTGCGTGATTTATATTGTTAATGTAGCTTAATCATTTCTTCAGTCCTATTGATAGGATGTCTGCAGTGTGACAGTTTATAGTGATATCTAGATCTAGTAATGGGACATCATGCCGCAGATGTATGACATGATTTCCCACCCAGTCACATTATCCTGACACCAGGCCGGCCAGTCCTAATACTAACCTCTTAATGATGAGCACCAAGCGAGGCAACTGTTGGTACCATTTTTAAAGTCTTTGGGATAACTCGGCCGGGGCTCAAACCCACGACCTCCCGCATCCGAGGCGGACGCTCCGGTGGAACAGTGGTTGGTTTGGTTTTGTGGTCAAAGTCAATAAGTAAATATGGATCATTATTTCCATGTATATAAGTTTCTTAATAATTAACAGTAAAATAAATCTATCACTTCTTTAAATATTCAGTCAATGCACGAATTATATTCTTATACATACATACATACATACATACATACATACATACATACATACATACATACATACATACATACATACATACATACATACATACATACATACATACATACATATACATACATACATGTGACATATAGAGAACTGGCAAAATAAGTTTCATGTTTTTCATATTCCTCTATTTTCACATGTAAGAATTATATGTTTATAATATCACATGTGAAAAATATATCTTTACATTTTCACTTATAAAAATATATAATTTCCTATGACGCATTGCCACTCTTGATTGTATGTGCCTACAAATGTTTTACGTGCAACAAGAAAATTATTATTTTGTGACATAAACAAATAACCAAAAACAACTTTACATCTCAGACATGGAACTGAAGTTATTTTCCCTTACTTCCAAGGCAACGGGAAACCATGGAGAATGAACTATAGAATCGGACGTGCTTTGTTTTCAGACAGGTACAATAGTTTTACAATATGACAAAAATGTAATTTACTGCGACAGTTTAAATGAACCACATTAAACCGTTGTCTTAAATTACGTATATTTACATGATCAGGTTAGGAAAGTGAGGTCAATTTACGAAAAGGGTTGTTGGTGTGAAAGCGTGACGTATCAAGCAGAAATTTTAACCATCGAAACTTCGAATCTGAAGCAAGTTTGGTACTCAACAAATAAAAAAAAATGTTCCTTTCCTGCGTTAATAATGGATGTATTTCATCTTGTAGTACCAAGAACTATACTTACTGTAACTTTTGAATTCGTCACTCGTTAAAATATCATGTTTTTTTATGCAACTCGATGTATATCCATGCACATACACGCATATATCCACATTTATGGATAGTAGGATTCGTAACAGGTACAAGTAATGACAAATGTTTGTCGCTCGTGTCACCAGGATTTGCAAGATGGCTGACTATTAAGTACAAAGTAGCGCATAATTGGAATGCTGAAGAATTGTCCTCTACTTACTTTTCTGATGATAGGTCTGACAGCTTCCTGATTTCAACTTTTCAGTAATGTGGTATGAGATCTCAGACTTCTGCACCTGTCAAACAAATAGACTATACCGTGACAATTCATTAAAAAGTATATCATAATATGTGTCATATACATTATGTGTCTGAACTGAATTTGTTTCCGAGACAAGTATAATTAAATTATTCATACAACTTGAATTAGAACGTTTTTAGTTATATGTATTCTGCATGAATAAACAACAAGAAAAAATCCAAACAAGGGAAGAAAATAGCACCGATATATTTGATTTCGAAATTCTAAACTTGTCAGGAAATGGCAAGTATAGTTTAAAAATAGTTTCGTATCAGAAACAATACTTTATTTGCGTGTCTTTTGTAATTGTTCCTACGATAAAAGTTCTAAAATGACATAAATAATAAAAGTAAACAACTCTTCCTAAAATTTTGCTCCCCATATGTTTTGAAGAATAATTTTCTATGTGCATTTTCGTGTTCCCTTATAGATTTGTATTTTACGTTGACTATTTACAGGCCATGTATATTTATGTCAACCTATCCATTTTATTTCGAATGGAAATGCCGAGAATTCCAGAATTGCGTAGAGTTATTTATTTTCATATATTTCTGTCCGTGTTTACTTTTGGTATGTGTTTCATGTGAACTGTTATCATAACCACTGAATGCAATCCTTGGACTACACGAACAGAAAACCTATATTCCATCATGGACTACTATCCTTAGTCTATACGAAGAGCATATATCTATCCCATAACCAGTGACTATTTGCCCTGGACAACATGCACAAGAGTACGTACCTGTAGAATGCAGCACTTTCAACCAATATAGTTATAGTCAATTTGCAAATCATGATGCAAAACACACATAACGATATTAACATGCTTGTAATATGAGAAAGCTCTCCAACAGCCTCCTATAACATGCCAATAATGTATTATTCCCATCCCACGCACACGCATGTACAAACATTTAAACTATAAAATGACACCACAACAATAGATTGACTTATTGATTAAGCTCCGACGACGATCTACGATACTATAGATACTGTAAGGCTCTGACAACGATCATGATACTATCAGTTACTGTAAAACGTGATTGTTGGTACATTCGCTTGTATTCAACTGAAAACTGCATACACACAGACCTGCCATCGCATAATGCATTGTCAGATCACTGCTTATTCAGCTTGTTTGAGGTAATCATTGTGACAAATAGTATACATATTGACCTCTCTTCCCATGATGCAACATTAGAGCAGGGTCTGTGTTACTTGCAGTTGGACCTGACAAATAAGCGATAACATACGACAATTGCAACAGGTCATTTTATAAATAAATATTTAATATGAAACTATAATATCATTCAAGCAATAAAATGACCATATATGTGAAGGTAATGAAATTATATCTATTTAGGTAATGAAATGGCAATGTCTTTCAAGGCAATGAAATGACAATGTCTATCCGGGAAATGAAATGATACAGCTGTCCTCGTAATTAAATTAGATCTATCCAGGCAATTAAATGACCAATGTTTACCCAGGCAATGAAATGACCAATGTCTATCCAGGCAAATGAAATGACAATATCTATCCAGGCATTGAAATGGCAATGTCTATCCAGGCAATGAAATGACAAATTACATTTGTCAAGGCAATGCAATGGCAATATCTATACATGCAATGAAATATCAATGTCTATCCAGGCAAATGAAATGATAATATCTATCCAGGCAATGAAATGGCAATGTCTATCCAGGCAATGAAATGACAAATTACATTTGTCAAGGCAATGTCTATACATGCAATGAAATGTCAATGTGTATCCAGGCAATGAAATAACAATATCTGTCCAGGCAATGGAATGACAATGTTTATATATATATATATATATATATATATATATATATATATATATATATATATATATATATATATATATATATATATATATATATATATATATATACAAACAATGAAATAACAATATTTATCCAGGCAATTAAATAATATCTGTCCAGGCAATGGATATATATATATATATATATATATATATATATATATATATATATATATATATATATATATATATATATATATATATATATATATATATATATATATATCCAGGCAATGAAGCAATGGTGTCTATCCAGTCAATGAAATAACAATGTGTACCCAGGCAACTAAATAACAATATCTGTCCAGGCAAAGGAGTGACAATATCTATTCAGGTTACGAAACGACAATATCGATGGAGGCAATGAAATGATGTCTGTCCAGGCAACGAAACAAAATTGTTTTCTACCCATTATTCATTATTGATACTATCTTCTCTCTTTCGAAGAACAATTATTTGTTTTCAATGTGCTATGCTACATTCTCTTTCGTTTTAAGAGCCTAACTGCAATTACAGTATACTTTATATGGAATTATTTTATCTGAGACTATTTACACATTTGACAAATGACAGATTTATATTGTTTGTTTTCTTAACCTACCAAGTTGTTTGTAAACACACACCTCCAATCCGCCATTAACAAAATATAATATCAAATGTATGCTAAAAGGGCAAACAATATACACTGTCAGAGACAGAAAGCAATCAAATTCGGAGCCAGTAATTAGCCAAATATTTGCTATGTTGGAATAATAACGTATCTTACTATCAGGGTCTGGGTCACCATTGAAGGATATTATCCCATTAGGCCATGCCACTGTAAGCCGTACTGAGTAGTACAGCCTGCTTTCCCGAAATTACAACACCTTAACGCCATTCTCTTTCTTCCTTTGAACCTAGTATAAGTTTCTATACAATTTAATTTTGAATGTGATGTAAAAGGTATCCATTTTAACCATACATTAAATGAATTAAAGTTATTTTCCTGGAAATGCAGTATTTTCCATTAAATTAATTTGCCTGGAAATGTCTTATCTTCAATTATTTTATTTCTTTTTCTAGGAAGTGCCTTATTTTCCATTAACATGGTTTGCTTGGAAACTCACGCATAATAATGTAACTGCATATTCTACTCAATAATTTGTCGGGGTATAGTAGCTTTAATTATATAATTTTTTTGTTGTAAGGAGAGAACCGGGAAAAAGGATAAACTCACGGAAATGTGACTGTTAATGACAAAAGCGAGTCTCATTTTTTTAAGAACAAATCAAATGTAACAAGTTTAACAGCTCCTGCTTTAACTGTGCACATCTATGATTTTAAGCTCCTTAGAATTAGTGTGCATAACATTTATGTTTGAATTGTTTAATTAAATATTAAATGTTTCATTTTTTTAAAATAATATAAGCGATTTCTGAAACATATTGCATGTCACTGATAATGATAAATATAGCCTACGTTATTTGTATTTGTATAATTATTGGAAGAAAAACAAATAAATTAAACGCCAATATATTTAAAGAAAAGTTTGCATGCAAACAAATCATGGCTTACCATGCCACCAATGTAAGGCGCCCTTGTAATTCTCCCTACTGCCTGATTGTGCAGTAAGCGAGTGTTGTTGTTGTTGTTGGGCTTAACGCCATTTTTCAGCACACGATAGGCTATTCATGGCGGCCAGTATTAATGGTGGAGGAAGAAACCGGGAAATCACCGGAAAGAACCACTGACCCACAAGAAGCTACTGGCAAGCTTTTTCACATATCCACATTCGCCGAATCCTAGACTCGAACTCACGCAGACAGAGGTGAGATGGCAGTGATCCGTAACGGACAGCGCTGGAGACCACTAGGCCACTAGGGGCCCCAGTAAGCGAGTGTACCCAAAATGTAATCGTGTACCAGTTTACCATGAAGTCAGAGGCTCACCCATCAGCAAGAACGAATGTACTGTTTACTGCCATCTGAGTAGGAGATGATTGAATTACGAGAGCTATTACAAGCAGGACTCTGGTCAAATTATTAGTTCCGGTTCAGTATCTACGAATTTATTCTCAGCATATTTCTAGCGTATATTTTGCTTCGTTCATTTTGTGGAGTAATAGAGTAAGATTAAGACATTCTTAGTATTTTGTTATATGTAATTATCTATTCTTTATAATAAGAGCAGTATTATATAGTTAAATATGAATTTTGCTGACACTGTACAGCATATAATAGGACATTGATGTTATCAGAGTGTGAAATATGTAAGCCTAACACTTTACTGGTTGCATTATTTACAGTCCAGCCTTTCAAAAACAATGCAGGATAATCTACTACAAGAACTTCACCGTGAGTTCATCTTTGAAGATATTTTAGATTAACATATGATTTATTCAGATTTGGACATATAAAAAGTTCAGTAATGTGAAGTCGACAGAGGAATACTAATTGTCACATATCCATAAAAGTTGAAATTGGGATCCCAAGTATATTATCAAACGGGAAATTTTGTGTATATTCACTCAAATATAGGACCGTGAAATTCAAAAATAAAACTATTGCAAAAGATTTAAGCGACTAATTTTAATTTAAAATTTATGTAAAAAGAACATACACGTGAATAGGGTTTGTTTGGTTGATACTCATTTTTATAACATGCAGACCGCTCTGATGGCCTAGTGGCTAGACTTTCCGCCTCGGATACGGTGGATAGCGGATTCGAACCTCAGCCGAGTCATACCAAAGTCTTATAAAAATGGTACTAATAGATACCTCACTCGGCGCTTAGCATTACGAGGTCAATGTTAGGACTGATAGGCCTAAAGTCAGAATAATGTTACTGGGTGGGATATCATGTTACAGGTCTGCGGCATGATGTCCCAGTTTTAGACATCCCTGTATATTGCCTCACTGCAGACATCGTAGAGATATAACTGAAATATTGTTAAAGCTACGTTAAAAATTAAAATCACACCCACACATTTATCAGTATATAAGTATTCCTACAAGTTGCAATAGAGGATATTTGTGAAATTCTGCCATAGAAAACAACTTTCAAAGTCAGAATGAAGCTGTTATAAATATAATTTTCAAGTTGATATTATTTGATTAGGTCATTTATACTATGTATAATGGATCCGAGCAGTTAAATTTAAGTTTAATGTGGTGATTATTTCTGTAAGACATATGTGTTGCTTTCAGCAATTGTTTACAAACATAGTTGTATGGTACTTAAATGAGAGGATGAAGATGAAAACTTTACAGTAGAGCCAAATCCGATTGTCTACTAAGCCATTTTAAACTGTCAGATAATGAAAAATATCAAAAGAAATATAGTTCAAATGGATACAATATCTGTTTCCTATGTCCATTTACTTAAAATGTCAGAAAAAAAAGCAAAACGAAGTCGAACATCAAAGCATTCCTTTTCATTGCTCATTTTGGGAAATACATTGATTGATAAACTGTGGCATTGTGACTAAAGCCTATATTCCATTCTAATAAACATTTTACTTTATGCATTACTAATAATAATTGTTAACTGACACTGAACATTCCAACTGAAATGTTCAGCAGATTTTTTAAATAAACTTGATACAACTGATCTTAACACGGTTATATATCCCATATCAGCAAGTTTAGAACGTTAGGGATCAGAATTGTACCATTCAGTACATGGTATACGATCTTACTGTAGCCGAAGTTGGTCTGTTGGCTCCATCATGGATTCGTTTATATATGATAATATAATATATTTTAATTTACTACTCAGACAGGGTGCGGTATTATATCATCAGATGATATCACATTTCAGTGAACTTTACACTTAACTGACACTCTTAAACATACACCAGAAATGTTCAAACAGAAAATAGGTTTACACAGTTGATCTTAATAAGTATATGGTACACATCCCACATTTTTAAATGTCCATCCTTGTTTACAACTCTTGTAGATCAGACATTCCCATTTTGTTGCTCAAATAGTGTCTGGTGGCAAAGATAAGTAGTACATACTTATCCGCATTCACATGAAGTATCCACCACTGGCATCACTGGTGTGGGGGGCGGGGACGAAGGGCAGAGGCAAGGGTGGGGCGGTGTGG
Organism: Potamilus streckersoni; assembly: GCA_016746295.1. NCBI lineage: Eukaryota > Metazoa > Mollusca > Bivalvia > Unionida > Unionidae > Potamilus > Potamilus streckersoni. The sequence continues at coordinate 258,496 of JAEAOA010000682.1, forward strand.
GAGCAATGGCAGGGGCTAAGGCCGGGGCGGGGCGGGGCGGGGCGGGGCGGGGGAGATTTAGACCGCACTGGGTGACACCTTAAGAGGAAATGACACCAAAATGACTGTGTATCATATTTTTGATTTTAGTGCAAGAAGGAGGCCATGGGTATGACAACATGAGTTACAAGACTGGGTAAAACCAGCCCTAGTGACTCCACTAGTACCCGCAAATGATATTTCCATTGTGAGTTAGATTATTTATTTTAATTGTCATGACTCTTTGGTCTTAAAACTATGTAAAAGAAAAGAACGAAAAAGAACAAGTTTTGTAAGATTCAAGCAATAATCTATTTCCCTAGAATATAAAGTAAAAATCGAAAAAGAACATACAGTATTGTGAATTAAATCCGAAATAGTTATATAAGTTCTATCAAAAATACGTTTCAATATGGAAGGTGTTGATATGCCTTTAGTATTGATGCATTACTGTGCATGTGGCCTGGTTTGTGATGACCTGCTAGACGTATTTTGACGTATCATTATAATATAAAACAAAAATACCCTTGTATCTATTAAATATAATTCCAATTTAATGTTTCAGTCAAAAAATATTATTGAGCACTTTGTAATTCCAGTGAATAATATTTTGAATAAATAAATCAACTTAAATGAATAAAAACTGAATATAACAATTACACTGATTCTCCTTCAAGATGTTAAGGAAGTAAGCAACCTTATATAGAAGTTAAGACACAATAATAGATCCCAGACGTAAGTCAGCTTTCTCTCTAAAACATTCAAAGTTATCAACAAGTTTAGGTATTTCCAAATGAAAAACTATATCCACAACTCCGATCCAAATAACATACTTACTTCCAAATATAATAATATAAATATTTAACCTATATTCTTAGATAAATATTAGCAATATATTATGATGCTTACAGAAAATATGTTACTTCTTAGGAACACCATAAACTTGATTTAGTACAAGGTTAAGTTCAATGTACAGATATACAAATCGTAAATCATTAGAAAGTCAACAAATAATATAAATTAAATATGCATAACATAATATATTTTAATTTAGTCCATTATCCCTTAACTTACACGTATACTGGTATGTACTCATTGTTGGGCCAATGATGTAACCTGACCATCTATACATTTCGTTAAACTTCATGAAATCTAGTGTACCTTACTAGTTATTTATTCTGTAAATGCCTGAACATAATTCGATAACACACTCTCTTGACACATCATAAAATTTTGGAAGAAAGAGTCACTTTGTAATTCATGCCAATTGCCTCACATTTATGGGTGTCACTATGGCAAGTTCAATGCTTTCTTGCGCTTGCACCCTTAATGCCATTTTGAAATCTATACATAGTATTTATTTCACTTACGTAATGATCCATAAGATTTGACGAAACATCTTATATATCTTCAAGTCCAACCTAGTATCTCGAAGAACTGGATTAGTTTAGAAGCTATGCAAAAGTCAGATGTTGATACAAAGGTAAAAAAAAAACCAAATAAAACAATTAAGACGAGTCCATTACACCCGCCATGCAGTAAATACATTGTAAACTTTAGTACTTTGAAATACATGTACAGATTATACAGGCAAAGTAATTGTAATCTGCGTTTATCAGGGTATTTGCATCACACTAGTACCCCTATTAACGTCTTGTTATTCATGGCATTTGCATCATAGTAGTACCCCTATTAACGTCTTGTTAATCAGGGTATTTGCATCACACTAGTATCCCTATTAACGTCTTGTTAATCAGGGTATTTGCATCACACTAGTACCCCTATTAACGTCTTGTTAATCAGGGTATTTGCATCCTACTAGTACCCCTATTAACGTCTTGTTAATCAGGGTATTTGCATCCTACTAGTACCCCTATTAACGTCTTGCTAATCAGGGTATTTGCATCACACTAGTACCCCTATTAAAGTCTTGCTAATCAGGGTATTTGCATCATACTAGTATCCCTATTAACGTCTTGTTAATCAGGGTATTTGCATCACACTAGTACCCCTATTAACGTCTTGTTAATCAGGGTATTTGCATCACACTAGTACCCCTATTAACGTCTTGTTAATTAGGGTATTTGCATCACACTAGTACCCCTATTAACGTCTTGTTAATCAGGGTATTTGCATCATAGTAGTACCCCTATTAACGTCTTGTTAATCAGGGTATTTGCATCATACTAGTATCCCTATTAACGTCTTGTTAATCAGGGTATTTGCATCACACTAGTACCCCTATTAACGTCTTGCTAATCAGGGTATTTGCATCACACTAGTACCCCTATTAACGTCTTGTTAATCAGGGTATTTGCATCACACTAGTACCCCTATTAACGTCTTGTTAATAAGGGTATTTGCATCACACTAGTACCCCTATTAACGTCTTGTTAATCAGGGTATTTGCATCATAGTAGTACCCCTATTAACGTCTTGCTAATCAGGGTATTTGCATCATAGTAGTACCCCTATTAACGTCTTGCTAATCAGGGTATTTGCATCCTACTAGTACCGCTATTAACGTCTTGTTAATCAGGGTATTTGCATCCTACTAGTACCCCTATTAACGTCTTGCTAATCAGGGTATTTGCATCACACTAGTACCCCTATTAACGTCTTGTTAATCAGGGTATTTGCATCATAGTAGTACCCCTATTAACGTCTTGCTAATCAGGGTATTTGCATCATACTAGTACCCCTATTAACGTCTTGCTAATCAGGGTATTTGCATCATACTAGTACCCCTATTAACGTCTTGTTAATCAGGGTATTTGCATCATACTAGTACCCCTATTAACGTCTTGCTAATCAGGGTATTTACATCATAGTAGTACCCATATTAACGTCTTGCTAATCAGGGTATTTTCATCATACTAGTACCCCTATTAACGTCTTGCTAATCAGGGTATTTGCATCATACTAGTACCCCTATTAACGACTTGCTAATCAGGTTATTTGCATCATAGTAGTACCCCTATTAACGTCTTGTTATTCATGGTATTTGCATCATACTAGTATCCCTATTAACGTCTTGTTAATCAGGGTATTTGCATCCTACTAGTACCCCTATTAACGTCTTGCTAATCAGGGTATTTGCATCCTACTAGTACCCCTATTAACGTCTTGTTAATCAGGGTATTTGCATCACACTAGTATCCCTATTAACGTCTTGTTAATCAGGGTATTTGCATCATAGTAGTACACATATTAACGTCTTGTTAATCAGGGTATTTGCATCATACTAGTACCACTATTAACGTCTTGTTAATCAGGGTATTTGCATCATACTAGTACCCCTATTGACGTCTTGTTAATCAGGGTATTTGCATCATAGTAGTACCCATATTAACGTCTTGTTAATCAGGGTATTTGTATCATACTAGTACCCCTATTAACGTCTTGTTAATCAGGGTATTTGCATCATACTAGTACCACTATTAACGTCTTGCTAATCAGGGTATTTGCATTATAGTAGTACCCATACTAACGTCTTGTTATTCATGGTATTTGCATCATACTATTATCCCTATTAACGTCTTGTTAATCAGGGTATTTGCATTATAGTAGTACCCATATTAACGTCTTGTTATTCATGGTATTTGCATCCTACTAGTACCCCTATTAACGTCTTGCTAATCAGGGTATTTGCATCACACTAGTACTCCTATTAACGTCTTGTTAATCAGGGTATTTGCATCATAGTAGTACCCCTATTAACGTCTTGCTAATCAGGGTATTTGCATCCTACTAGTACCCCTATTAACGTCTTGCTAATCAGGGTATTTGCATCCTACTAGTACCCCTATTAACGTCTTGTTAATCAGGGTATTTGCATCATAGTAGAACTCCTATTAACGTCTTGATAATCAGGGTATTTGCATCATACTAGTGCCCCTATTAACGTCTTGTTAATCAGGGTATTTGCATCATAGTACTACCTCTATTAACGTCTTGCTAATCAGGGTATTTGCATCATACTAGTACCCCTATTAACGTCTTGCTAATCAGGTTATTTGCATCATAGTAGTACCCCTATTAACGTCTTGTTATTCATGGTATTTGCATCATACTAGTACACATATTAACGTCTTGTTATTCATGGTATTTGCATCATAATAGTACCCCTATTAACGTCTTGTTAATCAGGGTATTTGCATCATAGTAGTACCAATATTAACGTCTTGTTAATCAGGGTATTTGTATCATACTAGTACCCCTATTAACGTCTTGGTAATCAGGGTATTTGCATCATACTAGTACCCCTATTAACGTCTTGTTAATCAGGGTATTTGCATCATAGTAGTACCCCTATTAACGTCTTGCTAATCAGGGTAATTGCATTATAGTAGTACCCATATTAACGTCTTGTTATTCATGGTATTTGCATCATGCTATTATCCCTATTAACGTCTTGTTAATCAGGGTATTTGCATTATAGTAGTACCCATATTAACGTCTTGTTATTCATGGTATTTGCATCATACTAGTGGCCCTATTAACGTCTTGCTAATCAGGGTATTTGCATCACACTAGTACCCCTATTAACGTCTTGCTAATCAGGGTAATTGCATTATAGTAGTACCCATATTAACGTCTTGTTATTCATGGTATTTGCATCATGCTATTATCCCTATTAACGTCTTGTTAATCAGGGTATTTGCATTATAGTAGTACCCATATTAACGTCTTGTTATTCATGGTATTTGCATCATACTAGTGGCCCTATTAACGTCTTGCTAATCAGGGTATTTGCATCACACTAGTACCCCTATTAACGTCTTGCTAATCAGGGTATTTGCATCCTACTAGTACCCCTATTAACGTCTTGGTAATCAGGGTATTTGCATCCTACTAGTACCCCTATTAATGTCTTGCTAATCAGGGTATTTGCATCGTACTAGTACCCCTACTACCGTTAATATCTTTGCATATGCTTAGAACATTTATGTTGATGAATGTCGGATAATTTATGTGTGCTTTGCAGGAACGAGTGTAACTTGGTTGTTGCTGTTGTTGTGCTTAACGCCATTTTTCAGCACACGATACATGGCGGCCAGTATTAATGGTGGAGGAAGAAACCGGGAAATCCGCGGAAAACCAACGACCAACGAGAAGATACTGACAAGCTTTCTCTCATATCCACATTCGCCGAATCTTAGACTCGAACACACGCAAACAGCGGTGAGATGGCAATTTTCCATAACGGAGAGCGCTTTAGAACACCTGGCCACTCGGGGCCTCCAGATAATGGTGGTAGAAGTGAAGTGAGATAATTGGGTTTGGGTTTCTAATTTTATCGATGTTTTCTTTAGTATTTAGTAGATTTTACTATGCCGAATACTTATGGCACGAAGAAAAAAAAATTATACATGGATGCATTTTTCAAATGACAGTAAAATATAAATACGATTAAACAAATATCTAATTATCTGTTTTAGCTCAATCTCGCATGGATATGCTACGGGAGATTTATCCACATTTTAGTGTGACATTCAGTAGAACTTGAATCGATATGATTATGAAGTCGTGAGGCCTAATCTTCAAGTTAGCTTTTTCTATATTTTTGTGTATGTTGGTTGAAAAGTTAAAATCATTGTCTAAAAGAATTTTCGTATTGATTGTAAAATAAATTTAATTCCAGTGTCACCAAAAATATAAGACAGTGATCTAATTCGTTTTGTTTCTGCTTGTCAGTTAGAGACATATAACACAGGCTAGAAATAGAATCGTAAGCCTCTCTCTCTCTCTCTCTCTCTCTCTCTCTCTCTCTCTCTCTCTCTCTCTCTCTCTCTCTCTCTCTCTCTCTCTCTCTCTCTCTCTCTCTCTCTCTCGTCAGTTATGGACATATACTATTTGTTCGTGCATAGAACAGCATTATATCAACTTCCCTTTGTTTAATCAACTACGGATAACACCTAATGTGTAACTTTAAGGAAATCATAGGCTCTGTATAGGGATACAGTGCCTTTTTTCTAGATTTGGGACTGTACTGGCACCAATGGGTATGCTAGACGACACTTCTTTATGTACATTCTCTGCAAAGCTCGAAACATTGGAGACAGGGAACTTGATTTAAGCGACTTTTGGGAGAAAGGCCAAACATAATTCAGTATCTGGCGGCCAGTATACTATCAAAGGGAATCTACTGGCAAGCTTCCTTGCATACCCACATTGGTTGAACCGAGATTCAAACGAACGCAGACAAAGGTGAGATATCAATGATCTTTAAGTACATGAGCCTTATATCATTCGGCCATCCCCCACCCCATGGAAATTTATAATAGAAGTATCAATTAAACTAATTTCATTTTTGTTTTCCAAATATCGATTTTAGCCGTGATCTCATTTGTTCTGGTGGTGTTGTTGGGCCTGGACTAGATGTCAGAATGACGTAGGATTATTTTTAACAGCTAAATGCGATGTTTTATTATTTAGTGTGACTCAGTTTACATAGTTTGGACTAAAGTATGTAAAACTGCTTCAAAACTAATTATGAAGTTTCTTTCGGAGCCGTCTAGGTTTCTACATCAGATTAAATTTTCTTTTTCCTTAAAATCATACTCTCACGTCTTTTACCCTAAGTTAATATCATGAGTGCTTCGAATAAATGTTTTTAATGAGATATTTTAATGCCAGAGTTCAGAACGTCAGTCATTCAGTGATTATTTGGAGAAAGATGGGCTGCATCTAAAACATTTCGATTTTGGTGCCGATTTCGTTACGTTTTTTTTAATAATACCGCGAAATTCTCGACGAAAATAAATTGCATAAGGAACGAATAACTCTAGTTCAAGAAATTAACACCACCGGGAAATGTTGACAGATATATACAGAAATAATAATAAGCGTAGTATAATAAATGGAATATGTGGTGACAAAGCGAAATTAATTTTTAAAGCTTTCCGAAATACTTATATCCATGAAAATATTGATGTTTCATGCAATGTTCTGAATTAATGACAATAATTTCTTCAAACAAGAATATTGCCTACGTTTTCACAGTCTCTAAGTCCTCTTTAATTGATAGATTTAGTTTCAAGAATAAAACTCAGAAAATTGTGTATGCTGATAAATAATACATTATCACTGAAACTTATATGGCAAGAAAATATATAATTTGATGTTGCTAAAAATAGTGATACCGGTAAACTGGAAGATATGGTAAAATTTACTCGGAATGCACATACTTGTATATAATTCATATATCATAATGACATTAGTATTCTATAATGATCGATCTCATCATTATTTCATGGCTCTGCTACACAAGACACAATAGCAATCCAGCATGCAAAAATATGCAACAGAAAGCAAATGATGTTTAGGAACTCAATACCAAAAGGCCTGTAGGAAATATCGCCATGTGAGAAATATACATGACAATAACCAAACTGGAGCAAACTTGACAAATCTTATCCTTCCTTATTTGAGTTTACAATAATCAGACAGCCCTTAATAATCTGTAATACCCTTTTACTTTTGCACATAGCGAGCACGTTTCATTTGTAATACATTTGCATAATGTTACATATATGTAATTAAATTACATGTGTGTCAGTTTAAAATTATTTTATTATTTTATTTTTGTTTCATTGCATCTTATTGTAATAATTGTTTCCACGGGATACGATATTTCTTTAAAGTACATTCCGTTTGTACAAAACTTAAAAGTATTTAATTAGCATTATGTTTAGCTGACCTCGTTCGGAAACTAGGTTACATGAAGTTTAAATTATTGGTCAGTATCAAGATCATAGGTACATTACTCTCATGATCACCTTGTTGTTATCAACAGTTGGGCGCATGTGTCAAGTGACCATGTGACCTATTGCGTGATATAAAATTGTGTTAAAGACAAACGTTTTTAGTGATTTTGATTCAAGTACCTTGAATAGATCAGAATTATTTTATGCTGTGCCAATTTAGACTTATTTGCTATTTAAGAATAATTTTCTGAAAAGTAAGAGCTTCGTCAGCAAAGCTTTCAAGAGACACATACAGTTGAAATTATTCAGAGTGCTAAAGCAGGAATATTCATTTGTCATTTACAAAATTCAATGTGGAACTTTTGACGTAAATAGTTCATTCGTATGACGTCAACGTTTTGTAAGGAAATTAATTATTTTTTTTACAAAGCTTGCTGGCCTCACTCTTTTCTTTGTTACTTTGAACGAGCTGGGATTTGTAACAATAGTATCATATATCGTCTGGTTTTTCCGCTGCCATATTGGTTCTGCTAACCAGAGGTGTGTACACGCTTAGCTGCATCATCATATCGATGATCCAATCACACACACACACACACGCACGCACGCACGCACGCACGCACGCACACACACACACACACACACACACACACACACACACATACATACATACATACATACATACATACATACATACATACATACATACATACATACATACATACATACATGTGATTCTTTCAGGGGTTTTCCCAAGTTCGTCCTCAACCAATTATACTGACATCGTGTATGGCCTATCTTGTGCTTCGCACGCTCAGATAGTTGATTTACAGTGAAATATGAAACAAGAGACGAAGACATTCTGGTTTTGTGGAAATAATAATCCTATATAGAAAGTCAATCTGCTTTTATCCTTTGTCAAGTGCTGGCAGCGATAAAGCTTTAGGATAGAGATATAATGTAATAATAAATGTAAATATTTTGTTTTCGTTGCACTTTTGGAATGAAATAATTTTCCAATTGCAGATTATTCCAAAACAATAGAAGAATTGAAAGACCAAATTGATATACGTTGTAATGAGGGCATTCCAATACATATCTGGAAAGATTTCAACGGCCAGTTATGCTCACTGTAAAGCTCCAGAGACAAGTATTTAACACCAAATGGAATAAAATAATTTTCCTAGTGCAAATTACTCCAAAACAATAGAATAAATTGATATACGTTGTAATGAGGGCATTCGAATACAAATCTCGAAAGATTTCAACGGCTAGTTAAGCTCACTGTAAAGATTCAGAATCAAGTGTTTAGCATCAAATGCTAAAGTTGCGGTTCTTGAAATGTGTTTCAGACCGAGAAATACCTGTGCCACATCAATGAAGGTTTTGTAATACCGGTCTTAAAAGGTGAGAGGAAGAACGAATTAGATATGAACCATTTTTGTGATATAACTATAGAGCCAGTGTTTCGGAAAGTCCTAGAACTAATTATGTACAATAGACCAGCTAAACAGATTTTTTCCCGAATCAAATCCGACAGGGTTCTAGAAACAATTGCGGTAGTATAACTGCGGCTTTCTGTATCAATATATATATATATATATATATATATATATATATATATAGATATATATATATATATATATATATATATATTTATATGCTATATATTTATATATGCTATATATATTTATATATATATATATATATATATATATATATATATATATATATATATATATATATATATATATATATATATATGTATATATATAGATATATGGAGACAGCCATGTTGAGGTTTACAAACACAACGTTTTTGTGTTTATTTGTTTGTCGTATATATTTTTTGTATTTGCCTTTGAAAAAGACTCATTAAGAGTCGAAAGCGCTTAGGCTAGTTAGTTACTAGTTTCGTACTGTTCGTCGTCAGTTTGTTGCATCTATTTTAATCAATATATATATATATATATATATATATATATATATATATATATATATATATATATATATATATATATATATATGCTTCTATATGGATACATATACTCCTGTATATGTTATATTTCTAGATAATGGTTAAGCATTCAGCACAGTTTGGCACAAAGGCTTTTTTCACAAGTTGTACATACTTGGAATCAAAGGCAAGACCTGACGTATAATTAAAGACTCATTCGAGAGTGTAAAAAATTCTGTTTTATTTGCGGGCAAACGGTCTGAACGTTTCTATATTAGGTAGGGTATATGTCTGAGCCGCACCTGGTCTGTTTCTTTCCTATTCGTAATGATAGATGATTTGATCACTGTATTAGATTACGCCTTGCGTTGTCTAAAACTTGCTGATCTATACCAGCCATGTGTCTTATTAGCAGATGACACAACTGTAATGTCTAATTCATATCATTCGATGCAACATCTGATTGATAATATTTTTAAACCACGAGGGGAAGGTGGATACTTAGACATAACGCAGATAAAAATTGCACTGTCGTGTTCACTAACAAAAGAACGGCTATTTTCTCCTCTTTACTGTCTGAAACATCTCCACATTTAGCAGTCGAATGTAAGAAGTATGCCAGTATACCTCAAACACTTAATTAAAACCAACTTATGCAATAGAAGAAGCATGGGGGGCCCCGAGTGGCCGAGTGATCTAAAGCGCTGTCCGTTACGGATCACAGCCATCTCACCTCTGTCTGCGTGAGTTCGAATGTAGGATTCGGCGAATGTGGATAGGTGATAAAGCTTGCCAGTAGTTTCTCGTGGGTCGGTGGTTCTTTCCGGTGATTTCCCGATTTCTTCCCCCACCATTAATACTAGCCGCCATGAATAGCCTACTGTGTGCTGAAAAATGGTGTTAAGCCCAACAATAACATAAAATAACAAGAAGAAGCATGTAATAAAGGCAAAGATTTGTTAAACTCGTTTTATTGCATTGGTACCTAGGACGGCGAAATGAATCCCTTTACAAACCTGAACATTTGGAAACGAATTATTCAACCTTTGGTTTAATATGGATTCGAACTATGGTCAGGTATCCCATATACCAAGCTGGAAGAACTCGATTAAACAGATGGATTGTGTATCAGAGAATTTTAGAATAACTAAGAAATATGGCCTGGGAATTGTAGTTATAGACCATATAGTAAGGGTCCAACTAAACGGCAAAAATGATTAGAATCAGCAAATTACTAATGTTATTCAAAATCATAAAAAAAACTTCCTGGAGAACAATATGGGATTAATAGAGACTTTATTTACTTCAGAAACATACTCTTGGATTTAAAACCAAATTGCATGTGGTTTCTTGGACATAAACTTCCACCAATGTTAAGGCAATGTCGGAAATGAAAAAAGTGTACCTACTGTTAACCCAATGATATGTAAACTGCGGGGAAAAGACCTGACAACAGGGTGAAACATGTCATTTTAGGATGAGACATGCTCCTTCTAGAATGCAATGTTTTCTTTGAGAGAGCGATTGACACCTTATTCACTCAGAAAAGCAATATATTGTTGGAGACATATTTTGGAACCAGGGCTGACTGTCAGCTATTGATAGTGACATTACGGTATAGACTCATGCTGATGACGGCAGCGATCCCTATGGCTTCGTTATAAACTAAAATGTATGCCCTATTAATAACAAAAATGTCATAGCCTAGCAGCGACAAAATGAGTACATCTTTGTTTAAATTCATGAAACAAAATCTGTACAAAGACTTCTCATAAATGTCAGCAAATGTTATTGCACGCCAACCCAAGGAGAATTGATGCTGATACATCTATACATGCGTATACATACATACATACATACATACATACATACATACATACATACATACATACATACATACATACATACATACGCACGCACGCACGCACGCACACACACACATACATACATACATACATACAGGCACATACGCACGCAGTCACATACGTACGTACGTAGGTATGTATAACCCTTCTTGGAAACAATGCAGTTAGATTGTATGAGATAATAGCACAGTTTTAGTGTTCTCTTTTACAAAAGGGTGAGTATGGATTTGATTCCATATATTGCAAAAGAGGGATGTGAAAGACTTGTATGTTCATTTGGAAGCTTCCGATATTACGCCTTTGCATGATTTGACGTGGTTATATTATTTATGTCCTCATCGACCTTATTGTACTTAAATAATATTAAATAATGATACAGGTTTTTCAAATCTCACGAGAAAATAAACAATTAAATTTCTGATGATCCAATACGATCGATGCACTAAACAACCCGGCTATTGATATGACCATTTATTTTGCGGCTATTTCTATGTCCATTTCTTTTTATGTCCATTTTTCTCTATGTCCATTTCTTTCTTACGCTACCCTGAATACTATATTTCTCATACAAGAATATTTCAAAAAAGATTTTGCTGTCTGCAACTTACCATTTCTTCACTTTCATATTTTCTGTTTAACACTACATTTTAGTGTAATTTTATTATGCGTTCTTAGAGGTACGCGTTTGACGTGTATATAGAACTCTATCGATCACATTAAAGTGTGCTTAACAGTTATTAATTATATCGATTACACAAGATTATATCACAATTATATCGATTATACAAGAGTATATCACAACTCAAAATTCTTTTGATGACATGTGATATATATATATATATATATATATATATATATATATATATATATATATATATATATATATATATATAGATGCAATAAACTGACGACGAACAGTACGAAACTAGTAACTAACTAGCCTAAGCGCTTTTGACTCTTAATGAGTCTTTTTCAAAGGCAAATACAAAACATAGTTACGACAAACAAATAAACACAAAAACGTTGCGTTTGTAAACCTCTACATTTCTATCTTCACATGTGCTAAAACTATAAATACAACCAGCTTGTATAGTTGCGGAAACTGAAAACGTTGTATAATTCCCTAAAAGTCTACAAGCCAAAGCGACATCTATTTTTACTTTGTGTACATATGTAACGCAGATTATATCCCGGATATTTGGTTCTATACCGGTTATTCTTATAGTAAAAATTGAAGGATAAGAAGATTTAGAAAATGTTAAATTCTACTAGTGCATAGTTTTCATTTTCTAGTCTTCTTGGTTTAGACCGCTTGGTTTCAATGTTCTAAGGCGGCGTATCCAGTATGATTCCTTTTCCTTCCTGGTTTCGGAACTCCAGATGTGGTTATTGGCAATAGCGATAAGTATTATATCACTGAAAGTGTGGCCAGGGGAGGAGAAGTGTTCTGCGACCGGGCTTCTGTACAGCTTTTTTGTCATCCAATCAGATCTATGAAGGTTTATCCTTATGTATAGCTTTTCAGTTTCTCCCACGTACTGAAGGCCACAGATCTTACATGTGATGAGATAAATCACATTCTCTGTTTTGCAGGTTTTGTTTGGACCATGTATGTTTAGTTTTTCTTTAGTCACTGTGCTAGTGAATGTCTTGGTCTCTATCATATGTTGACAGGTTTTGCATCTTTTATCGCCACAGGGTCCAGATTGACTAGGTTGGTTTTGACTAGCGATTGTTGTTAGCTTGGCCCTGACTAGGATGTCCTTTAGGTTTTTTGGTCTCCGGTAAGCTACTACAGGTTTGTTCGGAAGTATTAGGTTTAGTATGTCTGACGATTGCACGGTTGGCCAGTGGTTTGCGATGATTTTACCTACTTTGGGATTGTCTGGGTGATAGGTCAGAATAAATGGTATCCTATCAACCTTTTCTTTCTGTCCATATCTGAGTAGGTCATCACGGTTTGTTTGTTTGGCCCTTTGGATTGCCTCCGCAATCAGGTCTTTGTCGTAGCCTCGGTAAATTAAATGTTTAGCTAGCTCTTCAGACCTTTCTAGGAATCTTTCATCGTCGGAGCAAATTCTGCGTATCCTCAGTGCCTGGCTATATGGAATGTTCTTAATACAGTGTTTTGGATGACAGCTGGTTGGGAGAAGATACTGGTGTTTGTCGGTTGGTTTCGAGTAGATGTCTGTGTGTAATTTGTTTTCCACCAGTCTGGTTGTTGTGTTCAGGAAAACATGGTTTGAGTTGGAAATTTCTGCCGTGAATTTTATTGAAGGATGGAAGTTGTTTGCCTTTGAAATGAAGTCATCCAGACTTTCTCTTCCATACTGCCACTTCATTTCTATATCATCGATAAAGCGTACCCACTGGTATGGTGTACGCTCAACCGATGCTAAGAGCTTTCCCTCAAGTTTTCCCATGAAAATGTTAGCATACGAAGGGGCCATTTTAGTACCCATTGCAGTTCCATTGATTTGTAGGTAGTTTTCTTCATTAAATTCAAAGTTGTTGAGTTTTAGGACAAGCTCCAGGAGTTGGATTAAGAAGTGTGTGGGTGGATTGTTTACAGTTCTCAGAAGAAGAATCGCAAGCACTCTGTAACAAACACTAACTTTCATGGGAAAACTTGAGGGAAAGCTCTTAGCATCGGTTTTTTTAAAATTCGTATAGATTGCACAGGATTTAAAAAAAAAAATCCTGCGAATGTGTTTATAGTTAGTAATAATAAAATGATTAGTAAATATGTTGACAAATTTCGGGCTTTTTCCAAGTGTCTTGAAGAATTAATTTTCATTTGATGGGTTAAATCATAAGAGTTCATTTAGGATGATGGAGAATTCGCGATTTTTTTATGTAGGTATAGTGACTACGTGCGTGCTTTACCTATATAATAATAGATGAGCTTGTTTACCACAATCACTGTGAACACAGTTCTCACCATACTAGTTGTGGTACGTCGATGCGTGCTACCAAAGGTGTTATGCTTTGGAAAGCAACATTGTTATAATACAATATAATAGCACTAATTTTTAGAACGTGTTTCTAAAAGTATCGTTGTCGACAAATTATTAGGTAACTATATTCTACGATAGCATCATTCCCGACTATTTACTAGATGACTATATCATACAATATAATAGCTGAATAAGTACTAGATGACTATATTCAACAATAGATATACGTAAAATTTACAAAAATAAACAGCTAAAACGGATGCATAACAGTAATAACACAGTTAATATGTACAAGGTGATGAAGGAAACGGCAATACCTGTAATCAGCTAACTGACGATGGAAGGACAGGACTAAACAGATATAGACAAGGCATGGCATTTGGAAATAGACTTTTGAACAAGTTTTATATGATTCTGAACTTAATATTTTATTCCACCGCTTTAAATTACTCTAAATTACTTTTCCTCATTATCTATATATTATATTATATTATATTATATTATATTATATTATATTATATTATATTATATTATATTATATTATATTATATTATATTATATTATATTATATTATATTATATTATATTATATTATATTATATTATATTATATATCATATAGTACATTATGTATTATTATATTTTATTATTATATTATATTATTAATATTATTAACTATTAATTGTTATTAATTAATAATTAATTATTAATTAAATAATTAATTATTAATTCTTATTTATTAATTAATTATTAATTATTAATTATTTATTATTAATTATTAATTAACTATTATTAATATTATATATTATATTATTATATTATATTATTATTTATTATTATATTATATTATATTATATTATATTATATTATATTATATTATATTATATTATATTATATTATATTATATTATATTATATTATATTATATTATATTATATTATATTATATTATATTATATTATACTATATTATATTACATTACATTATACTATATTATATTATATTATATTATATTATATTATATTATATTATATTATATTATATTATATTATATTATATAATATATATATATATATATATATATATATATATATATATATATATATATATATATATATATATATATATAATAACGTGAGGGGCCTCTATGAGAGCGGGCCCCTAATAACTAAATCGGTCCAATCGGCCTGAAGCCAGCCTTGACAGCGGACTTTTTGTTTCAGCACCCAACTAGACCTTTGCACGCATTATTATAAATAAAATTACACTAGCGCAAAATTTCTCTAGCCTATGACGTCAGAGGACGATATTAGCACTTATGCTTGGAATATGTTCGAAAAAAAAAACTATTGCACCTTACTGTTGCCTATAATACAGGAATTTTATAGATTTTTGGGAATACTTTAATTTTCTTTTAATTTAAAGTTTTGGAAATTTTAAATGGGTCAAAAATTGTCAGGCTTTAAGTTGAACTTGCATTCCTCTAATGATAATTTGCCTTTTTTCATTTTTCCCTTTGATGTGTAATAATTTTGAATGAAGCCATCAATAATCTATTACCTTATGATCATCGGCTCACAATACTACTATTATTGAAGATAAAATAGCTGGAAAAAAACTAGCGATCGTCTTCATATGCTATTTGTGTCACATATCTGGCGAATTAACCGAAAAGAAATTTTAAAAAAATATTCTATACTGCTGCTGTCTCTCGTTGGTAAGCACAACCAAATACTGAGTATTTTTTTTAGAGGAATGTTTGTAGTGTCGAGTCTCAGATTAGCAGATTGCGATAACTATACAAAGTCTTACATATAAATAACACTATTGAATAAACTTACCTGATTAAACTCGTCGTAGAAACTGTTCTTGAATATCATTATCAACATGTGTATAATAATCCCATTGAAAACGTACTAAAATACATGTCGTCAATACGCCCAGCTAATTCAAATTTTAGTAGTCACAGTACAACAAAATAGCTGCCTTCCATTAAGATGGGAGGTATTATTTACCACATGGTGACATGAAAGTAAAAAGTTTCACTAACCGTGACCTGCATTATATTTCTTAATTTTGCCGACTTTTGCTATTAATTGCATTCTCACACAATTTAACGCAGCATATATCCACCTATCAATGTGATATTTCCATGACGATGATGTTTGGAACAGTTCATCATTAAAAATCATCCAGTCCAAACACTGATATCCAGTGAATTCACGATACACTGTTTATCTTATCTTCGAATGCATTCATCGATACCTTTCATTCAGTTCTGTTTGTCCATAATTACGATAGTTAGAAAGTTTTTGCCAGTGCCATCAAGTGTAACCTTTTAACTATTTAGAAACACGTAAGACCAAACGTAATTATATAGCGTTACTCCTTTTTACAGTCTCACAAGCCAATATACGTTGTACGTTAATCTATAATTACTTGCCACATAGTATACTGCTCGGTGTCTGTGACGTACACAGTGACTCAAAGAAGGCGGGCCCGTGATCAAATTGATTTGAAAAGTCTTCAGTCACTTTTGCAACTGTTCAAATATTTTTCAATATATGCATGCCTTTCGTTAGGCTATTTCTCGTTGACCTAACCATTGACGAAAGCAGGTCACAAAATTAGAACCCTGTGTCGATACGACTGAATTCAGTTCCTTAAGTAAATTTATACAAGGCTAGCAGATCACGAGCTCAGTATACAAGTTTTATTTGACTATCGATAAATAAAAGTACATATTTGACAAGCTGATGAACGCGCTCTGGTGATTTTGTTAAAAAATCAAGCCTGATATAAAACTTTCTTTTAGTTGAAAATGAAGCATGTATCGGATAAAAATTATTAATGCAAGCAAGCGTAGTCATATATATATATATATATATATATATATATATATATATATATATATATATATATATATATATATATATATATATATATATATATATATATATATATATATATATATATATATAATCACATCTCTTCAGGCAACGGAATGTACTTTCAGCTAAGTGCGTGTATGTAAAAATTATTAATGCAAGCAAGCGTAGTCATATATATATATATATATATATATATATATATATATATATATATATATATATATATATATATATATATATATATATATATATATACTCACGCACGTGGCCGAAAGTAACTTCCGTTGCCTGAAGAGATGTGATTTTTAACGTAGCTTAAAATGTTTTTAGTCATATTGCTACGATGTCTGCAGTGTGGCAGTTTATAGTGATGTCTAGCATTGGAGAATCATGCCGCAGACACGTAGCATGATGTCCAACCCAGTCACATTATCCTGACACTAGGCCGACCAGTCCTAACACTAACCTCTTAAAGCTGAGCGTTAAGCAAGGCTACTGTTTGTACCATTATTGTAAGTCTTTGGTATGACTCGAGAGAGGATTCTTGTACATCTGCAGGCCTTCTGTTCCCATTATTTTAGTTATCCTGGGTTAGGGTTATGATGATTTTGCGTGTTCACCTTTTCCTTCATTGGTGAGTTCGTTGTTGTTTTGAAAAACAATAGGTTCATCCGATTTCTTCTACTGATGCTATTTTGAAGCCATATTCCTCAAGACTGTGTCGTAATCATCTTTAATTCTACAATTTATCTGTTTCATATGTCTTATGTCTTCCCGTCTGATTCTCTATCATGCCCCACATTATTTTAATAGATTTTAGGTCAATTAACAATATAAACCTTCTGCTTTGCTAAATATCTCCATTCCTGATATCGTTGGATATTACCGTTATCACACATTAATTCAAATTTAGTTAGCTCCAGAATGAAATACTTGCTCGTTTAATAATGATACTGAGCATGGAGATAGCACTTTTCTGACATGAAATCTATATATACTGATGTTAGTAACTCTGGTATTTTTCTGTCTTGTTAATACCGATAACAAATTCCAAACAATGAAAGCGCCCACCTTCAACGAGCTTTGCCATCTCACCACTATTTGTGTGGATTGGAGTCTATGGCTTGGGAATCTGAGAAAGCTGGCATATAGGTAAGTGGTTCTTACTGGAATTTTCCCTGGTTTTTCTTTCACCAGTTATACCGGTCATTATGTATAGACTATAGCGTCCTAAAACTGACGTGAAACCCACCACTAGCACCACCACCACAACAACAACAACCAGAAAACTCCATGTCATGAATCTTCCTCTCACATTGAACACTTTTGTTTTGACAACCTTTCTAATCACAACGTGCCTCATCAAATTTTAAATTGAAGTTTTTGAAAACATTCTTCATAAACATTTTGTGATTAGTATATATTTGTCAATCTATTATCAGCCGGTATAGAAGACAATGGAATTGTACACTACTTATTAGGTTTCTAAATCAGAATTCCGTCATTTTTTATATGATATTGTTGTTGTTCTGGGAATTAACGCAATTTTTCAGCACATGATAGCTATACATGGCGGACAGTATTAATAATGAAGGAAGAAACAAGGAAATCCGCGGAAAGAACCACCGACCCACGATAAGCTACTGACAAGCTTTCTCACATATCCACATTCGCCGAATCTTAGACTCGAACCCATGCAGACAGGTGAGATGGCAGTGATTCGTAACGTAGAGCGCTTTAGACCACACGACCACTCGGGGCCCCATTTATTTATATAATATTAGGATAAAGGCGCAAACGTTATGTCATAAGTTTTGTTGTGAGTGATGGCCCCGTTATAATCTGATTTAAAGTTCCGTCTTCAAAACCTGTGGTGCAGTGTTGAAAGGTCAATTGATTAACCAGATGGTCTTTTGTTAAAAGACAAGTGGTTTCACACAAAGGCAAGAGGTTAGATAGCCAAAGTTTTAATGGTCAGTGGAATAGCCTGAATGTCAGAAAGTGTGACTCATGTACTTAGATAGGAACTAATAACTTTAAAAGAATGGAAATGGTGGATGGTGAAATGAAATCGGGTTCAGAGTGGATGAAACCAGTTAATCGCCTTAAACTGAAAACTGCTGGTGTAGCGGCCTTCTACTTTGTTATTTGATTTACTGAATAAAACTGGTTCTGCAGTGAACCTTCTGTTTTCTTTAGCAGACTATGTTCACGAAATGCTAGCAAAACTGAAAAGATAGGATATACTTTTAGTTGTAAGATATATTTATGTGTGTGTGTTAAAGAAAGAAAATATATGCAATTTCTTCGTAAATTATCTTAAAATGACGCGGTTACTAAAGCTTTTGGCTGCAGCAAATGTTTTCTAATAGGTAGGATTTCAAAATACAGATCGGCTTTTCAAATTCGATTGTTTAGAGCAGCAAAGAAAGGAATCGAATATACTACGCAGTGTATGTATGAACTAAAAAAGGAACCGAGCAGACCACGCAGTGTATGCATCAGCAAAGAATAACACTGGATATACCGCGAAATGTATGCATCAACTAGGAAAGGAAATGAATATACCACGCAGTGTATGCATTAGCAAAGAATAACACAGAGTATACCGCGAAATGTATGCATCAACTAGGAAATGAAATGAATATACCACGCAGGGAGACAAAGACAGGGAGAAATAGGACTTATTTAGAGAAGGATGGTTGCAACATTAAAATAGTTTGCTTGTGATATCGGCGCCTTATGACCTCAGTGCATGTTTATAGAGACATAAATGACTACAACATATCGCATTGTATGGTATTTTATGCCATAAAACCAACATATTTGTATGCTTATTTTTGTTTGTTTTGTTGTTGCTGCTGTCGTTGTCCTTGTTGTTGTTGTGTGTAGTGACATTTTCATTAAGATTTCGTAAGCGTGACAGTCGGATGGGGTTTAGTATACTGTTGATGTCAATGTATTGACTGATCTCTGCAGATTGACTAATCTTTGCCAAATCGCGTCACGTTTATTGCTGGTTTGTGTATTGTGTTCCATTGAATGGTCGCTGATTGTGAAGTACAGAGAAATTCGAGGATCTAAAACAGTGATTGAATACTGCAAATTACTCAACGTTTAGATAATTCGACAAGACACACGTCTGGCAGATGCGATAATTCAATAGCCACACAACGTTGTATCGCCTTCTAGAGTGAAGAAGCTTGATTCAGTAGCTATTTATGCTTCAGCATTTATTTAGAATACCTTGCATAAGGTGAGAACCAAATGTGTTCCATTACACAACGCGATACATATCTGCATTATCTCAAAATCTTTTGCAGTACGTGTATTAGAATATTTCTGTTAATATAAATTCACATAATTTGAACAAGACACTATATGAACTACACACCATTTAAATTCCTAACTCGAAAGTAGGTAATGAATCCATCTTAAAATCTCGATAACGATGCTGCTTCGTACGTATTATTCTTTTGTATCAGATAATTTTAACTGACACCGAGTGACGCTAATATTGCGTGATGGACATATGGACTAAGGACACAATTATTACTTTCCGATCAGTGCCCACGAATGTAATCTCTATCTGTGCTTGGTACATTTTTGTCTATCATTTTTGGAGGTGAAGCATAAGAGATTTAGACACTTTTTATATTGATTTAAAGGGAATTTATTATTATTATAATGTGATTATTATGGTATGGTTATCTGGGTTTGTGTAATATGGCAACATTGCACAGTGAATAAAGAGACATTGTTGCTGTTCTGGAAGTGAATGAATGGGCTGACCCACTGCGTGTTGTTTAGTTTACACTTCAGCATCCCTAAATAAATCAAATTTAACTATGGAAATAACATCACGGTGAGTTTATCTTTGAAAATAGTTTAGAGAAACATATTAGTTTTTAGGATTTGGACACAATATAAAGTTCAGGACTGACAAACAAATTTCAGAACTGTACGGTAAAAACAATTGTTATCGTAGGTGATGTGATGATAACGATGTTCTAAGCAATGCTGATTATACTACAGTACTGAAAACTTGACAGGTACTTTACATTCAGTAATACAACTGTACTGATTACTTGACAAGTACTATAAATTCAGTCATACAACAGTACTGATTACTTGACAAGTACTTTAAATTCAGTCATATAACAGTACTGAAAACTTTACAAGTACTTTAAATTCCGTCATGCAACATTACTAATTACTTGAAAAGTACTTTCAATTGAATCATAGAACTTTACTGAAAACGTGTCAAGTACTTTCAAGTCAATTACAAAGTTTAGAAAGCACAATAGGAAACCCACGATTCATATGACATTCTTGCCAGCATTTTGTGAAATTGTTTATTATAAGTAGAGTTTACTATTGCATAGGTTTTAGCATTCTTCTAGGATCCCTTTAGTTTTAAATTATTTTATTGCTATTTAGTTAATAGGAACACGTTTCATAGGTTTATTTGATGACTGTTTCAATACAATTTCTCGTTTGAAAAAAAACCAACAAACAACAGGTAATTGAACCAAGACGTTTTCTTCATTGCATATCTTACTATCCATTGTTGATTAATATTAAATAATGATATTGTAACGTTATCATTATTGCATTAGCGACAGTTAAGTTACACATCCCCACGACATTGTATCTTGTTTACCTCAGTTTTGAATTACAAGCAGAAATATATCCAAAGTAGCAAATTATCATTTCAAAGAAAACATTCGGATTGTAATCTCCTACATGCCATTGTGAGTTATACCAGTTCTCTTCTAACATTGGCTGTTTAAAAATAATGTTAAAATATATAAAGTAAGAATCACTCTTTATGTACCTTAAACAATATTGTTTAAATCAGGATTGTTGTCAGTAATTATAGTTTAAATTGATAAAATTCAGTGATATTGTAAACATGGATGACACCTGTTGATAGTCTCGAGCTTTACATTGCTCTATTTTCTTGACACCTCAATTATCTGGAAGGCAAACATATAAATTTGGAATATTTTTCACTAATTGTGTCCTCCACCAAGTTCTTAGCATATTCTGACCTATAAACCGTTGTTTTCTGACCAAATTAATCGATATGTTTTCGTTACTGTCAGTTGTGGTCACCTATGACAACCCCTTCAATAGATGTGAGTTTTAAATATATAATGGGTTCATCCTTTCACTCCATGGTTCCATCCAGGGTTATGACATGTTCAAGGAGAAGGGAAAGTATGTAATGGCATTAATAACAAAGATAAAAGACAGAATACGATGATAATCCAATGGAGCTGATAAAGCTGATGTAAACAAACCTTCAACCAAGCATTTCCCTACATTTTGATCTCATGACCCAGTCAAGGACATGCCTTACAAACATTAATTATACATGATAACAAGTGTATTTGCCAATGGTGTATTTTAATATTGAAGCTAATTAATTAATGTTGTATGGTATGAGAAATCAATTTGGTTATAAAGTGCCAGCTCAACCAAAGATATTACCCTGAACATGACTCGTGAATGCAGATATGTAAAGATATAAAATTTTCATATAATCATTACAAATATACTAGCACATTGATACCGTAATATGATAATTCAAATATTGTATTACACACACACACACACACACACACACACAGAAATCTGAAACTAAAACAAACAAAACGAAAACAAAAAATTAGTAATTTTTTCATCCAACGACCTCAACCATATGCATTATTTGAAGTGCATTGAGTACATATTTTGCAGAATTACAAGATACAATACATGAGGAAGGAAGTAAAGTTGTACACGAGCATTTCAGCAAATAAGCACACTCCAAGGAACAATCCCAACCACTGCATAATCCAATTGCATATTTATTAAAATTTTGTTGCAAGATGGTTATCCTTGTTTAATATCTCAATCAAAATAAAAGTTTTCTTTGACCTTTATCATAATCACCCAGCTGAAAATATTCACACTGATCTTTTTCCAATTAAGGTGGTTGACTTTATGTTCTCGCCTTTACTTCGCCGCAACCAAATAGTTCAAAAACTCACCTGATGCCATCTATCTGATACGAGGAGTCCATTAACGTTCTTGGGTCTTTAGAAGGTAAATACTGTTCAGTTTTTTCGATTCATTTTATTTTTCCAGTGTGTTTCAGCCGATGTCCCTTGTAAATAGGCCAAGCCTATTATGGAATATACTTTAAGAACAATTCCTCAGAGAGGAGTTTGTCACCTTCCCTTCAAAGATTGGCTTTCTTTGGGTAGTTGACATTTGTGCTCTAATAGTGGTATCAATTACATCTTAGTTGTTTTAAAATTTAAATTAGCGATTATAAAGACTCTTTTTCATGAATATTATCTGATCTTTTTAAAATATTCAAAATAAAACTGACCCATTCAATTTATGCTGAATATAATTTAACCCATTCAAAGTATCTAAGAATATATCTGGTCCATTTAAAGTATCTAAGAATATAGCATGGCCTATTCGAGTTATGCTAATTATAATCTGAACCATTCAAAGTATTTAAGAACATAATCTGGCCCATTCAAGGCACGCTAAACATAATCTGGCCTTTCAAGGAATCTAATAATACAATATAGCCTACTCGCCTAGAGAGGCAGGTGCTTGTACAATTTGTTTTAAAATAAGACTGTATGAGTCATAAGAGTATGACTCAAATTGGATTCGAAACCGCAACCTCCCACATTCGAGGCGGACGCTCTAACCACTAAGCCACCGGATTGGTCAAGGTATGGTGAATATAAACTGACCCATTCAAGGTATCAAAGAATGTAATGTGTGCCATTCGAGGTATAAAATAATACAATCTGGTCCATTCCAGGTATCGAAGAATATAAACTGACCCATTCAAGGTATCAAAGAATGTAATGCGTGCCATTCGAGGTATAGAATAATATAATCTGTGCCATTCGAGGTATCGAAGAATATAAACTGACCCATTCAAGGTATCAAAGAATGTAATGTGTGCCATTCGAGGTAAAAAATAAAATAATCTGGTCCATTCCAGGTATCGAAGAATATAAACTGACCCGTTCAAGGTGTTGAAGAATATAATCCGGCACATTTAAAATATCGAAGAATATAATCTGACCCATTTAAGGTACATGGGTAATTGATTTTATATTTTCTTGAGTTTCAAAACACTTACCCTACTATAGTTGTTCACTGATCTGTTAACCTTATCAGACAAATTAAAGCCGATACATTTTAAAACATTAAGAAGGTAATGCTGACAACATGTTGTTAAATGAGTAATAACCTCGAAGTTTTGCTTATCTTAAAGCATCTAATTACAGCTTTAAAATCATTTGCAATGTATGCTATGCTTTCAAAGCACCATGCCACAGATGATGAACATCCAAAAGCACTTTACCCTGCAAACTTAAGATATCTTTTCTAGTGTGCACTGTATGAATTTCCTCTTGCTCTGCCAGATTGCATGACAGTTTTGATCTAATATATACGCTATGAACATTTAACATCGATAAAATATTTTTTCACGATATTATTTAGGCACATGAATTACATATGTGTCTAAGACTTATATATGTGGGTGTTCTTATTATCATCAGCTGCTTTAAAAATATATACCCTGTTTTTTCCCCTTTTTTAAGCAAATACTGTAAATTAAGCACTTGTGTAATAAACAATGCTTTATCTTTCCAAATGATATTATCACTTCCAAAATTCCAATAAAATATATAAAAAGAAATATTCCACAACCCACAAAAACAAAACAATTGGTCTAAAAATAACAAGAAATCTCATTATTCGAAGAATTTCAAATTTGCCTGACACCTATCTATGGATTGATCAATTTTTAAAATGTTCCTAAAATGATTCAGAATGTGCCTGACACCTTTCCATGAATGGTTCTGTGTCCCAAATGAGCCAGACACCAATCTATAGATGGAGTTAGATTCCATAAATACCTATATGTATTAATGGTTTGATACCTACCTATAAAAGTGTTATTTCTAAATATACATGCAGCTGGTGTATGGATGTATCTGATTCCAAAATGTTTCTGAGATTAATAGTCCGTCGAGCCTGTGATCTTCTTAGCAATTCTTGTATGCACTGATGACCGAATAATAACTAGGCAAGTGTGCGGTTGAATTCTTCCACAATCGCATGGTCACTAAGTATATTAACCTGTTCAATACGAACCTGAACATGTTTTGTTAACCGCGCAGCAACAGATTGTGGAAACTCTAAGCCTGGAGCGACTTGTAATAATCGTGGTAATGTTAATAGTGCACAACCATTGCTGCGATTTAACGTGTTGTTGCAAATACAAATCTACCCCATGCCTCGATAATTACAATCACATCGACCAGAATATAATATTAATTTTTCTACTAACAATCACCGCGGGGGAAGGGTGCACACTCGAGATTCCATTGGTGTAATTGCGAGTTTATTACATTGACCGAATTTCATATCATGACAGGTTGGTGGTCTTGGTGCAAATAACCCATTTATATATTTGTCATGGGGGATGATATTGAAATTCACGCAGGAGTGTACGACATGGAATATTTCAGTGAACAGACTCAACGAAGAATCAAACTTGTGACCGGTAAAGATTCATAAAATTATTACACGTGAACATCAGGCAACATGTATTCATGTTGTTTCAATGGAATCGTTATCACAATATCACACGGTCATCAACAACATTGGTTCTCGGTCGGCTTGAAGAAGTTCTCGTACACAAATTGTCTTTCACTCAATGTATATCATATTGCACTTAGGATTGTCACTATTACTTGAAAGATTCAGGTCAATTAGAGTTTTAATGTCGTCAGTTCCAGTTATGAATGTTGATCGTTTACTAGCATAGCCGCTTGAAGTTGCATACTATCTGGGTATTCACCAAAGATGGGGACAGATGATATCGAGTGCATCTTCCATTTCATTATGGTTGGTTGACATATTCATTACACCTTTGTAGGCTAGGACGGCCACACGTCAGACCTGGGCTGGGATATATTGACAATGCACCTTAACATTAGAGCTAGACCTGATATTTAAATATAATGAGAAATGTTCGTGTAAGAGTGATACCAGTGCGAACTGTTAAGGAGCGAAAAACAATTTGCATGGCATATTACTTAATTGGACGTGGCGATTTTGCTCGTGAATTGTTTAGAGCTCTAAAATGTTCGCGGACTTGTCTTCGCGTGCTGTGTCAATAACTAAACTTGTTGCAATGTGAGTCGTTGATATGATCAAAACATTGCTGTGGATAGGTTAAAACTTTTGGTGGTTTAATCGTTAAGCGATTGGCTATGAAGATTATTCACTATATCACCAACAATGGCAGTTCCAACTACGTCACCATCAACAGCAGTATGTTCGACCTGGTAAATAGTCTTATCAGTGGTGCCACTCGTCAACGTCTGTCTCATTCAGTGATTGCAAATCTGACAATGGGTGGTGGAGAGTTTTAAAGAGTTTTAGACGAAACCATTAATGTGTAATTTCACCATGGCTCATTGTAAAGATACACCAGATCCCACGTTTTACACTAACGGGCCTGTTTTAGCTAATCCAAGCAATAAAGATTTTCAATTATGTCGATAACCTACAATGGCCCCTAATCAACAATAATAGAATTATAAGTGCAAGACACATTTGTGTTTTTTATTTCATCTGAGGCTTTCTTGTAAATTAAGGGAAAATTATACAAGACAACGCTCTGGGAAATGATTACACCGTATCACTCTTAGATTTCATAACATCGACTTTTGAAATCAAAGTAATTCTTGAAAACGTTGCCCTTGCCCTTGCCGGTATCGAACGTGAAAAACGTGAAAAAGGTCTGGCGATGAAATGATTCCTTGTTATGAATGGATGCAAAATTTAGCTGATTCAAGAGCCGTACCAATTAGTGATATCATTGCTGGCATGTTAAATTTGTATATGTATATTAGTTATGAAGAAAAAAACTCTGAAAATTTTCTTTTAAAATTTGAACTACTTGATGGTTTTCATCCCAGTGGTGACTTTAGAATTTACAACTGATAGATTTGAATATAATTTATTTATTGTGCGGCTTCGACTGCCACATATAGTATCGTATTATTCAATTACTACAACCAAAACATTCGCTGCAAGACCCCATTGATTAAACCAAAATATTAGGCTAAAGAAATTTTGCATTATGGCATGTTATACTGACGACCTTTTGAAAAAGTATTTGCCTTCGGGTCAGTTTAATATTAATAAGATTGAATGACAGAGATAAAATAGATAATTTAGTCTGAAGCGTTATTCACTTTCTTTGGCAATTATGTTTTGATTAGATATAAGTGATGGATACTGATCGCGATGATGATGATGATGATGCAGAATTTGCCGCAATGTTTTGATTCAGCTGACCAATGATGTGAATATGAAAAGCGATTCTGTATCCACAAACTGATTCATATTTATGTGAAAACAGACCTTTGTAAACCCTCGCATAAACTGAGATAGAATATAGCTAAGGGGCAAATATAGATCTACAGCATGGACAATCCTAATGTACCAACGCGAATCCAGAATGGAAGTAAGTATTGTATTATTTCGAGAAGATACTCGGTTTGTTGATTACAACTCCATGTATGAAAGAACTAAAAGAATGCTTTTAAGACGAAGACGTGGAACTGACTACTGACGAACATCTTAAAACAGCATTGACCCAACTGATAAAGGAATGATTTCGACTTTCATTCTTCAAGGACGCACGTTTTGTGCGAGGATGAGACCTTCCATTCAGAAATTATTCATTGGTTTTACATAAACATAATGCAAGGCCTCATGTGGGCACGCACACCGGAAATTCAAATATTACACCAGTATGACATTTGTACTGATGAAAAAGGCTAATTGATTGGAAGAGCGTGTGCGTGTTGCACCTGATCAAAATCGACATATCCAGCAATTATGCTACGCTATCACATTATTAATAGAATAACAATAACGGACCTTAAATGTTACCGACGTGAAAAGAAATCCACGCAGAAAAACAACTTCGAGGTGAAGTTGCTAAAATACCGTTACTCATAAAATAAGAACGCATATGACTGTAGATGCGACTTATGGCATGGAACGGCAATAACTGTTGACAGTGGTGTGGCTGCAACCTCGACTACGATAACCATCAAAGATGCGCCATTGGTATCATTATCAGAGCTCTATAACCGGTGTTTTTGTCGATGTTAGCAAAACAATTCGATACAGCTGCATTTGTGAATACCTGACTATTTAGAACTTTTCGAAACGACTGAAAGTTGTCTAATTACTAATAGTAAACCATACTCGATGACTATTGAGGATAAAATAATTATTTTGGCTGTGTTTGAGACCATCATGTGGGAAATGCAAAACCACCAACTTCGAGAACAGAAACTGAACGGAGGTAGTTTATTTACAGAACGTAAAAGTCGAGTGATTTAATTTTGTAACAAAACGGCATTATAATACCAAACACAAGAACTGTTTGTATTATTTAGGGCGTAACAATCTCGATGATGTGTATACATAGTAGTCTTAAAATAGCGATTTTATAGGTTACTGCTAAAGGTCACATTTTTTTTTAACCAACCTACATTACTGTCCTAGTTATAGACTCCTGATCGTAACTTGTACGGATTACAGCCCACTGATTTGCATGCACACGCGTTTGATTTTTTGCGATGTAGGGCAAAGACATGTGGCCTATATAATTAACCAACCTTTTAAACATCTATTAAAACACTATCCTTCTAAGAGATGGGAAGCTTTGCGAGACCAAACCACGTTATTAAATCCCAAAATACACACGGTAGCCCTCAACTTAAATATCTAGTCATTTTCGTTGGTATAACCCTATATACAGGCCATTGATTTTTTTGGCTGATATTCGATAAATAAAGCATGTGTATGCTTTATTCATTGCTATATATGTTTTAATTGCAACATATTAAACTCGGGTAAATCACATATCAGTGTTTGGCCAGATATTTCTATAACATATTATTGATTTATAATTTGTGTTATTTAACCACAAGCATACCTTTGCTTTGAAAATAAAAACGTATGTATGAAAATATAGATGACAGCTATTGTAAGCTACGATGGTTAAACTTTTAACATTGCATATGATGTAGAAATATCAACTCGAAATGCACACTGGATGTGGTATGCACATCGAATGCATTATAACGTGTCAGCTGAAAAATGATACCCAAATGTTAGATCATCAGGTTTTCATAAAATATTGCAATCATTACAAAATAAATATAAATCTCATGTATTCTTGAGAAAGTTAAACTTGGGTGACTATTTGGTTACAGAAAAATGCATTATATTAAATGAACTTTGACAGTGTACACAATATATACTCCTATAAGGATGCATTTCGTTTAACCCATTTCATCAGATTTACCTTAAATATGAATATCACAAACTTTAATATACATAAACGGTCTGATTGACAAATTGTGGCAAACATAATGTAAAAGATTTCGTTTTCAAGGCTTATCTGCATCTATTTAAAACTCGGTGTATGACGTTAAGGTATGACGTTGGAAATTGAGTTTGAAGGCATCCAGTTAGAGCAATGTAACTTTACTGGTTCAGCTCATTAGCCTGGATAACAGACAAACTTCGTATTTTTTAACTGTCCATGAATTAGTTTGACTAGTCTAAAATCGTATCTGCATTCATTAGGGAAAATAATGAAGCGTTCTTTTAAAGATAATTGAATGGTAATTGGTTTAAAGTACATTATAAGACGTTTGCTATAATTTCTTCCACGTCACAATCATTCTTCACCTGTAATATTTCCTCATATTCAAATTGTATAAGGTTATATTGTAGCAGTAAATAAGACATCATTCGAAGATAATGACCACAGGGTACAGAATGCAACCTGTTTTAAATTTTAAAGGACATTTTCATGCAATACCAAAGTCAGTGTTGTAACTGTCCATATAAAGTGTTAGTAATTATCAACCGATTATCAACCATTTTTATTTCGTTAGCACCTGCAGCAAAGTGAAAACAATATAATCGGTTAAAATGTGTGAGCAATACATATTTTCGTACTTTTCTCTCCATCTACTGATGATTAACAATCCACTACTTAAATAGAAACGAATATCTGCAAATTGAATACGGTGCCGTATTACTTATACAATTCAAGGGTTTCTTTGAGAATACCTGCTTATAAATGCTTGCAAGAGATCTGCGGGTAATAGAGCTATGTTCCTTTAAGCTAATGTGTTCTCTAACGTGTCAGGTTATATTAATATTACAAAGATAAATTGAAAAGCCGAATTAAGCCCTCGTTAGAGACAAAGTTAGCTCATTTTGGTGTAAAAAGTGCATTTTTATTGCGACTAAACTAGCACACACATAAAAATGTTTAATAGTGTTTAAATCTGGGTATACATGAAGCCACACTTCCTGAGTATTCCACATCAACTCCGTGAAGATAATAAAGACAAAATAACGATGATAATTATGTATCTGAATCGAACTGGGACATAGTGTAGGGATTGAAGCCACATGCATTCAGTCAAAACACAGCATTTTGCTTTAGTAATTTTACCTTCACAATTATTGATGATGGCAATCATTTTGAAAATCCACTCAACATCCTTGCTAATGAGAATTATTGACCAATCTGGTAATTCCTTGACAGACATTGCTTGAACTGTAGGTTACAGCTGTTTCATAAATTAACAGCAAACTGTATCATTCAAAAGATATACAAGGAAGATGGTGTGGTGCCCTCCGTTCTCGAATTGTACCAGTCCCTCCTGAAGATGTGTTGGTCGCTAAATATTGACAAGAACTTTGTATGATTATACTCCTGCAGCATATTAGCATTAAGATCATGAAGTCCTCTCGATATGAAGTCCTCGCGATATGAAGTCCTCACTATACGTATGTGAAATGTTCATATTAATAACATTTTGCTTTAAAGGACTACTCAGCAAATCTATGTAATTATATTACCATTCTAACATAAACACAAGACTAAGATTTTCATTTATCAGAGTCGATTGTATCTCATTATTCTTATTAAAGTAACAATACAATAACCAATGTGAGTAAAATTACATTACAATTACCATGAAATGTTAAATGCAATAAGCTAAGTTAAATAACATTGCAATATCAATTCTAACTTAAATAACATTGCAACAATTATTAGATGTTAAATAACATTACAATCACCGTTGAAAGCTAACAGCATTGCATTAATTAATGGACGATAAATAACATTGCACTAACAATTGATAGTTAACTAGCACTGCAATAGCCACTGGAAACTAAATAAAATAACAATAATGACTTGGAAGATAAATAACATTGCAATAGCCATTATAACTTAAATAACACTTCAGTAGCAATTGTAAGTTAAATAACAATGCAACAACCACTGGAAGCAAACTAACATTGCAATAAGAATTGGAAGTCAAAATGTTAAACAAAATAATGATAATTTCGAAGAGTAAAATAAACTGAGGAGCAGCAGAATCAATGTTGAAGCTGCTAAGAAAAAGCAATTTGATTCATTATTAAAAGATAATTCACCATATTAACGTTTTCAAACACAATTTAGCACAGAACATTTAACTTTATATACAGTATCAATTGGACATGTTTTCAAGAAAGAAGACGAGTCGAGATGCTCACCTAAACACTGGTTCATAAGTTAGGACAACGTAAGTTAAAATGTTAACTTGTAAGAAACCTATATTCATAATTAATACCTCACTTGAAACAGTTCATGGCAACTATTTTAACATGTCACATGATGGAACATGAACGCCTCTGAAATAAAACTTTATTGATATTTTTGCGTCTGCCAAAAATAATAGGACAGATTTGATGCAATCAATACAAATACACACTTTTATCAGTGCATTATACATATGGGCCATAACGTCCACAAAATATGTGAAAAATATATTTATGGTTAGAACAACATATCAAAAAAATTTCTCCTACGTCCTAGCAACAGCCCTTTCAATTGCACTGGATGCAGAAACGGATCACGTGTGTCAGGGATTGATTGTGATAGATGCAACAAACTTACGACGAACAGTGCAAAATTAGTATTTGAAATTGCTCTTTTGTTATCGAAAGTAAAGGTTGAATCTCAAATTTGTATGTCCTATAGGCTCTTAATCGTGGCATTATTGTAAATGTGGCAAACCAAGCTTAATCATGAAGCAAATTATATTACATTGCATGAAATGCAATTATCTGTACAAATTTGGCTCTGGCGGAAACAACGGAGGCTAAAGTGGAATTAATGGAAATGTAATATTGCGGTTTGTGGCTTAGAAACGTCTTTGTGTGAAACATTTCAAAAGGATATATAACGTCTTCAAGGCAAATGGAAATATAGTGTCATATAATTTCTGCCCAACATTAAGGGGCGATTTCTAATATAACTACTGTGTTTGTGCACGCAGGTAATTAATCCAGCTTGCGAATATTTTGCTGCAAATAACACGTAAGGTTACGATGAATAAATAAATTCGTTGCACTAAGCTGAATAGTTTAAATTAAGCCCTTAGTGAAAATTAAATGTCCTTTTCTTGAGTTGCATCCATTATTGGCAAGACAAATAACATCTCATTAAACAATGTGTTACTTATGACTTACAGTTACGCACAAAACAGATTAAACACTGAATGTTGTTCGAATATTCGATAACAAGTCTTTACTAATGACCTGAAGAAATATAATAAAATTGCTTAAATACTTCAATTCTATGAAGTTTGAGGAAGGGATCGAAGAAGCAGACATGTCTCAAGAAAACATTCTCATTTTCGAAAGCGTCTATTTTCAATTACTGGTGATGGAATCTTTGAGAAAGCCTTTCAGCAAAAGAAATGCTAATGAAGAATGATTGACCAATCTGGTAAATTGCCTTGAAAGAGGATGTTTGACTAAATTTAGAAGCTCCAAGAAGCAAGAGCTTGACCGTATATTGTGCTAAATCAAACGCCATATTTACTAGACAGGAACTTGATGAGCACATATACAAAATTACATACCTGATTTCTTTTGAGACGGCGGGAAGAACGAGTTTAGTATGATAAAAATATACGCCAAGGATGTCAGGTTAAGATGTATCTACATGCTACATGAAGGTATTTCTACTGACTATAAGCAATATTAAAATAAGGATTTAAATGTAATAATCCAACATTTTTACACTTCTAAAGATTTATAGCTATAAAGAGTTAATGTAACTCAAAACAAATTGGCATTAAACAAAGTTCGTTTCGGTGTGCGCATAGGAAAATGGTTCCGCGCGCGTCAGTGAAATAGTCCAGTAAGTTCCAGTTTGGGTATGCGATTCGTAATTTCGGCCTGAATGTTTGAATTGAATGTAAGGTCAAACGTATATCTAATATGAAATGGTCAGATAATAGAGAGTATTTGAGGAAACTATGTATGGGTATTTCAATAGGATTACAAACCAAAAAATGAGTATCCAACTTACCATGACCTGACAACGATAGGTCAGATGTTTATTTTGTTTTCCTTTGTTATGAAATTAAACAGTCGAATGATAGATGTGTTCGCTCGACTATACGAC